>CM060949.1:117918071-118468071 GCA_030765055.1 Mantis religiosa | reverse complement strand
ATGTTTGGTTCTGTCTTGCCTGTATTCTGACGCTCAAAATGTACTGCGCATCCCTGCAAGAGGAATTTCAAAATATTGAAATGTTGTTCACTGAAAGAAAAAAATTAGTGCTTGTAAGCTTAGCCATCTGCTTTTTAGTTGTGCATTATCAATACAGGAGTTTAGCCTTTATTCAAGCGAAAAATTTAGAAAAGCAATGGGATCACATTAAGTTGTTCTTCGTTTCATTTTTTATTTTTATTTTCTATTATGTCTGATAAAGTACATCATTAGCTTCTCTGCTACTCACATAGAAATAGAGAAAGCATTTCATTCTAACCAAAAATTCGATACCGAAAATTCAAAAGAGATTGAGCATTTAGAGGCTCCTTGAATACTGCAAGACACTGTTAGTAACCCCCCCCCCTCTCTCTCTCTCTCTCTCTCTCTCTCTCTCTCTCTCTCTCTCTCTCTCTCTCTCTCTCTCTCTCTCTCTCTCTCTCTCTCTCTCTCTCTCTCTCTCTCTCTCTCTCTCTCTCTCTCTCTCTCTCTCTCTCTCTCTCTCTCTTCTGTGTGTGTATGTGATAAATTAATACTACATTGGTGTATAAGTTCAACGTATTCCAAGGATAGGGAAATATTATGTAAAAAACCTTTCTATTCTGAATAATATATATATATATATATATATATATATATATATATATATATATATATATATATACATACATATATAAAGCCCACCACAATTTATATCGAATAAAATGTTTATGTCGTTTTATCATTTCCCAGATATCATTATTTATTTGTTTGAATTTCCGAATATTTTTACTTTGTCCAGTTAGATGTCACCATTTGTTTATTTTTTATGTGGCCAAACAAAAAGAGTGGAATTTCATAGGCATCTGATCCGATGTTAAAAAATTAGACTGTCGTTTTACCTACTCTATTCAATAAATGTGTAATCAAAGTTTATCTCTAGAATAAACCGTTATACAAGAGTGAGAAGAGAAGGCTAGCAAATAAAACACACCACCACACAAGATTTTTAAAATTGTCAGAATAAATAGGACATACAAAGTCTCACTTTGTGGTTGGGGTTCGCTCTCTTCCGGAGGTTTGAGTATGGCAATGGCTACATGTTCAAGAAGTCCTGAGTTTGAATCTCGGCAAGCGTGAGTTATTTGTATAAACCGAGGGAGATGGCTCAGGTGGTTTCGTCTGTGGCCCATATTCCGGAGGTCCACATTTGATTCTCGTGACCGACCTACCTGACCCATGTTTTTTTTTCTTTTTTCTTTTCGTTTTTTTTTTTTCGGGGTGTCAGCAGGCGAATGCTGAGCATGTTAATTATATCCCCAAAATTTCCTGTCCCACCATTTTATCTCCATTATCATTTCACATCATCTCTCATCTAGTGGTCTCTTACAGGGTAGAAGTATCGACCGGTGTCTTGGCATTGCATAGTAGGAAGATTTGCTCTGAGTAAAAGTTCCTCCTGTAGGACTGTCTCCGGTCTAGTGGGGCCGTTTTCGGATCACAACTAGGGTGGGATGCCGATTGTACTGGCCTGTCGGGGAGTTTCCAACTGGTAAAGCGTAGGGACCTTGTCCTCTGCACTCGGGGTTCCTTGGGACGGCCACCCTCCGTCTCCTCTCCCCTCATACTTCCTCCCGAGGGTGCCCCACTTGGCGGTATAGGTACAATAACCAAGTTGGGGCCCCTCATCTTTCCTCCCGCGGGTGCCCCACTTGGGGTATAGGTACAATGACCAAGTTTGGACCTCAGTGCCTAGTCACCTCCGTAGCTTAGTCCACTCCACAATAGAGGGCAGTCTGCGCAAGCTATTAACTCATGTCCTAATTAAGAGCAACTTCTTACTTTAGTTGATTCCAGTAACAGCGCCGTTTACAAGGTGGTTATTGAAAGTTAAATGTAAATCTGTCAGACCATAAAAAATATACTGTTTTTAGTGAACTATGAAGAATTACATTATCTTTTGTTTGTCAAGTTTTCACAATTTATTTCTATAAACAGTATTTATATATACTTAGATATTATGCAAAGCAATGAGATTAACTGAATAAAGTCTCGTTTTCATCAACTGGAAATATATGAGCCAAATATCGAAAATTTGGATCAGATCGAAACTTTTAAGGTGTGTTTAAAAATGGCATCTGCATCTCTGTAGATTTACTGGCATCTAAAGAACTCCTGTGGCACTAAATTCCAGCACTCTGGCGGGGCTGACATGATCCTGGTAATTGACAGCATCATTAGCAAACAAAATACTTAGCTATCACTACTTATCGATACTTGATATTGCTTTTTAAGCACCAATATTCTACTACTTATGCTTCAACTTCCCCAGTTTTACCACTATCGCGGTGTTAGGGGATTCTTTTTCTGCTGAACCTTATGCCTTTTAGGCGTCGGTTTGAGAAATACAAACTCCTGGATCAGATAGAGAACCCAAGATGAGTGACCAGCCCGATGCCTGGTATGAGAGAGAGAGAGAAGTAGACGACAGAATGAGGACGAAATGAAGAAAGGAGTGATGACAATGGAGCAATTAGTGGAATGATGGCGGGGGAAAGAGGAGATCCCGGAGAAAACCCGACTCTGCGCCGTGTTGTCCAACATGAATCTCACATGTGGTCGCCGGCGATCGAACCCGGGATACCTTGGTGAGAGTCAAGTGGTCTAACCGCTCGGCCACGGTGCGGCCTCTCTTCTCGATAGTCACTTTATAAAATTCTTTAAAGGCGACGGTTGTCTTATAATATCAGTTGATTTCTGAGTATAAACGCATGTGAGCAATTCAGCTTTGGTCCGGGGCTACAGGGTATTTACCGAGCGCATGCTCAGCCTGCTATCGACAACGGTCGATGTCATTCCTCCTATGGGATTTATCTCCAGGAAAAAGTATCAAGTATCATCATTTTCAGCAGAAACCGCATCATGTTCTGCCAGCGAAGGGAACTTTACATTGCTTAATGTATGTATGTATAGATTCTGTAAACTTGATCTCAATATCGCTTATGTGCATTATTAAAATAAACAATTTATGGAAATTACGTACGTATGCTCTTCACTCGAGTTTGACTTGTGAAATATAAACTAAGAGATGGAAGGACGAACAATTATTTTTCCGTGTGCTTTATGATCTCATGTCTGAAGTTATTATTTGTTTCTGCTGGATTTTCAGGTTTTGGTCACCGGAGTAGGCAAATATAATGGCCGAGAGCGCCGCACCGTGGCTGAGTGGTTAGGCCACCGGACTCTCACATGGGTTTGATCCCAGGCAACAGCAAAGTGAGATTTTTGGTGGACAACACGGTGCTGGGGCAGGCTTTCTCCGAAATCTCCGGTTTCCCCCGCCACCTCATTGCACCGGTGCTCCATCTTCATCTCACGCATCATCAGTGTCACCGCCTGCAATGCCGCATGTAGTAAAAGCGGGCGTTAAACACTACCATTTCATTTGGCCGAGAGTGATTCACCAAGCCAGGTTATTGCAGAAACGTGGTTTAGTGCGTTAGCTAAAGCACCTTCATTCAAAACTCAGTTAACGCTGCATGTTGTATAAGTACCTCTACTCCTTGAGCTATTGTTTTACTCCTTTTCACTTTGACCAAGAGTGAAATGAAATGTGTAGTGTTTAACACCCGTTTTTACTACATAAGGCACCGTAGGTGGTGACACAGATGGTACATGAGATGGAGCACCGGTGGAATGAGATGGCGGGGGAAACCGGAGGTCCCGGAGAAAACCCGCCCCAGCGCCGTTTTGTCCACCACAAATCTCACTTTGCGGTCGCCTGGGGTCAAAATGGAATGTTACATTTATACATTCACTCCCAGAAAACGTTGTCTAGTCTGTCAAGAATTATAAACCAGCAACTGTTTGCAAACACATGCGAGCAATAACGCGAATTTCTCATTTAGCATAAAGTTAAACCCAACAACTTTCAGTAATACAAATCCTATAAATGCATAAGAAGTGTAGAAGTACCAAGGTTTATCTCCAAGTACAGGATGCCGCACAGGATGGTCTATCGCGTTATTTACAATTGTTACATGATTACATTCGTATATTGCGTTTTTGGCAACAATTACATTATCTACCTTCTACCTTATCTACCTTCCACCTTCATGTCTACCTGACTTATCGAACCGGGGAGTCGACCGTCGCCTATAAGGCAGCTGCAAGCGCAGTCAGTGAAACCTGAAACAGTTGAGAAAAAGGCAACGTTGTGTGAAGCAATGGATGTGATAATGACGTGTTCGATACCCCAGAGTACCTCCTACTGCCGTCACTGAACCGTTCACTCGCACTGGATCTTTTGTAAAACCAAAGAATTCGTTTCGCGATAAATTTCCAGGACGTTTTGTGTCAGCAAAAAGCACTATTCAGAAATTGATTGCAAAATGGCGGTGTACAGGATCGGTTCAAAATGCTCCCAGAAGCATCTTTCTGCACACCTGATTTACATTGTCAGCACCTGTAGTGAAGGTGAACAGTCATATTCAGTGCATTACATTACATTTTATGTTTATTTATGTTTTCGACTTTACAGGCCGGTTTCACGTGCCACAAACTGTATTACACTTCAGTAGGTACTATCGAGTATCGAGGTATTAAGATTTCACTCCTAGATGCGCCCCTCTCGTAGATGCACCCTACCTAGCGTAGGTGGTAACGTGTCTACCTCGCGTTCAAGAGGATCAGAGTTCGATTCTCGGCGTTTTCCCTTATCCTGAAAGATGAATGTGGAATAACTCTAAGCTCCATGAATCCTGGGCTCATTTGAGGTTCGTTTCACCTACTTCATGCATCGTCCAATATGACAACTTGGAGGACATTCTTAGGTGCGGCCTTGCTTTTTTGTTTGTTCTCTTTGACGGTGGAGATTTGGGTAGATGGCTTCAGGAGGTAGGGTGAAATTAAAATGCCCTACATGCATCTCGGACGGCGCCATAGTCACTGTGGGTCCCCAACAAGTGTAGGCAGTATCTTCAGTCCTATAGAGTTCCAAGTCGCTGCAGAGAGCAAGTCGATAGTCAGCGAGTTCTGGCTTACCAAGCACACCGACCTACTACAGCCCTTCCCCTCGGCCGAACACCGTATTTCCATGGTACAAACTCCACTGCAACGCAACACAATCGACGATTTCGTTGACTCTTGCTGCATGGAAATATTGGAGTCGGGGGGAGTTGAATCCTGACCTCCCGAATACGAGCCATAGGCGCCTGGGCCATTCCGTTAGTGTGAGCACTAGTGTATTTTCGGAAGACTCTTTACCTCTAGAAGTCCTAAATGAGATACTTCCTACAACACTTTTGTATTTTTCATATCTACCTCAAACTTGGCTTTTAAACCGTTTGCAGCTTCGTTGAATATGTGTACCCAAACAATAATTTTTGGTCATATCTTGGTAAGATCTCGGATTCTATTTGGAGATCTATAAGTATGTTTTAGATATGACCTTTTCCAGGTGTTTCCTCTCACATAAACTGAAGTTATAATTTGTCCTGAAATGTTTAGTACTTCTACTGTCAATTTAGTTGAAATGTATAAGAAAAGCATCATAAATGTGTTTAAAAGCATACATACATATACCTATTGTGAAGCATATGTTGTCACACAACACTAATGTTGCCCCATTACCGCTTTTGATAATAATGTGAATTCTAAGCATTTGACAGTTTTATTACATGCATTTCTAGATACTAGATCAGTATTTCCAATCAGAAGATTATTTTCAGTTTACCTTACACCTTACTTTTACCTTACTTTACCTTACTTACAACTGAAATTTAGAAAAAATCTCCCAAAAATTAATATTTGTGTTCCATGACTTTAACAACATTTAGATGACAAAAATTCATTTTCCTTCCTTTTACCTTATTGTAAATACCTGCTTTCATATAATGCACATTAAAACAGGATATGTTTTCATTTTTAATTCATCTTTTTTAAATTATCCACACGATACAGTTTACACACAATTTTTATGAAATAAGATGTCATTTAAATTTTCAAAACGTAAAGCAATTAAATATGTCATGTAATTGTTTTCTTTTGAACGATATTTAAGTTATTACTTGATAAAACAGTATAAAAAAATTTTGAAAAAGAAAAAGCCAGAAATTTCAAATGACGGAATTAAAACATTATTTTCTTTTAAAATAAGGTTATTATAACAAATTTACATGACAATTTTGTGCCTTATAATCAAATAAACAACATAGAAGTTAAAAAGCTTTACTTTAAACTACTAGTATTTCGAAACATTTGGCATAGGATAATAAAACCCAGATTTAAGTTTAATAACTGGGATACTAAAATAAATGTCGCACTGATATTTAAAATGCTCTAATGTGAAATCGACAACACTGAAAATAAATTTTCACCTAAATTGGAATGAAAACTTTATAAAATTACATTTTCATTGGTACATTCCCTTAAAATCTAACATAAGAGTAAACCCATAACTTACGGAAAAAATTGCAGAGCTGTCATTTGTAATTAATTCTGAAATTCCAGGATCATCTTCTGAAAGATCGAGTGGTTCATTGCTGTTCTCATTAGATAAATAAATGCATTCTGTATCATACTCAGGAGTCATGCCATTCGAAACAGAGATTGAAGCTTTTGTGGTCAATTCTAGCAGTAGAAATTCTTCCAATGAGGGCTCTTCCATATATACTTCCCCTCCTTCAAAACAGTTCGTTTCATCGCCCTTGGTTTTGTCTGATGAGTCAGGGCTTGAATTGTTAGACTCGCTTACATTGTCGAATTTTACAGGAGTATGGCTGGAACAAAAATCTGGAGTTACATGTAAGAAAATTATTTTGTTTCTAATGCTATACCACATAATTAATATTATAGTTCACCGTGGACTACTTACGGTAAATATTATGTGTCTTAAAACTAAGTATAGCATAATATATCCACACTCTATAATGCGTTGCAGAAATAAACATAACTGTTGTATCCTATTTCCTTATGTAAATGTTTAACGTTGGATGTTTTAACTATTATTTTGCTGACGCACATTTTAGAATTTGCCTTTAGATGCTCTCCGCTTCCGTTTTGGGAAGCTTCCCAAAAGTATAACAGTTGGGGTTGTTATAACAAATATTTAGGGCTTATAAGAATTCTCACTACTAAGGTTTGATCTGCACGCACGCTCCACTAAAAATTATCTACTCTTTTAACCCATCCTTGACTAAAATACTAGGGGAACAATCAAAACGGTAGAAAGAAATATTAATACATTTAAACCATAATAGATGACAAATGAAAATGTGTAGTGTTTAACGCCCGCTTTTACTACATACGGCACCGCAGGCGATATAGATAACAAAGCGTTATACTACGTTCAAATTGTCTAATTCATTTAGTCACTGTTAAGTATTTTTTGTCATAATAGTGCTAATGTTTTACGTACCCTCGGGATATTTAAATCTCCCTATGTGAAATAATTAGACGCCTTTGTAGTAAGATATCAAAATTAAGTAACTGACTTCGGCCAGCAGACCAGCAGAAAAATCGGGTCACTCAGGTTTACTTGAATGGGGTGTTTTCGCCACAGCACATGGCCGCTTAGTGCGACTTTATCTGGGCGATATAGAAGATGTCTCAAGCGTTTGTGTCAGGGCATAGGTTTCTCTGTTGAGTTAAAGCCGCTCAGGCTGCCGCCTGCGGTATGTATTCCCAAGGCCGCCTTCACCTGGTCTCCCTGCTTGAAGGTGGTCAGAGTGCAGGCAGCACGATCAGATGGGGATAGGAAACTGTGTGAGGGTAGTGATTCTAGACCCATTTGTGGTTCTGAGGTTTTTGGTGTGATGGAGAGAAATACTCATAGGCTAATAGCCCATGGTGTCCTTCGGGAGTTTGTATCTCCTCCTCCTACTAGGAGCTCTGTGGTCATATCGACCCAGAGCGCTGACCAGCTGATTAGGATGGGCAGAAATTTTGTTGTGGAGGGTTGGAGATCTCTCTCTTACCATATCCACTATGTATGGGATTTGGGAATATTCATGTAGGATATGAGTTGGGAATCGGCGCCCGGTATCATAGATCATCCTTAATGCCCGGTTCTGCACGATCTGCAGTCTGCGGATGGTGGTCAGAGCCACCAATCCCCAGATCTCGCATCCTTACTGGAATCATGGGTGGAATAATCGCCCGATACAGACGCAGTTTGAGGTGTGTGGGCATCTTCGATTTGAAGATGGAGAATAACTGCCTGAGTGCAGTATGACCTAGTCCGGCCTTGGCCCTGACGTAGGGAGTGAAGCTTAGCCCGCGATCAAGCAGGACACCCAGGTATTTGGCTGAGGTAATCCAAGGGATTTGCCTCTGCCGCAACCTCAGTGATCCCGTCGGTCGCCAGCGTCGGACCTTAGCCAGTAGAAGAGAACTCTTCCCTGAACTAATTGCCATCCTCCACTTCTCACTCCAGCGGCCGATCGCTCGGAGCTGTCGTTGCAGTGGCGGGAAGCAGAACTTCACGTTTTTATTGCGTGCCACTATGAGAACATGGTCCGCATACTGGTACGTAATTGTCTGTGGTTCTGTGGGAAAGTCAGACATGTAGGCCGCGAAGAGCAACGGTGATAGAACACTACCCTCCGGGACTCCCGCGGCTATGGGTCTGACACTGGAAAGCTTTCCTTCCACTTTCACTCTGAACGTGCGATCCCTAAGGAAACTGCTGATCAGCGCGAGATAGGGCGGAGGGATGTTAACTTCCTTGAGTTTGTACAGTAGAACCTGATGCTTTGTCTACCCAATGATTTTAAATAATGTCGTCAAGTACCTATTAATAACCAATAGTCGCAAGCTGCAACCGCATCATTCATTGGCTGCAGTAGAGTTCGCTGTTACCCTACTTCCGTCCAATAGGTATCGATTCAGTCTAACTCTAGCCAATCAGATACATCAGAATATCTTCCCTAGGTGGAGTAAATCGCCTGATATAGGAGCTGGTTTCCCTTTACTGCTGTGTACTCTTTAGCTGCATGCATGTCAGTCTAATAAAATTATAAAATGCAATGTAAGAGAACGCTGTGGCTATTGGTAATTGCACATAAAACCATGCAGAGCCGTCGCAGAATCCACTCATCTCATACATATTATAATGCACTAGATTTAACTTGGCACTTTTTTCACTCTCCTTGTCTAGCACGGGCGCTGGGTTTCTCTCCATATTGTATTCCCTAATTACCTGCTGTGGTATGAGGGTAAGCACAAGCAGGCATCAGTGGTGTTGCAAGTGAAGTATCGGTTGTTAATGTGTTGGAAACGTGAAAAATGGTTTCAGAATTTTAGAATATTGTGATTATTTTAAACAGCGTTGGAATAGTGCTAGTGTCTATGTTAGATATAGGGGGCGTAGGAAGAAAGGGAAAAGCTATAAGATCAGATGGTAGGGAAATTGTGATCAATGTCTATAATATTTTAAAGACGAATGTGAGGCCCTAAAATGCAGAAAAGCCAACTATATCTGGTCGAGCATAATGAAATTTAGATTTGTAAAGAACTCAGGCGGAGGAAAATTTCTGACAGAATGGACAGACGTTGTGTAAAATGATTCACCTTTCTAAGAAAAATGAAAGAGATAAGGGTTTCCGGTGCCCCTATTATTTACTTAGATGAAACGTAAGTCAATATAAATTATACAAAAACAAAGTGTGGAAAAGTGAAGAGGACGATTTTGAATTCCCACTACGCATATAATATCCTATCTATCCAAGTAAATTTCTCTATCAAAGTGAGAATGAATCGGTACGCATATTGAGGAAGGACTGGCGAATAAGTGCCTGCCTCTGTAGCGTGGTGGTAGTGTGTCTGCCTCATACACAAGAGGGCCCGAGTTTGAATCTCAGATTTATGTGGATAATGTTTTATTCTGGAATTTCCGTATCCTTAAAAATAAATGTTGAGAAAGTCTAAGCTCTATGGACCCTGAGCTCATTTCAGCACTATTTCAACATTTCATTCATCGTCCGATATGACTTACGTTGGAGAACGTTAATTCAAATAAGTTTCGAATGAGTGAATATGAATATTTCTCGAAAAAAGTGGTCCTAAAGGGCTTTAAGACATTTCATAAACAGTATAGGGTAAACTCCAATGAATAAATTGGCAAATATTCACATACATCTGAAATTGGATCACTTATGAAAGAAGTTGATCACGTAATATGAACAGACGCAATTTTGTCAAAGTATACCAGCTGAGGATCTCCAATGTGTTGTAAATGACCTGTTATAGGTTTAAAAGAACCTAAAATAATTTTTGGGTGGAATGCTATACGTTTTCTACATACTTAATTTGCGTGATAGAGAAACTAAAAATAAATTCACAATTGTCCTGAGTTTTGAAAATCCAACATCTGCTATATGCGCTGCACGGATATAAACGTCGACATTTGAGTCACAGCACAAACGTCTGCACTAAATCGAAATGTAACCTGTCAAAAACTTGGGCACAAACAGGTTATTTAACACTGAACTAGTAAGGCAATTGGTTTCACTTGCAAGAAATAATTAGACACCAATGCTTTTGCAGCTAATTTATCATCTACATATAGTAGTAATAATAATAATAATAATAATAATAATAATAATAATAATAATAATAATAATAATAACAATAACAATAACAATAATAATAATAATAATAATAATAATAATAATAATAATAATAATAATAATAATAATAATAATAATAATAATAATAATAATAATAATAATAATAATAATAATAATAATAATAATAATAATAATAATAATAATAATAATAATAATAATAATAATAATAATAATAATAATAATAATAATAATGATAATAATAATAATAATAATAATAATAATAATAATAATAATAATAATAATAATAATAAATATTAGTAATAATAGTAATAATAACAAAAATAATAATAATAGTAATAATAATAGTAATAATAGTAATAATAAAAATAATAATAGTAATAATAATAATTAATAGTAATAATAATAATGATAATAATAATGATAATAATAATGATGATGATGATGATGATGATGATGATGATGATGATGATGATGATGATGATGATGATGATGATGATGATGATGATGATGATGATGATGATGATGATGATGATGATGATGATGATGATGATGATGATGATGATGATGATGATGATGATAATAATAATAATAATAATAATAATAATAATAATAATAATAATAATAATAATAATAATAATAATAATAATAATAATAATAAATTTCCTTCAATATTGTACACCTGATCAAAAACGTAATATTAATGGAAAAGCTGAGCTATCTGAAGGTGAAATTGTTGCAGCTTCCATGACATTCTCCGGATTTATCCCACAGATTTCTCTTTTTTTCAAACCATTACCTCGTGAGAGGACACAAAACTATAACTGCTGAGGAGTGTTTAGCACACTCCTGGAAATACGAGAAGAGTATTGTGGAACTGCTGAAATAAATGTTTTATGTTAAATTTTTTTCAGGCTCAGGCATTTCGAACTATCCAATACGATACAGGAATTGTAAATAACTACTTACGTGCAATGAAAAGATGGAATGCTTAGCAATGACATGCCACTGATTCTTTTCACCTCCTCCTGAATATATAACCACCTCTGCTGTCCACATGGCTGAGGAAGGGGAATGATGGACAGCAAATAATTTAGCACGTTAGAATCGATTCCTACCAATAACTGGCATATCATACGGATTAGCTGGAAAATAAACAACGTTTATTAAACATTAGTTTGCAAATAGTATTCTATTTTATTCGAAACATTCTACTTAATGCACTACAAGTTCAAGTATTTATGTGCTTCCGTGAACTTTTTTAAATCTGAAGAATCTAACTAGTTTATGTAGAGGTGTGTTCGTTAATGATAACTAGGAGATGTATTAGGTAAATACAGATTTCTTTTTTCTGAAAAGAGATAAAAGCCTACAAAATGGGGAAATAGCTGGATAAAGATCATGAGCAAAAATATGAAGTCTTATTTCACACACACACACACACACACACACACACACACACACACACACACACACACACACACACACACACACACACACACACACACACACACACACACACACACACACATACACACACACACACACACCATTTATAGAATGTTTCAAAATTTGACCGCACAAATTCATGGGGTTATAGAGGGATGTTGGGGGAACAGTTCGATATACCACGCTTATGGTGGTATTAGAGCATGTGAACAAGCCGAAGTAAATTTGGGCTTGTAGGCCACTGATATCGCCTCAATGGTATATGTACCAGTGTGTCTCAGTGGTAACAGTGAGCTGTTAAGCTAACCATAAGGGGTTTCGAGTTCAAGCTTTGCCAAATATTTCTCTTCTTTTTTCTACAAAAAATATATATGTATATAATATATTTATTTATTTATTCATATTGTGTGAAGATATGGATTGAACTTTCCATTTGTTATTACAACTACTGTTAAATGTAGTGAAGAAAATCAAACGAATAAAATGAATTTTGAACAAGAATGTACAACATGGGATAAGGTAATGTTTTAAACCTAGACATGATATGTAATAAAAATCAAAAACCTTTATTGGATGTGACTATAAATAATGGCGATCAGATAGCCTACAAATTTCCAGGGTTGTAGACCGCCATCTGCTGGGCTTCTTTCTTCTTCACTTGTACATTTCGTCTATTGCAGTAGATATTTTCAGTGGCTACGGCGTTTTCGAGGTTTCTTACGGAGGTTCTGGTGGCGACTGTGAGCCCGGAAATTGTTTAATGACTATCAACACAGGCCATGAAAGCCCACGAGCCTTGATGAACCCACATAAATGTTGGCTCCTCGGAAAATTACTATATCAGATCTTATATTCGTTATGGAATCTTAAGCGGCATTATTCACAAAGCCTCATATCATTTATAGATTAATCGCAAAGAAGAATGACACAAATTGATAAAAGTGATAAAATGACATTCTAATAATTTATGTACTGTCCATTCCAAATAGAGCTCCTTCAGATATAAACAAAAGCAGGAGATTCTGCTTCTCTCTATCCTAAATACACATTCTTAGGCAAATATAAATAGTTCCTCAATAAATGAATCGCATAATGAAATACAGTTGTATTTCATACTTGTAAATACTTGTTTACCCGAATGAACTGGGACCAGGGCTGATCCGAGTTAACGAAAATTCGGGTTATCCAGAGAATGGCGGAAAATGATTAAAAAATGACATATTAATAATGGAGCTTAAAATTAACTATCGGCACACTTCCATCTAAAAGCATATACACTGTTGTGTACTACAACACCCTATGTACGAGTATTTGCACTGTACACAATATAGCTACAAACTAGTCGGTAGTAATAAAGGCAGTGAGCTTCTGCTGTCTCAGTTTAGTGTATCGCTTACGAGCAGCGCGATCTCACATCCGCTTTAGCATTAGACGTTCATTTGGCAATATTTCGGCTTGACTCCCGATATAAAGCAGCAATTTCTCTATGTCTGCTACTACATGTGCTTGGCTCATAGCCCAGCTGTTTCATCTGAGTCTGAATACTTTTCATTTTCTGTAACACTACATGTTGCAATAATGCCTTCCTCGGTAATCGGTTTATAACCTATGCCATTGTCAACGTGCTCTTTTATCAACATCCATATTTTAAAATATGTCTATAAAATCTTCCACGCTTATTTTTTCTTCTTCTTTAATCTTGTTTTCTGGCAAGTCACACACACACACACACACACACACACACACACACACACACACACACACACACACACACACACACACACACACACACACACACACACACACACACACCCACACACACACACACACCCACGCACCCACCCACACACACACACCCACACACACACACCCACACACACACACACACACACACACACACACACACACACACACATCGGCTACAATTTTCCATGAATTTATCAAAGCTTCTCTTCCAGCCCAGGCAGGTGGGGTGAGTGCAATTCACCCGCCAGCAGGAGAATTCGAGTAATGTACTTACTGAGAGTAACAATTTATCGCATACCAAAACTGATCTGGGTTATCCGGAAGTCCGGGTTAAATAAATTCGGATTAACGAGATAGGAAATGTATAGAAGTGCACGTTTTATTGTAGATAGCATTAGAACTCATTGCTAGAGGTAATGGATATACCTATACCAACATTTAAGGTATAACAAAATGTAATTTTGTTAATGCCTCGTGCTGTTATGCTTACCTTGAGAGTACCTATCTTGCTTATGAATTACCAGCTACATGCATGACTACCATTGTCTCGTATATACAAGAAACGTAATGAATTTCTGTAGGTGCTACCTGAGCACCCAATAGACACCTTACATAACACAGTAAATATAAGCAAACTTCATTATAGGCCAGCACACGTATGTTAAGCTCAGGTCAAATCTTGTAATTTGGTCAGTGTTCTGCTCCAGTGGCAGAGGAAGAAGGTGCGTGTAGTGTGAATACCAAATATTGACACACGAAAGCAGAAAAACGTTAAAAAGTGGCGCATATCGAGTAATACTTAATGCATTCAGCTCACTATTAAAAATATTCATTGCTTTCGAAAATAACACCCGAGTTTGCAGGCATTTTAATGAAGAGTGAATCAAAATATACCCAGTAATAGAAACGAACGCTGTTAATATGGCAGCTGAGTCATTAATGGTTTCTGAGGATTGTGTATGACTTAAGTAACATATTTATTTCGTATTCTTGTAACATCGATTTCTATTTCAGGTTGCATTGTAAATTACGATTTTCATGGATTTATTTATTTATTTATTCATTCATTCATTCATTCATTCATTCATTCATTCATTCATTCATTCATTCATTCATTCATTTATTTATTTATTTATTTATTTATTTGTTTATTTGTTTGTTTATTTGTTTATTTATTTATTTATTTATTTATTTATTTATTTATTTATTTATTTATTTATTTATTTATTTATTTATTTATTTATTTATTTATTTATTTATTTATTTATTTATTTATTTATTTATTTATTTATTTATTTATTTATTTATTTATTTATTTATTTATTTATTTATTTGTTTGTTTGTTTGTTTGTTTGTTTGTTTGTTTATTTGTTTATTTATTTATTTATTTATTTATTTATTTATTTATTTATTTATTTATTTATTTATTTATTTATTTATTTATTTATTTATTTATTTGTTTGTTTGTTTGTTTGTTTGTTTGTTTGTTTGTTTGTTTGTTTGTTTATTTACTTACTTACTTACTTACTTACTTACTTACTTACTTACTTACTTACTTACTTACTTACTTATTTATTTATTTATTTATTTACTTATTTATTTATTTACTTATTTATTTATTTATTATTATTATTATTATTATTATTATTATTATTATTATTATTATTATTATTATTATTATTATTATTATTATTATTATTATTATTATTATTATTATTATTATTATTATTATTATTATTATTATTATTATTATTATTATTATTATTATTATTATTATTATTATTATTATTATTATTATTATTATTATTATTATTATTATTATTATTATTATTATTATTATTATTATTATTATTATTATTATTATTATTATTATTATTATTATTATTATTA
The DNA here is from genome assembly GCA_030765055.1 of Mantis religiosa. NCBI lineage: Eukaryota > Metazoa > Arthropoda > Insecta > Mantodea > Mantidae > Mantis > Mantis religiosa. Next base: position 118,452,382 of record CM060949.1, on the reverse strand, counting down.
TTATTATTATTATTATTATTATTATTATTATTATTATTTTGTAATTTTACGTCCTCCAATATTAAGTCATATCGGACGGTGAATGAAATGCGTGAAATGATGCTCAAATGTGTCCAGGGTCCATGGAGCTTAGAGCTACCCGACATTCGTCTCTAAGGAAAAGGAAAAAACCCGGAAAAACCTTATGCAGGTAACCCACCCTGAACGAGATTCGAACTCGGGACCTCTTGAACGTGATTTTCATGGAGGCACCCTTTTTAGATAAAACGATGTCCAGCCATCAGTGGCATGCAGCCTCCCGTGCGAGAGAAAGATCCAGCTGTTAATAAATGCGTTGCGGTAATACACCTACTTTTCATCACATATGTTAATTCTCTCGATAATCTATCTTTCTAGGGATTAGCGATGAGCTGACGACAGACATTTTACTCCACGTTGAGTCTGATCAATTGCCAATTGGAAATTAATTGTTCTTTCACACTGGCCGTGTGTAGGCTAAATTGTGGAAACGTAGATTCAGACTGAAAAATTCAATGCCATAGCCGGGATTTGAACCACGGATCTTCTGGTTTCCGTCCAGCCGCTCTACTATTGAGCCACCATGCCCAACGTGCCGAGATAACATTAAATTCTCCAACTGACTCGTGTTTTTCCCGGTAAACCACTTAGGAGTTCTCATAAACACATAAGACAGCTACCTTAATGGCGACTTACAACATGTAAGTACTTTAAGGCCCGGACTTTATAGTTAACCAATATTAGGTAATTTAATGGAAATTAATTGCTCTTTCACACTGGCCGTGTGTAGGCTAAATTGTGGAAACGTAGAGTCAGACTAAAACATTCACTGCCATAGCCGGGATTTGAACCACGGATCTTCAGGTTTCAGTCCAGCCGCTCTACCACTGAGCCACCATGCCCAACGTGCCGCTATGGCATTAAATTCTCCAACTGACTCGCATTTTCCCGGTAAACCACTTAGGAGTTCTCATAAACACACAAGACAGCTACCTTAATGGCGACTTACAACATATAAGTACTTTAAGGCCCGGGCTTTATAGTTAATCACTATTAGGTCAATTAATGGAAATTAATTGTTCTTTCACACTGGCCGTGTGTAGGCTAAATTGTGGAAACGTAGAATCAGACTGAAAAATTCAATGCCATAGCAAATTCATGAGAGCTTCTGAACGATTTTTAAATATCTTAATATCTTATATGTATGGTATCTTTTGAAGGTTTAGATTCTTCTGACAACTTCTGAGTGCTTGTCTGTGGATGCTCTTCCAAAACTCCACGTATATTCTCGTTATTCCATAACTGGGTCTTCCAGAATGTTGAAATCTTTAATTTTTTCAACATTATTAAAATGCTGGAACCATCACTGTGTCACTGGCTATTAACAACACCTTTATCATCAACTTCACATAATCTTTGAGCCAGGCTGCAATTTTATAACCTTGTTTCCGGTAGTGTTTCCGAAGGATTCCAACCTCAAACTCTATTTTAAAATCTCGTATATAGGATAAACACCAGTTAAAATCCCGATATTACCTACTTATGGGAGAATCCCATTTGTTCTATCTCACGTCCTTTAACGGGTAGGTCATATCAAACGGTGAATTAAATTGATTAAATGACACTCAAATAAGAAAACAATAGAGCTTAAAATTACCTGGCATCCGAATTCCGGGTATGTCACCTAATCCGCGATTCAAACTCGAGACTTCTCGAATGTGAGGCAAACATGCTACCCCCAAACCACGTAGTGGGCTTCTGGCTCGCATTAATACGTAATGCTATTTAAGGATATTTGTTTGAATTGCCTTTAGAGTGGAACAGTTACTAATAATGCATATTCCTCATGAAACATTAGTATTAAATAGCAAAATGCTGATGGGGAATAATAATATTGACAATACGCTCCTTTTTTAGGGCTGCAATTAGGAGGTCAGGTTAAATGTGCGAGTATTTTGTGAGGTTTTGGATGCCCTTCGTGTAGCCTAACTGCGACACCCTTGTCATCCATGTCCGCCTCTGTATCGTGGTTAATAGCATCTCTGTTTCACATTCAAGAGCTTGATGTGTAAGTGTTTAACGCCCGCTTTTACTACATATGGCACCGCAGGCGGTGACACTGATGATGCATAAGATGAAGATGGAGCACCGGTGGAATGAGATGGCGGGGGAAACCGGAGTTCCCGGAGAAAACCCGCCCCGACGCCGTGTTGTCCACTACAAATCTCACTTTGCGGTCGCCTGGGATCGAACCCGGGCCGCCTTGGTGAGAGCCAAGCGGTCTAACCACTGAGCCACGGCGTGGCCATTCAAGAGCGTCCAAGTTCGAATCTCACTCAGGGTGAGTTATCTCTTTAAGGTGCTTTTTTCTAAGTTTTTCCTCATCTTGAAAAGCTGAAAGATAAATATCGGTAAGCTCTAAACTCTGTAAACCTCGGGCTAATTTTAGCATCATTTCATTCATTGCCCGATATGACATATTTTGAAGGACGTATTAAAATTAACCCTTGATTAATTGATCATTGATTAATTAATTGATCATGATAGGATAGAATAGGACAGAACTCTCCGGAGGGGATTTGGCAACTCGACCAGACTGATCCTTTGTATCCATGCCCCAAGTGGAGCATCCCCGGGAGGAAGGATGAGCCGAGAGAAGGACAGAGGGCGGCTGATCAACGAGTGACTCACTAGGTCGGCCTGGATACCAGAGACCGTCCTGGAGGATGAAGTGTTTTATCAGGGAGCATATCCTGCCGTGCATCGCCAAGACTCCCGCCGACACCTTTTACCCTGAAAGGGTAGAGATGAGAGATGTGAAATGACAACGGAGATGAAATGGAGGGACAGGAAATTCGGGAAGTAATTAATGTATCCAGCATTCGCCTGAGGGCCCGGGAAACCCTCCAAAAAACCCAATGGGTCAGGTAGACGGGCCACAGGAATCGAACCCGGACCTTTTGAATGTGGGCCACAGACGAAACCGTCTGAGCCATCCCGCTCGGTTTGTTATTCCCTTGATCATTATACCTCCTTTTAAAATATTCTTTCTTGCTATAATATTGGAAACAATAAGTTGTATCTATTGCACCTCTTTTGTATATTACAGTGCAGCTGGTAAACATTCAAGGCTTACGTCCAAAATTTTCTCTCTCTCTCTCTCTCTCTCTCTCTCTCTCTCTCTCTCTCTCTCTCTCTCTCTCTCTCTCTCTACTCTCTCTCTCTCTCTCTCTCTCTCTCTCTCTCTCTCTCTCTCTCTCTCTCTCTCTCGCTCTCTCTCTCTCTCTCTCCTCTCCTCTCTCTCTCTCTCTCTCTCTCATCTCTCTCTCTCTCTCTCTCTCTCCTCTCTCTCTCTCTCTGCTCCTCTCTCTCTCTCTCTCTCTCTCTCTCTCATCTCTCTCTCTCTCTCTCCCTCTCTCTCTCTCTCTCTCTCTCTCTCTCTCTCTCTCTCTCTCTCTCATCTCTCTCTCTCATCCTCTCTCTCTCTCTCTCTCCTCATCTCCTCTCTCTCTCTCTCTCTCTCTCTCTCTCTCTCTCTCTCTCACTCTCTCTCTCTCTCTCTTTGAGTTAACAATATATGCAACAATTATTTGTACCGTGTTCATGATTCAAAATTACAAGCTCTCACTTGCCCTTGAACGCGAGCCACCACTGGTTGTGGTGGTTCGTCACAAGCTGATAGAACAAGACGTTCCGCCATTTGTTTCTATTATGTTGTTCGTGAATGGCCCGCTGAATTATTAGAGGCGAGAAAGTACTATCAACTTCAGCAATACTTTACTGACAAATGTCTGTCACAGGGTGAACATTATATAATTCGTAACATTCCATTGGCTAGCTGGTCAATAATCAGAATAATACCCATAATTTCTATTGAAGAAAATGTAATACTGAACTTTTAATAAAATGATATAATGTTGCCCCTGTTGAAATTCCGATCAAACTATGGTTTCATAAGAAAATGCTTTTTTAGCAGTTGCGTAAATAACAATTTCGTGTGGTCCGATATATTTAAATTGAACACAGATGTTACTTAAAGCCCCTCTCGTTTAAATAACATTATATTCTAATAAATTTAATCAGACTGAATATGTTGATTAGAGCACAGAAGCACTTACGAAAGAAAGCACAATATTAGAAAAGCAAAGTGAAATACTTACATTGATATACACGTTATAGCCCTGTCTAGGGTTGTACGTATGGATCATCGTAATAATTGTGTTATATATTTCCATTTTTCCCGCACAGTGGGACCTCAGTAGTAAACGAAATGCTTTATATATCTCTATATCATTTCTAGTAGCGTCTCTTCCTGAAAAATAAACCAAAAGAAAAACATGCATTCACATCTAGGGGTTGTAATTGGCAAAATACAAAAGTGGCAAAATGCAAAATTTATGCTTATGAAAATGCAGTGTGTTGTGCTAATGGTTCTATAGAATTATACAGGGGTGGTTTCTGAGGTAGTGCCGCTGTGCCATGGCACCATCTGTATGAAAACGAAAGAAAGAGAAATGTATAGGAATTGAGCAAAAAAGATTGTTTCTGGGTATCTGCTCCCTTGTGCGAATAGCCGCGTTAAACGCAAGTGCTCTGTACTGGCTGTTTTCCTTGGCTTGGTGCCGATTCCAGAACGGCACCGTCTACGCCCATAAGCGCCTGTGTTAAGGGCTAGGATGTCTGCTTATATACGGCTTCTTATGGGAGAAGGTAGTGCCGAGATTTCTCTGGCGCATAACTTGCGCTTTATCCGCTAGAGTGCAGTAAAGACGGGACTTAAGATACCTGTGTCGCGAAATCGTACACGAACGCTTCGTATCACATTCTCCATGAATTGTATTATCAAATTTTTACTGTGCTCCCTACACCTGTGTGTAAAAAGATTACGGATGTACTAAATATCTATTTCCGTTTCTCTGTACGTTCTGTTTGGTACAGTACATTATAGAATAGGATGGTTTATTGATAAGATTACCTAAATCGTTCGAAATTGGTACACATATTTATATTTTAACAATCCTTATTTATTTATTTTGTATTTATTTATTCATTTATTATTAATTAATTAATTATTATGGCACCGCCAATACAGTGCCTCACCGGCCGCCCCTGGAGTTATATGAAGGAAGGTGATGATGCGTTAAACATTTATGAGTGGTAGCTAAGTAATACATTACGTTGGCATTAAAAGTAAACAAACCTTAAACAGAAATGAATGTTAACATGTTTTATGATTACAGAATGATAACAATAGTTATCTAGTCTGTTAAGCAATTGAAAACATTCCTAAATGGGAGTAATTTATCATTTATATTGCCCAATTTCTCTAATTTTAATAGTCACCAAGTGATATGTATGAAAAAGAAAATTCCAACAGATACGTACCATTTGAGACATTTCTTCCATCTCTTCCTTCATTTCTCAGTGTAACCCATTTATGGGAGTCACACATCTTTAAATTCCAAATGTAGCACTCGGTTTTTTTTTTTTTTTTTTTTTTTTTTTTTGTATTCGCCTGAAACAGAACACAAATATGCAAGTACCCATAGATGTTTTATTAGGAACAACTATTTTAATATCTTTACCATGACATTTACATTTTCAAGCTAGAAAGAAGAAAAATAATTTGAAATTATTAGCAAATTGTGTTAATTGTTTTATAAAAGAATTGCTATTCTTTGTGACTGGCGCGATATTTCAATCCTGCAGGGCGCAATAAAACAGCTACGGATTTCAAATTAATCTTATATAAAAACTGGTTTTCTAATAGCTAATAGTTTCTATCACGGGAAGCCACATAATAAAACAAGGAAGGCGCTGAAGATTTTTATAAAATCAAACAAGTATGAAATTTAGAATTTTACATGATTTGATTGTTTTTTAAAATATTCCCTTTTACCACCACTGCATTTTTATATTCGACGAAACCATTAGCTTTTTAAAAATGTGACTATCCCTTAAGGCAGTGCCGTGACCGAGCAGGTACACTGCTTGACTCTCACCAAGGCTACCAGCAGGTGAGATTTGTGATGGACAGCGCGGTGCTGGGGAGGGTTTTCTTCGGGATCTCCGATTTCCTCCGCCATCATTCCACCAGTTGCTCCATTATATTTTCTTCCATTCATTTCATCCTCATTCCATTCATCCACTTCCCTCACTCTCATACAAGACATTAGGCTGATCACCCATCCTTCTTCGGGATCTCCGATTTCCCCCGCCATCATTCCACCAGTTGCTCCATTAAATTTTCTTCCATTCATTTCATCCTCATTCCATTCATCCACTTCCCTCACTCTCATACAAGACATTAGGCTGATCACCCATCCTTCTTCGGGATCTCCGATTTCCCCCGCCATCATTCCACCAGTTGCTCCATTAAATTTTCTTCCATTCATTTCATCCTCATTCCATTCATCCACTTCCCTCACTCTCATACAAGACATTAGGCTGATCACCCATCCTGGGTTCTCTCTCCGATCCAGAGTTGCGGTTCCTCAATCCGACACCTAGTGGCATAAGGGGTAGAGGACCAAGAATCTCCTAACGCCACGATAGTGATGTAACTAGGGAAGTTGACCCTTTATCTTATAGCTAAATCGAATGTTTAAATGTGCAATAAAAATCACATGTGTTGCACTTAAATGACTTTCCCTGCTGTTGTAAAACTATCCCTTCTAGTTCATGTCAATAAGATAAACCTTATCCTATTTCTAAATTTGTGTACGACAAGAAGAACGTGGGGTTGCAGTAGGTTTCAAGGGATAGTCAATTCTAGAGCCGATTGCTATGTGATGGCTTTAAAATTCCCTTCACTTTGCATGACCAAGAGTTAAGAAAATGAATAACGGATTCCCATTAGAGCAAGTATTGAAAAATTAAAACAAATAACAAGGAATGGTTCCGAAATGGTTTACTTTACAAAAGCAAATGTTTCAGACATAAATTTTATATTTTGACATTTACATTATTTATGGAATAAGATTTTACTGAGTTATGCTTAAGTCAGCATATGTAGATTATTCTTAGAACATCACTAGAAAATTCACGATACACATTTAATTTGTCATGAACATGCCTTAAAGTATGATAAATCCTTCGAGCCGGTTTGGTGTTTACTATGTTTGATATTTAACTGGCTTTTCGTTTTAGAATTATTCTGTTCACACCAACACACACGCGCGCGCGAACATTTTTCTTAAAAAAAAAAAGTTTCATTTAGGGGACCTCCAAACCTGTATTTCCACTAAAATCATGGTACCGAATTTTTGCGAGGATTGCATGCAGTAGAGCGTGTAGAAAACAGTTGCAGAAAAAATAAAACTTGGAAAAAGGCGTTCACTGGAGTCTGGAGTATCCGCCTCCATATGGGCTCACGTAGACGTTTAAAGGCCTGCCGGGGAGCTTCCAACTGGTTAATTGTAGGGACCCTGGCCTCTGCACTGTCGCGATTCCTTGGGTTGGCCGACCTCTTGTCTCCTCTCGCCTATCCTTCCTCCCGGGGATGCCTCACTTGGGGCATAGCCATAATAGATCAAGTCTGGTCTCAGTGCCGAGTACCCTCCGTAAGAATCTATCCTATCCCATGCTTCCACACAAGCAAGTGGAAAAACACGGCGCAGCCGATTAGAAGGTTTTTGGTTCTTCCGTTAAGTAGTACTATAACCTTATGTAATAGAACCGAGCGAGATGCCTACGCATTTGGAAAAACCCGGTTTCGATCCCTGGTGGCCGCCCGCTTTGACCTTGGAGTTTTCCCTGATAGGCAAGCTTAATACTGGGGTGCTGAGTTTTCTATCCCGGCTCTCCTTTGTCTCATTTTCTCTCCTTCGACCATGTTACAGAACGACTCCAAGGCTGTGCATCGGTGGACGGCGGGCTACGATTTGGAACTTCACTGCTCCGCCACTGCTGGGTCAAGTATCCTCAGTTTCCGACGGAGGGAACCTCTGAGACACCTTCTGGCTCTCTGGGCAAGTTGCCGTGAGCGCCTCCTTGCCTCTAAGGTATAAGAGAACTCTGAGCATGTCTGATGCCAACATCGTCCGTAATCGTAACGACTCTTGCAGTTCCTCCATCTTACCTGTTCCTTGTGTGTGTGGGGATATACACACAAAAGATCCAATTGCCGTTCGTTTAGCTGGGGCTCCGTTTACTAATCTACTAGTGCCTCTTGAATTGATAAAGCCAGTTGAATGTAACGTATGACACAAATTATGGATCAGTTAAATAAACTAATATTTACAATAAAAATAAAAATGTATATTGTGTGCATTTGTGTTAAATGCAAAGGGGCTGTAGGTTTGCCAACAGATTATGAGTACAGTTTGGCTAGGGGTAGGATGACATTAAGTATAATTAGTGAGGGCTAGTTCTCAGGCAAATTCGTAGAAGTAGTTTGGTAGGTTACTTTAGTGAGAGGGTTGAAAGTGTCCAAAGTTACCAGATCAGATATGGCAGGCTAGCTTTTTTAAATTAATTGTACGTCCTCCAACTTTAAGTCATATCAGACGATGAATGGAATGGGTGAAATGATTCTCAAATGAGCCCAGGGTCCATAGAGCTTAGAGTTACCTGGCATTCGTGTTTCAGGATAAGGGAAAACCCAGGAAAAACCATATCCAAGTAACTCACCCTGACCGAGATTCGAACTCGGGACCTCTTGAACGTGAGGCAGACATGCTGCCACCACGCTACCGAGGTGGGCGCAGGCTAGCTTGGAATTCTTGGAATATGTGAAAGTATTTCTTAGAAATTTATAGAAAAACTTTAGCATGGAAAGAAGCAAATTATCAGAAATGTAGAAATAAAGTGACAACATCGTATTAGATGCTAGCAGTGGGGTCTTCGGGCCATTAGCAAAAGGGAGGTGATAAGTAGAATATTGAAGCTGAGTGGGATATTGTGAGCATAATCTTGAACACCTTTGCTCGGATCGCCGGTGGAACAAGACGTAACGTCATTCTTGCCTCAAGTATAGAACCGCGTGGTATAGGATTCAAATAAGTTAATTATGGATATTTATATATTAGTTTCTATTGGTCAGCAACTTCTAGGGTAAAGTAAATAAATATTGTAAACGTTTCAAAGCCGCAGCCGGTGTCATCCTTTCTTTAAGCATATACTCACGCATATCCTGAGATAGATCAAGAGGGAAGGGATGTAAACCTCTACCAACTGACGCAGCATCATTGAGACGGAAAACTGTTACACGCAGGCAAAGAATGTTTTTTTTTTTTTTTATTTACGTCCTCCAACGTTAAGTCATATCGGACGATGAATGAAAGGTGTGAAATGATGCTCAAATGAGTCCAGGGTCCATGGAGCTTAGACATTCGTCTTTCAGGATAAGGAAAAATCCCGGTAAAAACCTTATCCAGGTAACTCACCCTGACAGAGATTCGAACTCGGGACCTCTTGAACGTGAGACAGAGTTTGAAAGCCATCACGCAGCATACAAGCATTACTGCGCATGTTTGTCTGGATTAACAAGAAGTAATTATAGAAGACTAAGTTTTTGTAAGGATTGTTTGTAGAAGAGTGGATACTAAACTCATGTGAATGTAACAAATCAGATCTCTCCCCACCTGTAATCAAACAATGATATATTGAATAGGTAATAAAATTTTAAAGGTAGATTAAAAGTTACATTTCTATATTAAGGTTAGTTTGAGAATAAGAAAGATAAATAATAAGAAGAATATAAATGATGAATAACAGGTGAAATGGGAAAGCAGTGAAAAAGGAATGAATAAAATGAGTATTGATTTGAACGCAGCAGTGCCTATCGGACAGTTTGAATGTATTCATCCGTTGGTGGCTTGGCATCACTTAAGCACTATGCATCTGGCTAGCAGCAAGGACAGACCTATGTAACGTTCCATTTCTTAACCTCTTTTTTATATTCTGCAGTGTATAATATATTTGTTTTATAACAAGTTAAGTGATATTATTGAGGTGATCGGCATATTTCAAATACTTAAGATCAAATTTTAAATTAACAAAACTTGAATTAAGAACTTTAACTCTGTGTTGTTTCTTACAATACCCACACACCCTGAGAATTAACATCTCATAGTTCTACCGAGCACAGCCTGGGATCGATGTGGATGTAGACGTAATCTTTTAGATATTCATAATACCTACCGACGGAGAGGTATTCAATCGCGCATTAGTGCCTTCTATGTAGCAATAGATGTGTAAACCATCAAGTGAAAGTTAAAGAACAAATATGTGATTTATTGCACCCACATGACTGACTTTCTTTAATATTACACAAACTATTCTTATAAATGCTTATTCCTCTATCTACATTATGTTAATAAACATTATCTTATTGCTAACTTCTGTAGGTGCAAGGGAATATGGTAATGCAGAGGACTTTAAGAGATAGACAAACCTTTAGAGTGACGGCTATGCAGCTCCGTTCGCTTTGCTTGGTCAACAGATAAAATGAGTATTCATTTCCCATTTGAGAACCGAGCGGGATGGCCTAGGCCGTAGTCTGTGGCCCGAATTCGGGAGATTCGAGTTCGATTCCCGTGGCTGACCCACGGATTTTTTAGGGGCATTTCTCGGATCGTCCCGAGTTTCCTGTCCCTCCATTTCATTCCCATTATCATTTCACATCATCTCTCATCCGGTGGTCTCTTTCAGGACTGAAGTGTCGGTGCAGGCAGGATGATATACTTTCGGTAAAACTTCCTCGGATAGGACGGTCTCCGGTCCGGTGGGGCAGTTTCCGGACCAGAGTGGCGTGGGATGATGGTTGTACTGGCTTGTCGTGGAGTTTCCAACTGGTTAAGTGTAGGGATCCTGCCATCTGCACAGTCGTGGCCGCCCTCTGTCTCCTCTCACCTCATCCTTCCTCCCGGAGGTGATCCACTTGGGGTATAGATACAATAGAGCAAGTTCGGTCCTCTGTGCCGAATCCCCTCCGTAGCGTAGTAATGTCCAGTCCCATTTGAGAAGAAATATAAGTATTGAAAAATCACACAGATAACATGGAATATTTCTGAAGTGTTCTCTCCACAAAAACGAAAAGGGTAACGAGATCTACATTTTTTTTCAGTAGGATTTTATATATCTCTTACGGTTTCCGAGTTATGCAAACGTCATTGAGAAAGAAAATGACCTCTGAGAGCTTTCCTAGAAAATTCAGAATCATTTATCATGCAAAATATGCTAAACACACCGCATTTTGATCAAAATGTTCGAAAAATGTTACATTTAAACAGTAGTCTCGGTGGTGAGACGTCGCATTCTTGGAAGACGCTGAGCTTACATTTTGAATTCAGTATTTAACCGTATTTTCGTTTTTGAGTTACTTTGTTTACAGACAGGCAGGCGAACACACACACACACACACACACACACACACACACACACACACACACACACACACACACACACACACACACACACACACACACACACACACACAACACACACACACACACACACACAACACACACACACACACGAATATTTTTTTCTAAAACTGATTTTTATATTACGTGACATCAAAATATGCATTTCCAATAAAACCATAAATTTTGGGTTTAATGTAGTACCTTGACTACCTACTGCAGTAAATAAAGTAAAGAATTGGAATTCTAAAAGTGCACGGACCATTTCGAGTAATTCGCTAATATGCATATTGCAGTTTAAAAATTAATATGCAAAACAATTATTGAATGGGGTTGGCGTCCCATATTGACTTTCTATGACAGTTGTGTATAGCACCTACAGCGAGTTTTTAATAAAACAGTAGAACTGCTGTGACTTATTTACTATCAATATTTTGTATTAACTTGTCAGATGCCCTTATATTATCAAAAGCACTATATCCATTGCGGTGTCTCTTAAGGCTTTAAGAAAGCCTTACTAGATAAAATGTATATTTACTATCAATCTTTCCACTAATATGGACTAATAGAAACGACAAAGTATAACAGAAATTAATAATAATAATAATAATAATAATAATAATAATAATAATAATAATAATAATAATAATAATAATAATAATAATAATAATAATAATAATAATAATAATAATAATAACAATAATAATAACAATAATAATGAATAATTAATAATAATAATAATAATAATGTGGCTTTACATGACATAACTGTATCATTGCTTAAAGTACTGAATAATAAGTAGTAGAAGCAACAACATAAATTTAGAAGTTCCGGAAAAAATACAGCAAGAGAAATGTGAAGAAGCGGGTTGATAACCTTTTTGCTACGACTTCTACAATATAGGTTTGTCACATTATTTACATGTTAATTTTCCGCTGTATTTATAGAAAAGTTTTTATTTAATCAATATATGAACATTAATTATTTTGAACTATTTATAAAATGCATGAATGCATTAACAATAAGCATTCGCAACTCTTGCCACCAGATGCCATAAATGAAAAAAAAAAAAAAAAAAAAAGCGCGGATATTTTCAATAGATTTCCGAACTTATGTTTGTAAATCTCGTGGTATTTTCTATTTTGTTTTCTTTTCTTGTTACATAATAGCTTTCCCTCAGCTATTTCCGAAAAGGGTGGCTACAGTGCAAAAGCTTTAGCAAAAGATCGTATTCTGGACAAGGCATTGAAATGGAGAAGTGTACAGGTTACTTTACATCTATCTTCTAAGGTAAAAAAGAAGTTATGGAGAAAGTAGCTTTATCCAGATAACTAATCCCTCACAAGGTTCGAAGGCGGAATATGAGGCAGGCATTCACAAACCAATTAAGTGGGGTTTATTAGTATTGGTGTCGAGACATGGGGATCCTCCCCCTACCACATCATTTGTTGCATTGCGTTTGGTAAGGTTCCAGGAATAATCACAAGAACGGAAACCATTAACCGTTCCCACTGTTTTACAGCATTTTCGAAAATTCTTAATAATATATTTAAAACATTTCTTCCATGATAGCTGTCGTTTCTAATTCTAACCTGTTTGCATTTTAATATTTGACTGTGGAGTAAGAGAAATAATGCCTATGAAAACAGTGCAAACAAAATTAACTTTACAAAACCAGTTGTCTTAATCCGTGTAACTCAAGTTCCAGGCAGTAGCGAGAACTGTATTTTTATGAGAACCCATATTGTGCCTCACCAGGTTTGCTAGGTAATTAAGAGCGCTTACATTTTGTACTGCGATTATTCAAAAATTGTAAAGCAACATTAAAATTGGATGCATAGCAAACTGCTTCTTAAGAACTATCAGAAATAAAGTGGATAATTAAGTTATAACAATGTTCATTATTTGGAATAATGAATTTCGAAAATAACTACAGCAAGAGAGTAATATTTGCATATAAGCCGCTTACCACAATAGCTTATGTGTCGGCAGATGTTTCTTTATACGTATGTGGTTCTTTTTTTATATCGTGTAGCAGATATCCGGCTTGGACCACTGGAAAATTCCTGTCTGAGAAACAATGTCACCGTTTTTAAATAGATTGATATAAGCTGGCTAGTAATAACTGCTTCGGAAAAGAACAGCGGTGTGTTAGCTCAACTAGACTTCAGCAGAATGGAATTCAACTAACAGAAGACTAATCCTTTATATTATTTAAGTTGGCTTAGAACAACAATATGTGTTGACTGGTTTACATATGAAAATACAGGAGGTTTAGGAGAACACAGAAACAAATTTCGCAAAGCTTAGTAACACCAAATCAAACTTTCCCATTATGTAGAACTGATGAAAAATCATATTGAAAAATAATTCACAGCTATGATCGCGTTCTTCCTTTTGTATTCCGTAATTAATGGATAATCGATAAAGTCATACCTTTTGTAATACCGTTTTCTCTATTGACTTTTGAACTTTTGATGCATTATAGGAGAAATATACAGAATAATATATTACTCTTTAATGAAAGGCACTCAATATTTTACGAAGGATGCTAATGAGACGAACGCAGTAGAAAGTGAAACAGCTATACAACGGATGTCAAAAGATACCCAACTATGGGCAAATGGATGTTCAAAACCGTTATTGAACTACAGAACGTGACAATAAAAGTATGTACCTGTAACATATATTAAGAAAATTCTTTAGGTCTACATACAGATTTATTTTAGTAAATTTTCTTTTAAAAAATGTGAGAATAGACCAAAAGCGGCAAGTATTACCCACTATTAATATGTTCTTAAATCTAGAAAACTTTGCTTAATGTGGAAGTTAAGCACAAACTATTTTTTTAATGTCTCTTATAATGAAAGTTCAACTATCGTAATACAAACTTACTTGGCGATGTTTTCTGGTAGTTCAGTTCTTTACCTTTGGCACAACCAACAGCTAATGAAGAGTGAATGCCTTGAAATGTAAGAAAGCCTGTAGGTAAAGCCACAACTAATTGAGAAGCTTTGGCGTCTATCATCCAAGGCCCCATCTATCATGGTATAACCACAGAATACCAACTTTCGTTATAACAATCAGACAAGCTGTTGCAGAGATATTGCAATTTATACCTTATTTTGTTCTTGAGCAACATTTACTATATTCACTGTAACTTTATTTGTTATACCATTTACACTATTTTTAGTACTATATTAATTTCAAATACAATTATTTACGATACACAGCCGTAAATTGATGTATGATTGGCAAACTATCAGTTGAAAACCAATGCAACAATAGAACAAAAAGCTGCATGCGAATGTTGACGTCCAATAAGGAAACGGAAGCTCTCTGAACTGAATAGCACTGCCAATCAAAACCCAAGAATTCTACTTCGAAAATGTTTGAACCTCTGAAAACACAAACGTGAAAATGTTACCATTTAACAGAGGAATTTAATTCTGGCCTTGTATAATTGCATTTTTAGTAAGTGATGATAATCCAGAATAACTATAGTAATAAATTCGATGACAGTAAGATTTAAGCAACTGATAAAATGTTTAGATCCGCACTACATGACTTTGATACTACTGTGATTTTGTAAATTTGGATAATGACTGCTTTGTTTTTGGGCACCACTTAATTAAAATTAAGTCTGAACTAAGTACAAGAATTAAAGAAACCATATTTCACAGTTATAGCCTTCTATTTTTGTAGACGTTGAGGACAAATGAAATACTGAATTACCAACACTTCAAACAACAAAATATATATCTCAATAATACTTATCATTTTCTCAAATCAGAACAGACAGCAATGTTTATGAATATTTTACCCAGGAATGACTAAACTAAATTGATTATTATAATGGAACAAGAATTTTAAAATAAGATGTATCGATAATGTTTTTTGTAAATTAATCTTTTCATTGTTAAAATAAATTTAATTAACTGAAATATTTATTTTCAGATAAAGTTATTATATACTTTTTAACCATGATAAGATTACAAATGCTAAATGTATTTTTCATACATTTTCAGATAAAGGTAGGTATATTTGAACAGCTGTTAAAACAATCTTTCTCATACCTGTATTATGCGATTACATTGCAAATTTAAGTTAAAATCTGATTTCTGCAGCTCCAGTTACTGCAGGGTAATTCAGTTTTAGTTGGGTAATAAATTAATAATGAAAAGCTTCAACCTGTTCTGTCCCACAATTCAATTGCGCAACACGTGAAAACTGTTAAAAAGAGAGCAAACAATCCATAAGGTTACAAATACTCATCATTTGGCTATGTATACTATGTACATTAAAATGTGAAGCATTGTCCCTCAATATAACTTACTGCTTTCAACGCAGTCGAACTTTGACCTGTCATCGAAGTTGCCAAATAAGCGCATGATTATGTGGCATGCGGTGTCGCTGATAGTCTCCACGACACCCAGGAGCGACTTATGAGGGTCAGGTCCAGGGGTAGGAACTGGAACTGGATTATTTCGTAGAGGACTCGGCATGGAGGTTCATACTTGGTCTATTGTACCTATGCTCCTAAGGGGGGCATCCCTGGGTGGAAGAATGAGGCCAGAGGAGACATAGGGTAGCCGTCCCAAGGAGCCATGACTATGCAGAGGGCAGGGTTCCTACCTTTTACTTAGATGAAAACTTCCCCCGGCAGGCCAGGACAGCGAACATCCCACCCTACTGTGGTTCGGAAATAGTTCCACCACGAGACCTGGGTTCGGAGACTGGCAACCGTCCTACCGGAGGAGGAATTAGTTTACTCAGAGTATATCATTCTGCCATATACCGACGAGACACTCGCCGACGCTTCAACCCTGAAAGAGACCACCAGATGAGGGATGATGTGAAATGATAATGGACATGAAATGGAGGGAAAGGAAATTCGGGATATGTAATTAACCTACCCAGCATTCGCCTGGCGACTGGGAAAACCTAAAAAAAAATCCATGGTTCAGGTAGACCATTAAAGAATGAACACGCTATCGGGGTGGCTTTTGTGTGGCCTACATTCGGGAGGTCATGGGTTCGATACCCGTGGCTGGCCTTCCTAGCCCATGGAGTTTTCGAGATTTTCTCTGGGTCGCTAGGCGAATGCAGGAGGGATAATTACCTGTATCTCCCGAATTTCCTGTTCCTTCATTTCACCCAACTTCTTATTTTACCTTATCTTTCATCCTGGTTGGGGTTTCGGTGTGCATGGCAGGGAATTTTCTCTCTCTAAATCCTCGTCCTCCGAATCGGAGGAAGTCTCAGAATCCCAAGCCACGAGGGAATGTGTAAGCCCTAGGAGGCCGGGAACCGTTTGTACGAGTGGCCACCGGAATGTTTCAGTCTGTAGCAGTTAGGGATCCTGCCCTCTACTGCCGTATCTCCTCAGGCCCAACCAACTTACTATCCTTTAACCTCATCCCTCACTCCACAGGGGCACCCGTTCATAGCTTTTGAATGATAAAATTCGGAGTCCAATACTAAAGGTACCTTTATTTTACAAGATAAATGCTTTGTAATCTCTAGAAAGATTCTTTGACGGACAACTTATTTTCTTCCTATTTTTCTTTTCCTCCGTTTGTTCCTTCTCTTCCTCAGCTATAAAAATTTATTTTCCAGGCACTTACACTAAACGGATTGAAAATAACTCGATTGTGTTGAAATATTCAGCAAAAAATCAGAAAAATTGCTTTCGTGTCTGTGCAAGCCAAAGAAACATTTGAGATTTCATACTAAAATCGACTAAACATCATTCTCCAAAATGCATAGGGGATAGAACTGAGGAGGGGTTTGACAAAACCCCTAAACGCCCGTCGGAATTAAAGGTTCTGAATATCAGTAAAAACTGGGGCATGAACGCTAGCCTGTTATATCAAAGCAAATATGGATCCGGGGTAATTGCAGCTGAGAAAGAAAGGGTGTAAAGGATAATAGAAAATTACATAAGCGCTATTTTATGCTTCTATGCGTATCAGCTGAACCTTGTGTTATTCTAAGGCCTATGTACATAGATTGCAAACATTCGATCTCTAGCTTTCATAGCTTTTACCAAATCTTCGAAGTATAAAGGTCTTTTAACCGAAAAGGGTTCCGAAGTGCCTCACACAAACATAACCATTGTACTGTCCTCCACAGGAGAGTAAGTCTCCGAGGTCTGAGACGCAGGGGGTTGGCGAAGGTTCCCACACCCTCCCTGGACAGGTTTATGACACCCCATGTCAGTTCAATTACGACCATTCAAAAACATTTTGTCGGCTTCTACTTTTGTGAGTGAATCTTCTCGGTTTTAGTGTACAGAGCGAATAGGGCGCATGGTTTTAACGGTCTGCTCTTTGTGTAGCAAGCGTTCTCTGCCACGCACATTCGCTGTCCTTGTCCCATTGTGTAAGACAGCACATTCCTTTCAGAGACCTTCTTTGCGTTGCTGGACAGTAACTTCCATTCGAGAGCCATGTCCATTCATTTTCATAAATACGAAGAAATATTTGAAACAACTACTGATCATCCGAATGATAACAGATACTTGAAGCTACCTTTTTTGGGTGGCGGGGGGGGGGGGGGGCTTTGCTTGACGTTTAACGTCCTTTAAATTGATATGTCATATCAAATTATGAATAAATGAATGAAATTAGTAAAATTATGCTCGAATAAAGTCAGGGTACTTAGTGTTTAAAGTTACCCAACATTCATCTTCTCAGGATAAGCGAAAATATAGAAAAACCTTAGCTGGGTAACTTCACTACCGAGATTCGAACGGATTCTTGAATGTATTGACGGCGCCGTGGCCGAATGGTTAGACCTCACGCTTCTTAACAAGATGGCTCGGGTTCGATCCCAATGGGGCCGTATGTGGGATTTGGGTTAGACGTAGCGGCGTCTAGTGGTTCTCCAGTTTTCCCCGCCACTCATTCCATCAACTGCTCCATAATTGCCTTTCCTTTCGTCCATTGCACCGACATTTCTTATCATCCACATCTTCATCCTCATACCTTATATCGGGCTGATGCCTCATCCTGGATATTCTTCGGGTACAGAGTTCCTCTGCTCCTCGACAGGGTCTGACCTCAGCATCTACTTGCAAATCCTCCGTACTAGGAGGGTAAATCAGAAATGGAATCGACCTTTTGAATGTGGGTCAAACACACTACATCCACACCACAGAAGGGGGCTTAAGATTCCTTTTGTGTTGAAGTGGTTCTTGTAAATTGTTAATTAGTGAAATTAATTCAGTTAACTCACATATCTGTTCCTCAATTATAAAAAAACTGGGAGTTACTCAGAGATACTGCAAAGCTACGTTTACCATCTCAGCTCTCATTGGATGACGTACCTATACATACAGCTATTAAACTGTTGGACTGGTATTAACATTAGATGCCGTTAATTTCAGTAGTGGATCTTGTTTTCGATTGACTTCATTTAGCTTTCACTCCGTACGAAAGAAAATCTTACTGGGTACCACATTTTCTTAATTTTCAATAATTAATCAGCCTTGAATTAAATAACACTCTGTCCTTGGAAATCTAAGTACATGCCAATTATTTAATAATAATATAATAATAATAATATAATAATAATAATAATAATAATAATAATAATAATAATAATAATAATAATAATAATAATAATAATAATAATAATAATAATAATAATAATAATAATAATAATAATAATAATAATAATAATAATAATAATAATAATAATAATAATAATAATAATAATAATAATAATAATAATAATAATAATAATAATAATAATAATAATAATAATAATAATAATAATAATAATAATAATAATAATAATAATAATAATAATAATAATAATAATAATAATAATAATAATAATAATAATAATAATAATAATAATAATAATAATAATAATAATAATAATAATAATAATAATAATAATAATAATAATAATAATAATAATAATAATAATAATAATAATAATAATAATAATAATAATAATAATAATAATAATAATAATAATAATAATAATAATAATAATAATAATAATAATAATAATAATAATAATAATAATAATAATAATAATAATAATAATAATAATAATAATAATAATAATAATAATAATAATAATAATAATAATAATAATAATAATAATAATAATAATAATAATAATAATAATAATAATAATAATAATAATAATAATAATATAATAATAATAATAATAATAATAATAATAATAATAATAATAATAATAATAATAATAATAATAATAATAATAATAATAATAATAATAATAATAATAATAATAATAATAATAATAATAATAATAATAATAATAATAATAATAATAATAATAATAATAATAATAATAATAATAATAATAATAATAATAATAATAATAATAATAATAATAATAATAATAATAATAATAATAATAATAATAATAATAATAATAATAATAATAATAATAATAATAATAATAATAATAATAATAATAATAATAATAATAATAATAATAATAATAATAATAATAATAATAATAATAATAATAATAATAATAATAATAATAATAATAATAATAATAATAATAATAATAATAATAATAATAATAATAATAATAATAATAATAATAATAATAATAATAATAATAATAATAATAATAATAATAATAATAATAATAATAATAATAATAATAATAATAATAAATACAAACAGGGTACTGAACTTCTTATTAGGAATGACGTGAGTCTCCCTTTAAATAAATTAAATGTAGCTATTTTTGCAAACATTGTCCATCATCTGAACGTGGGCACTGAAACTTACCTATCTCTGAGGTTTAGAACTAATTTTTCAAGAAACACATAGTGAAATAAATAAAAAGTCGGATGGAGGCAGGTGCAAATATCTACGTAAATTAAATTAATAAAACATCAATGTATATAGTAGCAATACTTGCCCTGTTTAGGGCTCAGATTTTTAGTAAATACATTTGTTTTGAGTCCTAATAAGAATTTGAAACTGATTTTAATGTTCCAGATATTCAAACCAGAGTAAATAATTTAAGTTTTATTGCACATAAAACGCATAGTTTCGATTTTTCTGTAAATAAATTTGTTCAGATATTCACATAAATTCTACGATTTATGAAAGAGACACCAACAGTACTTGCTGCTAGTTATTTTAAAATGATTCATGTAACACATATTGTATATGGATTGCATAGAATATGAGAAGATATTAAGCCATGTTTTCTGATAATGATATATTGATTTCAAATGAGAAAGGTGTTCATCTAGTACCCAAAGATGATTGAAATTTTTCAGAACAGAAATCTAAACACTCTGCTAACTCCGGTGTCTGTGGTGACTCCTTTGGGAATATGGTTGCCTGCGGTTCAATGCTATACAGAAAACCTGGAATTGTAAAGATTCCAGTTCAATTAACAATCTACAAGAACTTTTAAGTGACACTGTATTAAGAAATGAGTCAGACTGAAAAGAATGCCATAGGCAGGATTTGAACCACGGATCCTCTGGTTGCTGTCCAGCCGCTCTAACCCTTGAGCTACTGTGGCCAACGTGCCGACATGACATTAAATTCTCCAGCTCTTTCCATACTTTAGCCTGCACACGGCCAGTGTGAAAGAACAATTAATTTCCATTAATTGACCTAATATTGGTTACCTATAAAGCCTGGGCCTTAAAGTACTTACATGTTGTAAGTCGCCATTAAGGTAGTTGTCTCATGTGTTTATGAGAACTCCTAAGTGGTTTACCGGGAAAAACACGAGTCATTTGGAGAATTTAATGTCATGTCAGCACGTTGGCCATAGTTGCTCAAGGGTTAGAGCAGCTGGACGGCAACCAGAGGATCCGTGGTTCAAATCCCGGCTATGGCATTGAATTTTTCAGTCTGACTCAATCTTTCCATAAAAAATCTGTTGTTTAGCGTAATAAACGAAGACTTGTTTTACAGAACAATGAATTGTTATTCTCAGTAGGCACATTAATCGAATTCTCTTGCCAGTAGAATTCTCACTCCACCTGCTTGGGACCAGATTGGACGAGAAACTTTGATTAAGTCATGCAAAAAGCTGTGACCTGGTGTGTGTGACTTGCCAGAAAACAAGATCGAAAAAGAAGAAGAAATTTGTGTGGAAGAACATTTCATAGACATTTTTAAGAATATCGATGGCTGTTCTGTTGTTGATGAAGAAGACATTGACCATTGGTTGCAAACTGACAATAACGGAGGTTATAAACCGATTACAGAGTTTGCATTATACAAACCTATGAATAAGAAGTAGCACACATAAAGAAACTGATGCTTTATTTCGAGTCAAGCCGAAACAATTGCCAAATGAACATCTAATGTTAGAGCGGAGGCGAGATCGCACTGCTCGTAAGCGATACACTAAACTGAGACAGCAGAAGCTCACTGCCTTTTTTACTACCGACTAGTTTGTAGATATGTTGTGTACAATACAATACAATGTTTATTAGCCACAGGAATTCATACAGAATTATAGGCATTGTCAATATTTTTAGTGTATTTAACAATATTTACAATTCATCTATGAGGTATTTACAATCTAAAGTTCACAGATAATTTACACAAATTACTATACACACTTGAAAAACTTTAAGACACTTGAGTACAATAATAGATCAACTCAGTTATGAATATTTATGCAGACACTGACTCTAGAATTACACTTAATTTTAATGCTTTGGTCAGCTAAAATTCTTCATTGATGAGTCTTCCAATCTCGGACATATGAAACAAAAATAGAAATAGAATACATTAGTATAATTATACACAGCAAACTGATTAATTTATGTTTTACCTGATTTATATTCTAAGTATTCACTTACTGAGTAAAACTGATTTTGTTTTTTAAAGAAATTGTGTAGCTCTGCCTTAAACTTATTTATAGAGGGTATGTTTTTTAATTAATTTGGCAAGTGGTTGTATAGCTTTAAGTCCATGTTTTTGACAGAAGTCTCAAATAGTTTTGTTTCATGAATATAGGTGTATAATTTGTCTTTATTACGTGTGTTATGGGTGTGTATTTTAGCACTCGTGGCATAGTTCGCAGTATTAGTCTTCATGTAAATCAATAACTGTTTTATATATAAACTTGGTAGGGTCAAGATATTCAAATCTCTGAAATGATTTCTGCAGCTTTCCATTTTGGGAATACCAACCATAATTCGTAATGCTTTCTTTTGCAGCTTAAATATCATCTTACTATTTGTAGTATTTCCCCACAATGGTAGTCCTTATGAAAGTAGTGAATCAAAGTAAGCAAAGTAACAGGTTCTGAGTGCAGTAAATTCTACTCGAGGTTTCAGCTGATATAAAACAAAACAAACATGGCTCAGCTTCTCTGCTAACTTTTCTATGTTTGTCCCAACTTAAATTTTTGTCTAATATTTTGACATCCATCTTGATCGTCGACTGACATGGAGTACACATATCAAAAACAAACTAAATCAAGCCTATGCTCGTCTTCACAAGTTGTATCCCATCCTCAACCGCAAATCCTCTTTATGAGTTGAATGTACGCTGCTACTATACAGGAGTATTCTACGACCACTTCTTCTATATGCCAGTCCTTTATGGGGATGTGCTTCACCTACTCATATTCACCAACTCCAGGTATTTCAAAACAGAATATTATGATTGTCTGTGAACGCTCCGTGGTACATCCGGAAAATGCAGCTGCATAGAGAATTGGAAATAGTCAGCATTAATGAGTACATCTCTACAACGACAAGCAGATTCTTTGCTCACCTTCCTTATGTATCAGGTGCTTTATTTTTCCTACTGGGACGTTGCCTTGATGCTGCACCAAGACTGAAGGCACACTTGCCACAGGACATTTTATTTCTATAATGTTTATTTATTCTGTAATGAAGAAGTTATTTAATTTATACTCACACTAATCAGACCAGTTTGCTTGAGGACTCTAATATGAGTATCCTCTATCCCTGTATGCTTTAGTTTTATTATGTATATAGCTGCACAATTTGTATACCTCTAACTGTGCCTGCCTTGGTAGCGTAGATGGTAGCATGACTGCCTCATGTTCAAGAGGTCCCGAGTTCGAATCTCGGTCAGGGTGAGTTATTTGGATAAGTTTTTTTCCGGGGTTTTCCTTTATCCTGATAGACGAATGTCGGGTAACTCTAAGCTCTATGGACCCTGGACTCATTTAAGCACCATTTCACCCAATTCATTCACCGTCCGATATAACTTAACGTTGGGGCAGACGTAAATTAAGGGGGAAAAAAATACCTCTAACTGTGCTGAGCAATTGAAATAAATAATTCAAAAAAATTTTGTCTACCCATAGTCCTAAGAATTTAGTTTACTGTTCAAAATTTGTCAATCTGGAGCCAATTCTGATGCAAGGGTTTTCCATTTTCCTACAAGCCTTATGCTGAAAATTTAGTGCTATTGCTTTTTCTTCATTTACAAGCAACTTATTGACTTTAAACCAATTTAATACATTTACTATAGCTAGTGTTATATTTTGCAGAAGGCTATCATCATCCTTTCCTGCATTGAAAATACGTGTATCATCTGCAAAGAGTGTGATTTTAGCATCTAAATTGTTCATAAGACATAATGGGAGGCCATTTATATACAGTGCAAATACATATGCTATTACAATACATACAGTGTATGTGTTTTTAGGTGAACGTGTACCGATAGTAAACTCCATTAAAATTATTTCGGTGATGTTGTACATGTCTTTTTATCGTTTTTCCGTCATTCTCTGAGTAATCCGTATGGGGGTCACAGAATACGTATTTCTTTTAAATCTCGATATAAAAATTCTGAATGGAATGCAATATTTTTCTACCTTACCGTACAGGCATACATAGAGGGAAAGTAATAACACAAATAAAAATGTTTCCTAGTAAAATATACTCAAGTTACGCTCTGTCATTATGATAGGATTGAAATAAAATTTCCGTCATCTTTTTGTGCAGTATCAAACAGAGCTATTTTATTGTTTCCATTTATTTGTAGCAGAAGTATCAAACGTTTGTTGTTTGTAAAATACACGTTAATTTACTTTATTTGCTAAAATATTTGTGTATCGCCCGGCAACAGCTCACGTGCATAGATTGAGAACCTCTGATCTTATACCAGTCCCACAAGTTACCAGGAGGAACAGCAGCGGGGAATAATTTTAATTGTCACAGGTGGTTCTTGGATAATCCTACATCACATGAGGATGATTTATTCGACTCAGCCGATATAAAAGCCGCATTATTTTTAAACAAGTGTCAAAAGTCTGCTATTCTCTTGAACAAAATGAAGCTGTTATCAATATCACTTACAGGATTCTTGACGTTAAATGTTATCACTGTAGCATTCACAGCTTCTGTGAGAAATTATGCAGCCTCAGATTTCGAAGCAGTCAATGGAGAGGAACGCATATCTCAAGGTAAGCTGCATTTAACTGACATTTTCTCCTTATAAGTGATTTATCAAATTTCTTCGTGACGAAATCTACTCTAAATGTCTGACTGAGAAGTAACGTTAAAGGGGCACGTGCTCTAGATCTCAAAATCTAAACTTGTAAAATGCAACGGTACGGCAGTATGCGACGTATAATGATATCTTTTCCGTGTTCTAGGAGTATCGTGTAGCCTTTGGTCCTCGAGACCGAGGGTTCAAATCCGGCTGGGGACATGATTTTCTTCGGGCGCAAAAATCCCTAGCATGGCTTCCATCTAAAGGGAAGTAAAGCCCGTGGTCCCACGTCGTATATTTTCGATATATAAAAGAATCTCAAGCCTGATAAAGAGGCCTTTAAGCAAAACTAAATATAGAATGGTACGCTGAGAACCAGAGAGAGAGAGAGTCTCATAAATAAACACCCAATTTCAATTTTAATAGTGGCACAATTTGGCGATAGGTTGCTCAAAGAGAAAGAGCTACTTTCTGCACAGTTACCAATTTGCCGTTATAGAAGAATGGCATCTACATATGTTCTGTTTTATTAATTATGCGAATTTCCTTCGGAAAATCCAAAGCGAACTGTTGCAGAAATCAATCTACAAAGAGAACCCTTTTCTTAGCGAGATTAGGCACGATTATTGAAAACATTTTCGACGCTCCCTAATTGTTTATCGTTGGTTTGTTTCCTCTTACGATAATTCAACCACTTTTAGATATTTTTGAAAAAATCAGTAAAAGTGGTATGATCACCCAATAAAAAGAAATGGCAATAAACGCGATTTAAATGGTATTACAGCACACATAAGTACATTTAATTTTGGGTCTTATTTGCAATGCATTAGGTACTCCAAAAAAATAAAGCATAATGTTATCCTTCTTATTGCCTTAATAATTGCCTCAACATTGTTTTAATTTTTACATTCTATATTACTTATAAGTAGAGGAGTATTGCATTACAATAACAAATTCGATATTTAATCGAAAATAAATGAATTGTGTACTCCACGAATCTATCTATAAAAAGCACTTAATAAAAAAAGTTTCATGTTTCTTTATTTGTTTGTGTGCATGTGTTGGTCTGTAAACAATACAACTAAACATGAAAAGTTGATTAAATATCAAATTTAGTATTTTAAGTTCAGCATCTTTCAAGAAAACACAAAGGTTTTCAATGAACCCAGACTATTTTCTTTATTTTTATTCAACACCTCCAGTGTAGTTCATATTGAAGGATGAGTGAAATGGAAGACGCGATGCTCAAATGTGCCAAGGATCCGTAGAGCTTAATTCTCCGATATTCATCTCAGTGTAGTTATTCACTCGTGCTTTAAAACAAATAATGAATAACATGAAGCTGAGTGTCAAAAATCAGAGGCTTAATCTAAGGCTATAATAGCGGGTTAAAGTAAGAAAAAAAATCCGGACTTATCTTGTTTTGCACCGAATTACTCGGCACAAAGCTTTTTGAACCATTCCTCCATATAAAAAAATTCTAACTTCAGTAAATTGATTTATTGCAAATTTTCTGGTATTTTTAGCCGTTACATGGCAATGTAATTAATAGTTAAACATTCTGTTGATCTGAAATTTGTGGTTAGAACCATGTAACTCTTTTTCGAAAATTGCAAATGTGAAACCAACTGAATGTTTTAATTATGACAATTAGACATAGACATGTGGAAGTCTTTACTAGTGGCCATGTACTGTTAATAATAAGGTCCTGTAACACTGCTATGTTTGAGAAAACCTGAGTTATGCACTGAGTGCATTTAAAACTTCTAACAATTGTGATTGCTAGTTATCAAAGTGAACGCAAACTACTGTAATGATAAACAATGGCACAACTCTCAAAAATTTAAATCATGTTCTTCTTCCAAACAATCACACTCTTCATCCTCGCTTTCCTCTTCCTTATGTTGTGCATCGTCTTCGTGCCGAATTATTACCATAGCGATCTTCACCAAAACGTTGTTACATGGAGACTCGAACTCCAACATTATAGGATCTTTATCAGAATACCTGAAACACATCAACGAATGATGCGATAACTATACGATAATATCAGCAAAGTAGCTCTGAATGTGTTCCAGTTGCCGTGTTTTCATTATAATAATACCAATAATTATTCTTATAATAAAATTTAAATGGAACTTAGCTTTCTTCTTGTTCTATTTTCCATTTTGTCGTACCCTTTTGCCTCTTTCTGGAACCACCGCAACGCTCATCAGCAGAACACTCAAGCGCTTTCTTCCATTTTCACAGAGTCAGCCGCACGAACTGCTTACAAGACTCACAATAATACCAAGACAGCTATTGACAATGCAGTCTTGTCAAACAAACGGCTACAATGAAACACGTGTTTCTGTACTGCAACGATAGAAGAGGCGCGAATTTCCCTGCACGAGCCCGAAAATATACGTAAGAAAGTGGACACTTCGCGGTTTGATCCAGTCTAGCCACTGGACATATCCCAGTTTGCATCAAACCCACAATTTCGCTCTCGAATTTAACGGGTTTGAAACGTGATTTGAAGCAAACAGAAACTTAAGCATGATGCAGGGCATGCTATAGAGTTCAGATTCACTTCAAATTACTTTTCGATCGAGAGTGGACTTATCGCGTTTTGAAACGATGCTCCTCATACATTTTCTTCAACTTTCTCTGGATTAATCTCCTAATTACACCATCATAGATAAAATAGTGAAAGACTGCACTGAAATAGCCTGCCTAATATTAGCACCGATCAAATCACTGGTTTAATTGGCATAATTGAACAAATTTTCAACATGACCATTCTAACAAAACCTCTGTGCGCATTATATTATTACTAAATAACAACACTACATTGTGCTAAACCTACTTCATGTGTCCCTAAAACTGTTAGCGTAGTGGTAACTTACATTTATCTTTATGAATGCTCAGCGCAAACATAACGTAGCGTTGATGTTTTCTTAAGGCTGTGTTGCACACAATAGCTTGCACTGCTTCTCAATTCTCGCGCGGTTTACTGTGTTTTCACTTACTTCACGGATTCTTTTGGCCGACAGAGACTTTTTTTTGTGATTTATGTCCTCCAACGTTATGTCATATAGGACGGTGAATGAATTGGGTGATATGATGCTCTTGCGTCCAGGGTCCATGGAGCTTACAGTTACCCGCATTCGCCTCGAAGGATAAGGGAAACCCCCGGAAAAAACCTTACCCAGGTAGCTCACCCTGACCGAGATTCGAACTCGGGACCTCTTGAACGTTAGGCAGACACAATACCATCTACGCTACCGAGGCGGGCAATCCGACAGAGACTGACTCACTAAATGCATCACTACTGACAGTCTCTGCTACCGGCTTCAGCGACACTTGCAGTCTCTGTTTCACCGTAGAAATGTTCCAGAAGGGTCTCGAAACCGAAGTCTCTGAAATCAAAGGCTTTCGAAACGGCTGGCGACAGAAGCAAAAGAAAAGTATCTCCCAGTTTTTGATGGCAGGCAGCGAATGTTCTTGAATGACCCATTAATGCGTTTCGTGGTCGGCAAATAACAAAGGCGCGGTAGTTTGGGATAGGGTTACACCGTTCCAACCAGTCTTATACCGTAAGCATCTTCGTTCGTGGCAACCTCCCGGTAGACTTCATTCTTGATCCCCTTCTCCTCGAAATGCGGTTCCTGCTTCGCTAGCTAGAGCTTGGGGAAGCGTCCCCTGTCCTGTAGGAGGATACCTCTGTTGTAGGCTTGCTGGTTCGTACTAGATCTTACTGCGGTCACCTGCTACCTGTAGATGACTCCATGTGACTGCTGGCCTTCTTGGTGCAGCTCCGCAGTCTCTTGCTTCTGACAGGTTCACTCGTAGCCTTTGCTAGGGTTATCTTGCAAACCTCAAGAAGTTCGTTGGTACTTTCGAGCGTTACCTAAAGTTGTCTGACTTACAGGACCCTCCTGTCGACGTCGACCGTCACCTCGTGGCTTCTGAGAGGGTCCAGTCCAAGGATCATCTCAGCTATCCTAATGCTCCACCCCAAGCTCTATCCTAGCAGGGCCTCCTCCATAGACAAGGTGTCATCCGATGCGCCACTATTTGGGCCGATCCGATGTTCTGAATACCAAGTCCTCCGTCACATCAGGCCTGATTGTGCTTACAACTGTACCGGTGTCCATCAGTACCTGGTACTGCGGTCAGCGATGAAGTTGTCCTCCACTCCTCTTTCCAAGACATGTACTGTCACTCAAGGAGATGGCTCCAACGCGCCACATGCCAGACCAGTTCTTACTTGTTTCATCTCATCTCGTTGGATAAGTGGTTGGTAGTCCTTCACCATACGTCCTGGTTGGTAAAATCCCCACCATGCACCTCTCGGCTTGGTTGTGGCAGTCTCTCAACGGATGTCCTGTTGGCTGTACCCCCAACACATTCGTCCAGGACAGATGTTCCTGTGTATCCTTTCTGTTTCTTTTGTGTCAGACGCCCATTTTCCAAATCGAGGGCAATGTTTGGTTACCTTGGTTGCCAGCTACTCCCTCCTAAGGCTTGCGTTATCCCGTCCACCCACTGGCATCGCCTGCTCTTTGACTTGCGTGAGCAGCCTTTTGCTAGGTGACCTGACTTTTTTTTATTTTATTTTTTTATAATCTGCGAACTTAGGTCCAGGTGTCTAGAATCTAAACTTGTACTTATTGTCTATTATTATACAAGAAATTACAAATTGTATATATTTAATTAATGAAAATGTTCTTTTTGCAGGCAGAACTTATGCCTACGTTAACTAACCTAATGGACACGGTCACCAATGGCCTTACAACTAAGTCTAACCTAACAGCAGCCTTATTACTATATAAATTTTCTAATATGTAATTAAACTACAATTTTAATCTGAATAATAAATTATACTGACTGAAGGCTGCTGACCTATTTCTAATATTTTACTCCTGCAACTGAAGTCTTCCCATCCTTGTATCCTGAAGTCCAATAAATCTCGTTGAAACACCTTGTTGATTGGACATCCAATATTTACTTGACAGTTGTAGGTATTTTCTTTAATTGTTTCTTCTTACTCTATGGTCCTGGTTACCTTCGAAAATATTAGAGTGCTTTTTGATGTGTCCTTTGGATTTCTTTTCCTTCTCCGTAAATTAATGTTTATCTCCTTCTAATAAATATAAATGTTAAATGATGCCATCTCTTTATGAAGGTCCTATGGAAGTTGATCCTCTTCCAATAGATGATGTTAATTGATGCCATCTCTTTGTATAAATCTTGTTGACCTCCTCAATTGTATCGGAGTATTATCTTGATGTGTTATCTCTCATCTAATATTTCGTAAATTCTCCTTCCTTCATCCACGTTATTCCACTCTTGTTGCCATTCATTTAACAATTTATTCCTAATTTCAGTTTTAGATTTACATTGATTGCCGATCAGTTCGTGCACTTTTGTTATGTTCTGTTTCTTTAACCTATAATTTGCTGCACATAGATTAATAACATGATCAATTGGCCACATTCCCATAATTACAAAAAGTTCAATTGTATATGTTGTCTTAAATGCTGCTGCTCCTCTAATAAGTATCTGTCATAGAGATCTGTGTGATAGTGTTATGTACTTTTTGTAATTTAATCTATGTGCCCAGTTACTCCCTCCATATCCAATAATTCCTATTGTTATACTTGTGTTATAGATGTTAATTGCCTCTGCAGGTACTCTGAACAACTGATGTTAACTTCATCGTCACTCTTTGTGCTTTGTTTCTTACATAATCAACGTGATTTGAGAAGGTTAGTTTCTCGTCCAAAAGTATCCCCAGATATTTATGTCGTACTCCTGTTATTGATCGGTTCATAATCTTTATACTGGGATTTCTTTTTAGGCTTCATTTATGCAGCATGTAAACGGTTTTTGCTAATTTGTTCATTTAACCTCCTGACACCATTTTTGTAATTTATCTATAACTATTGTCATAGATATGTCATCCATGTGTTGAAAATAGTGATTGGTCAAGATATTAATTTTTCTCTTACATGTCATTTCTAGACAATTGATATGTTCGTCGCAATTATTCTGGCCATAACTGGCATATGTGCCAATTTTCCTTTGAGTTCATATGGTTCTTGTTGCAAACAATATCTAACTTCATTCCCTCCAGCAGATTCCCGATCTCCATCATTACTGGTCTACTTCTCTGTGCATTTATTTGTCCAATTCTTATAGTCTTGCTTAACACATTTTCCCTTTTATCCATCATCGTTAGTTCTAGATATTAATCTCAGTTTAAATTGATTATAAGTTGAGCAGTTTATTGCTCTCATACAGTTCATTTTTCTTAATGTACATGGTATGCATATTCCTTGTTGTTTTTCACAACAGAGTCCACATACCTGTCTTTCCTTTTTACAGTATTTGGGGACGTGGCCTAGATCTTGGCATTTCATGTATCGAGCTACAACGATTAAATCTTTGACATTCTCAGACTGGAATTAGATACATTCTGCCTGATGGATCATTCTCTTCCTTAACTTTGGATCCACTTCCATAACATGACATACTGTCGATCTTTGTCTTGGTCCTGTTTTAAATTTAAAGGTCACTTGATCTTCAAATTGTTGCCAGGCAATATCTTCAAAGTTCTGTTCATGTAAATATCTTTTTAGGTCTTCTTCTTTTTCTCCCAAACTTGCATCATATAAAATGACCAATGGATTTCTCTTTTTAGCTTTTTCAATTTTGAGATCTTGACCTATTAAATGTTTGCTGTATATTATTTTTTCTGCTTCTTCATTCATTTCAGTTTCAATAATTAATGCTTTTTTTGTTGCTCTCATATAATTAATTCGAATTTTTTCTTCTACAGGCTTAAGATTTCTTGTAACAATATCCTGTAGTTCTCTCGTTGTTTGTCTTTTCAATGAAGTTACAAAAACGGTGTGTTTTGGTTTCTGAACTGCTTTGGCAATTTTTTTTCTAAGTTAGGATTTAAATCTTGTTTAGGCATTGATGCTACTTGTGCATATGACACGGTATGTGATTTCATCTCTTTAAATGTTTTGACCTCTGCCTCCAGGGCTGCCTTTTCAACTTTCATTTTCTCGTATGCCTGAGATATTTTCCCAAGTAGGTTGAAAAGTATACATTTGTTTGGAGCAGTCATCTTATGTGTGCCACAACTCCATTGATTTCAGCCATAATGGATGAAATATCGTTTCCTTCCACATTGGGCACGAACTCCTCCTTTTCTTTCTCCATAGTTGACTTCTCATAGTTGACTTGATATGCTGTACTTTAGTTCCACATATTGCAGCTAAACTTCTGAACAATTCTGATTCAAACTGCTTGCCCTGATCTGTAATAATAGTAGCAGGTACACCAAATTGAGCTATCCAGTTTGCATAAAATAATCTTGCAACTGTTTCGGCATGCTGTTTTTCATTGGTATAACTTCCATTCAACCACTGAATCTGTCAATACAAGTTAAACAATATATATCCTTCAGATGGTGCAAGTGGACCTATGATATCCACATGAACTATACCGAATCTCTCATTAGGTTCCTTCAGTTGACCTACTGCTGACTTTGTATGCTGCATTACCTTATTTTTCTGGCAAGCTATACAACACTGTGTCCATTTGCAAACATTTTTTATATTTGGCCACACAAATTTTGATGTCAATTGTTTGATAGTACTTTTAACACCTTGATGAGTTAAATTGCGGATTTTCTCAAAAACTTGAAAGCAAAATGCTTTCGGTATGTATGGTTGCATGTTACATGTTGAAGTATCACGAATAAGGGTATCTCCGGACGACAAGTGGCAATGTTTGAAATCCAGTGAGTGTTATGATCGATACAGGCTATTCAGCTCTTTATCTTTCTGCTGAGCTCTTGCTATTTCTTGATAATCAATCAAGTAATTTTGTTTAGTCATGACAGCGTATCAGCAATGATATTATCTTTCCCACTAACATGCTGAATGTCTGTAGAGTACTGCGATATGTACTAAAGATGGCAAAGCTGTTGAGGAGAAGCCTTCTCGTTCTTCTGTTTGAATGCACAGATCAATGGCTTATGATCCATGAAAACGTAAAAAGGTCTTGCTTCCAAAAGATATTTGAACTTTTTCACAGCCAGGTATATAGACAATAGCTCTTTATCGTATGTACTGTAGGAACTCTCTGCTGGACTTAGTTTCTAAGAATAAAAGGCAATGGGTTTCCATACCATTCCTTCTTTCTGTTGATGTACTGCACCGATATCTTGATCCGACGCATCTGTGAACAATCCGAGTTGGCACTAGGAAAAGTAAGTAAGGCTGCATCTGCGAGACTTCTCTTGCATTCTCGAACTGGATTCTAGCCTCCTCTGTCCAATCGATCTTCATTCAATCATTCTTCTTGGCTCCTTTCAGGTAATCATGGAAGATTGCTTGCACCTGTACTGCATTCTTTATGTACTTGCGGTAGAAATTTAGTATAACACCCAAAAAGTACGAAGTTCACAAACTGTTTCAGGTGGTTTAAAATCTGTTATAGCCTAAACTTTCTCTGGAATTGGCTTAGAACCTTGAGGTGTTATGAGGTAACCCAAAAATTTAAGTTTCTGAACACCAATGACAGACTTCGCAACATTTATTCTTAAACCAAATTTAGCTAGTCTGCCAAACATGAGTTTCAGATGTTCATAATGTTCTTCCTCGGATTTTGATGCCACCAGAATATCGTCAAGATAAGAGAATACAAATTCCAAACCTAGTAACACTTCGTTAATAAAGCGCTGAAAAGTTGATGAAGCAATGCGTAAACCAAAACTCATGACATTAAATTCAAACAACCCAAATGGGGTGATCATGGCAGTTTTAGGTTTATCTTCTTCCGCCACTGGAATCTGGAAGAATGCCTTAAATAAATTGATTTTGGAAAAGAATTTTGCATCTCCTAGAATGTGCTGAAAGCCATCCTAGGAATAGGGTATGTGTCTGGTACGGTCCTGTCATTTAAACAACTGTAATCTCCACGTGGTCATAAGGAACCATCCTTTCTCGTGACCATATGAAGTGGACTTGCCCATTCTGACTTTGATGGTCGAATGATGTTGTTGTGTAACATGAACTGGAATTCCTGTTTGGCCTGAGACAGTCATTGTGGATCTAATTGCCTCGGTCTTGAATAGACTGGTGGTCCCTTCGTCGAAATGTAATGCTTTATACTGTGGTTGACTTCACTTGGCACTAAAGTTGGTTTTGTAATACCAGGATATTGCTGAAACAACTCTGAAAACTTAGTGCTTCTGCAGACAGTACTCAACGAATCATTGTTTGATACAGTCATTACTTCACCTGAAGTACACATTTTGGTAATACCATCAACCAATCTTCTTTTCTTGATATCAACTAATAAATTGAATTCATTTAGAAAATCATCTCCTAGTATTCCTATCTTTACATTGGCAACAATGAACGGCCATCTAAACCTTCGGCGTAAGCCAAGGTCAAGGTTCAAAACTTCCACGCCTCCAATTGAAATTGAGGTTTCATTTGCAGCATATAATTTAAAACTGTTTTCCAGTTTATCACCTTTTGATGCTGGAATAATGGAAACATCTGCCCCACTGTCGACAAGAATTCACAAGCTGGACTTTTTATCTCATAGGAATAAGTGGTGTTTGCGGCTCCTGTACTGATTCTCGGCAGCAGAACTTGCCGCTAAATTTACTGCCGATTGAAGTTTGTACATTCCACTGGCAAGACTGCTTGCATTTTTCAGGCATGCATTTCTTTCCAAATTTAAAGTGGTAATAGCAGAATTTACCATTAGGATCGAATCTTTTACTGCGACTCCAATTGCGCCCTGTGCTTGGAGATCTGCGATATGAGCTTCTGCCTCTGCTGCAGCATCTTCCTGTCAACATTGGTGCTATTTGTTGTTCCAGCTGAGATATTTTAGCAACTAACTCATTAATTGATGTATCCTTCGCAGACTCTTCACTAACACGGCAAGGATTAATTTCTAGCATTTTATCTGCCATGACGGCAACTCTGTCAAGACATTCCTCACTTACTACCAGGATGCTTTTTAACAAATCAGGAAGTTTCTCAAGCCAAAGAGTTCGAAGAACTTTATGAGAGACATCTTTACCTGCCAAAGGCCTCATTTTCCTTAGTAGTTGGCTCGGCTTGTAATCTCCTAGCTTGATACCAGTAAATAACCTCTTTATTCTTTTGTCTTCACTTTCTTTAAAAATCTCAAGAAGCCGTGATTATGCAGCTGAATACTTATGTCTCAGATATTCTCCACATACTTCAGTTCTAGTTGGGCTATTAGGTAGTTGAATTTTGTATCTTTCTTAGATATTTTATTTATGGCAAACTGTGCCTCCACCTGGTAGAACCATATATCTGGTTTCTCCGACCAGAATGGGGGAATCTTAATACTGACTTCCCTGATATCACATGTTTTGCCTTCAAGCTCACTTATATTATGTTTTTCCCCGTTTGGGTTATGTTCCTCTATTGTATAATTATGCACTTAACTTTGGTTTCAAAGATCAGTTTATCATTCAAAATTTCACTCACCCAAGATCACATGCAAATCACATCGGGGCTACCATTTTGTTGCTCTCTTGTACTCATATATATAAAACATTAAATAATAATAAAATATGTTTGCTAGATATTTTGTAATCTTTTTCTAATTGTTCATTTTTCACTATCTGCATTTTACACTGCCTCTTGACATCACTAATCAGTCCAAAGAATTTCTATGTCACAACAGTGCCCTCTACAGATTCATTAACGTTTGAATTGCTAAAGCTTTCCATACCATGTCAAATGAATCATTACTTATAATAAATGGATTGACTCCAACAATAATCATTTAGATAGAAGAAGTGGTTACTTTAAATAAGATGGTACAGCAAGGAGAAAGTTCTAGCACAACTATTGACCTACGAATACCATTACAAACGTCACCTCACCCACTGGATTTAACCAGGATTAACCAAGTAGAGGAACATTCAGACTGCACATTCAAAGTATAAATAGATAGAAGCAAAGGTGATGGTGACGTTGGATCTAGCGTCGCAATATTCACAGAAGAAGCGCTGAAGCACATAATGAAATTTAGATTGCACAGCAATTGTTCTAACAATTAAGCGGAATAAGTGACAAAACTAAGAACCTTGTAGAAAATACAAGAACTGCAACTATGATAGAGGAGAGAAAGGTGCCAGATTAGGTACCAGCTGCCAATTGCCAGAATACCTCTCCCTAAGAAATTCCACTAACACCAACAAACTCATTCACATCATACAAAATTAATTGGCAGTTAGCAAACGAATCAGTAGGATACAGTGAAAATGAAACAAGTTACTTACTGGCAGAAAGTCAAGAAATGAATCTCATAAGTGTTGCCGGTTGCTTCAGGTTTAATCTGGGGAGTGTTAGTTGCAAATCCCAAGGATTTCCAGGTTAATATTATATAGCTTGTTGCATAACATAAAACAAGAACAGAAATATAAATAAAAATTATAGCAACATGCCTAATTTAAAATGTACTTACAATTTCTCCTGCGCCTATTTATTTCAGTTCAATGTGCCGATTCTTCTCCAAGAAAACAACAATGACAGAGTTTTCAAATGTTGCTTGCTGTTGCTTTTTGAGTTTATTAAACAATCCCTTTCCCACTGACAACAAATATGAAAGTCTATTTTCAGTTTGAATGTTTCTTAGATAAGTGTGTATTCTGTGGAGTGCTGAATAAGATCATTTTGCTGATGCACTGGTTGCAGGAATGATGAAAATTAAATGTGAGATTGTGTGATGTGTGATCGTATGATTTAGGTTTTTAAGGTTTAAGATCCAGATTTGGCCTTCCTATTGAAGTCATGTGACTTTTCACCAAAAGAATGCAAACTCAAAAACCAATTTAAAAGGTTTCAATAATGCAAACACAGTCACTTATACCCGCAAATTGTGATGCTATTTTTCATATTGTATGTTTAACATTAAATCATTCACCATATTTTATTAAAATTATAAAGTAGAAGTATTTATAATTATTTATTATTTATTCACCATATTACTGTTATATGTGAAGAATTAGCACTAAAACTCAAGGCTTGCCATTCCACTGCACTGGCAACAATTGTTTTATAAAGAAATAACTAAAGCCTCGGTTGCCTCGCAAGGTCACTGACATCTCACATTAATCTGTATGCTTTGAGTTTGCCGGTGAGCACCACTAGCAACATAATCAGCTATTTAGAACTGGAGGATGTTAGATGACCGGTGTTAGAGGACCTATCACCAACCGATCCTAGTGGATCAGTCACAAATTAATGCAATTGAAATCTGAAAGTAGATCGCTTGGACTTTCCATTGTTCTTTGAACAATAATACATGAATGATTTAGATACACTTTCTTCATTTTATTAGATGTTGCCAGTGACAACGGAGGTAACATTAATACCATGCCACTGCTGCATATACTTATGTTTAATATTTAAATGAATATAATAAAATCATCAAATGTATTCTTAATGCTTTGTCAACATAAAAAGATCTGATTGCATAAATTCATGATGTGCTAAATAAAGTGTATTTATCTTGTTTGCAGCAGACAAAAGAAGTACAGAATGTGCAGGATGTTCCAGCATGGACCACAATGCTGGAGTGACAGCAGAAAAAAGAACTATGGAATGTACAGGATGTGCCAGCATGGAGGACAATGTTGAAATGCAACCTGTACAAAAACTTTCTCCCAATCCTATTAATCCTTATTTATCACTTAAACCTTTTCTTCCTGTAAAGCCAACATTTGTGCCTCCTTTCGTAGATCCCAATTACTTCATAAATAAAAAAGCTGATTTGCTGAACAACTTATTTGGAACAACCAACATGGAATCATCTGACCTAAAACCAGCAGAAGTAAAGAGAGATTCAGTAGGTGAATCTATAAATTCTGTACAACCTCGTCTTGCTCCATTTTCTCCTTTCTTATCATCTCCGACAATGAAGCCTACAATTGTACCACCAGAATACTGGATGCCCATGAGTGGGCCTGGAATTGTGAATCCAGCTACAATGATAGACAAGAAGACCATGTTTCTAAACACCCTTTTCAATAAAATAGCTGCTTCAGATTCTTCTTCAGTTACTGCTCGGGCTGTTACTCCTGAAGATTTAACATCTGCTGCATCAACTGCAGAACAGCCGGCTGTACCAGCTGACTTTTGGCTTCAGTTTCTGCCATCTCTTGCCACTCCTGAACCTCCAACAGTTAAACCCAGTATTGTTCCCCCTGGATTCTGGATACCTTCATCAGTTAGCAAGACTTCGGCTAAGCCATTTATTCCAACAGTCCCCATTGTTGATCCCTCAGAATTTATTGATAAGAAAACTGCTTTTCTTAACACATTACTCAAAACCTTAAATATTACTACTACTCCTAGTACTGAAACAACTACAGAATCAACTCTTGAGCCGATACCTACCTATCTGCAAAATGTAGTCTCCCCTACAGTGAAGCCTACAATCGTTCCACCAGGATATTGGATGCCCATGAGTGGACCTGGAATTGTGGATCCAGCTACAATGATTGACAAGAAGACTAAGTTTTTAAATACCCTTTTCAGTAAAATTGGTGCTCCAGGTTCTTCTTCAGTTACTGCTCGGGCTGTTACTCCTGAAGATTTAACATCTGCTGCATCAACTGCAAAACAGCCGGCTGTACCAGCTGACTTTTGGCTTCAGTTTCTGCCATCTCTTGCCACTCCTGAACCTCCAACAGTTAAACCCAGTATTGTTCCCCCTGGATTCTGGATACCTTCATCAGTTAGCAAGACTTCAGCTAAGCCATTTAGTCCAACAGTCCCCATTGTTGATCCCTCAGAATTTATTGATAAGAAAACTGCTTTTCTTAACACATTACTCAAAACTTTAAATATTACTACTACTCCTAGTACTGAAACAACTACAGAATCGACTCTTGAGCCAATACCTACCTATCTGCAAAATGTAGTCTCTCCTACAGTGAAGCCTACAATCGTTCCACCAGGATATTGGATGCCCATGAGTGGACCTGGAATTGTGGATCCAGCTACAATGATTGACAAGAAGACTAAGTTTTTAAATACACTTTTCAGTAAAATTGGTGCTCCAGGTTCTTCTTCAGTTACTGCTCGGGCTGTTACTCCTGAAGATTTAACATCTTCTGCATCAACTGCAGAACAGTCAGCTGTACCCCCTGACTTCTGGCTTCAGTTTATGCCATCTTTTACCACTCCTGAATCTCCAACAGTTAAACCTAGCATTGTTCCCCCTGAATTCTGGATACCTTCATCTGTTAGCAAGACTTCGGCTAAGCCATTTATTCCAACAGTCCCCATTGTTGATCCCTCAGAATTTATTGATAAGAAAACTGCTTTCCTTAACACATTATTCAAAACTTTAAATATTACTATTACTCCTACCACTGAAACAACTGCAGAGTCGACCCTTGATCCGATACCTACCTATCTGCAAAATGTAGTCTCCCCTACAGTGAAGCCTACAATCGTTCCACCAGGATATTGGATGCCCATGAGTGGACCTGGAATTGTGGATCCAGCTACAATGATTGACAAGAAGACTAAGTTTCTTAATACCCTCTTCAGTAAAATTGGTGCTCCAGGTTCTTCTTCTGTTACTGCTCGGGCTGTTACTCCTGAAGATTTAACATCTGCTGCATCAGCTGCAAAACAGTCGGCTGTACCAACTGACTTTTGGCTTCAATTTCTGCCATCTTTTGCCACTCCTGAACCTCCAACAGTTAAACCCACCATTGTTCCTCCTGAATTCTGGATACCTTCTTATGTAAGCAAGGTACCTACTAAGCCATTTAGTCCAAAGATCCCCAGTGTTGATCCTTCAGAATTTATCAGTAAGAAAAACGCTTTCCTTAATACACTGTTCAAAACCTTAAATATCACTATTACACCTAGCCCTCCAAAGCCAACTGCAGACCCTATAGCAGAACTTCTGTATCAGCTGCTCTCTTCAGCTGTTAATAACAACACACAACAAAGTGCACTCAAAAGATCAATGACTGAAAATGGTGACAGTGGAAAAATTGATAACATAAATACTTCATCTGAAGAACAAGAAATAGTAAATGATATTCCCAAAGTAACAAGACAGCTTGCCTCTTTATTTAACAGAAGAAGCACAATCGCTGAAGATATTTCAGTTCAATCTCCAGTGACAGTCGATGCACTTTTGGATGCAAAAGACAGACTGATAGAGACCATCATGGGTGAATTATCAGATATAAAAAACAATATACTGAACACCATCACTGAACTTTTGGCTCAGCAAAAAGAGGCAGCGGCAACAGAAACCAAAAAGAAGCCTGGGCCACCATTTGGTCCTTGGGGAGCAGCTCTTCTGAAAACCACGCCAAAATCAACACCAGATCCTGTACCATTTCAAAACAAAGTTGAATTTTTGAGTCAAATGTTTGACGCTGTAACTAAACTGGAAAAGGATGTTACAGATGCTTTGAATGAAGCTATAAAAGAGAACTTTAGCCAATCAAGTGCCTCTCCCACTGTCACATCAGTCACTTCAATGGACCAAGTTACAAATGCAACTGCTTTACTTCAGCTCATTAAAACTAAGCTCTCTGAATTGGCCAATGATGACATTGATATGGAAGTTCCAAAATTTTCTCGTGCCACATTTCCCAAAGGATTTTCAACTGGTCTCCTCACTCCTAAGCCAACAATTGTAGAGCCCTCATTTTGGATTCCAAAGGCAACACCAGGCACTGCTGTAGATCCTACATTCTACTTGAGCAAAACACAAGACTTTCTAAGCAAACTCTTTGCTAGTAAAGCTGCAGGGACCCCTGCAGATAATAGTGCAACTGCACCCTACGACAAAGTACGAAGTATTAAAATGACAGTTCATCAGGGTTACCAAAGTCTCCCGCCAGGAACAGAAGAACTGCTGCAAGCTGGAGGTGGTAGCAATTCTATGGATCACGAGGGAGGAGGCTTAAAATTGCAGGTAAGATATAGCTGTTAAATATAATATTGATATGTTACTTAATAGCTTAATAAGCAAGCGTTTGAATGTGACATTCTAAAAAATATTTTCTGATCATCTTTCAAATCATATTATTTTGCAATTTTCAAGAGAGAGGGAAGGGTAGAAAAACAAAGTACTAATCACAAATGGTATTTCATATCTTTACTGTCAATAGAGCTGATACAGCTGTCTGACATGTCAAAGTTACAAAATTGTACTTGATATGTTACAAACATGGACGTATTAAATAGTTATTTAAACAAATATAGATATTATACAAATATAAAAATTTGTAACAGAAACTTCACTTATCTTAAGAAAATGATGTTAATTCTTCTTTCTAATTGAAATCGATTTCACAAACTCTTGTTCACATCGTCAGTCAAAGAAAACCACAGGAGAAAACATTATTAAATTTTAGATGAGTCGTATTTTTTACACATCTGCTTCACTTTCGTACTTTCACTTTTGTCGTAAAAAATACGACTCATCTAAAATTTAATAATTTTTCGCTTCACTGTAGTGTTCCAATACAGTTAAATCTCGATATAGGAGAAAACATATTCATCATCAAGGAAGTTATTATGTTATGTTTTTTCAGTATTACCAAAATCTGAAAATGAAACAAATTTAAGAACAGAATCAACTTCTGGTATTTCAAATTGATTCTGCAGTTGATTCTGTTCTTAAGTTTGTTTCGTTTTCAGATTTTGGTAATACTGAAAAAACATAAAAACATAGTAACTTGTGAAAATTAATTGTTCTTTCACACTGGCCGTGTGTAGGCTAAATTGTGGAAGCGTAGAGTCAGA
Organism: Mantis religiosa; assembly: GCA_030765055.1. Taxonomy (NCBI): domain Eukaryota; kingdom Metazoa; phylum Arthropoda; class Insecta; order Mantodea; family Mantidae; genus Mantis; species Mantis religiosa. Next base: position 118,410,694 of record CM060949.1, on the reverse strand, counting down.
ATGAAAAATTCAATGCCATAGCACTGAACCACGGATCTTCTGGTCTCCATCCAGTCGCTCTAACCATTGAGCTACTATGGCCAACGTGCCGATATGACATTAAATTCTCCAACTGACTCATATTTATCCCGGTTAACCACTTATGAGTTCTCATAAACACATGAGACAACTACCGTAATGGCGACTTACAAGTCTCTGTCGCACCTATCACCTCCTAGGAGTTTACCGAACCGACGTCCATTAGTCGACAACAGCTGATAATGTTAGGAAGATCCTAACAAAATGCGTTCTAGGTAAATACTAGCAATAAGTGGAGCATTGAGTATTAGTTTGGCTCAAAATTATATTAATTTTGTGCTTCATTGTATCATAGTCCTTACACAATGGAATTTATTTACAGTTCGTTTAGGTCCAATGTTCGGATTCCTCTTGAGTATAATAGGCATTTTCTACTAGATACTTCTTTATTGTTTTCATCTTTAGATCTGTATTTTTTATTATTTTAATTTGTTCCAGTAGTTTATTATACCTACAGTATTTTTCCCGTGTTTTTTATACAGCGTCTGCTTAATGTACCCCTAAGTAAAGATTGTGATTATTTCTTAGACTATATGAGTGAATACTGTCATTTTGTTGGATCATTTTCTAGTAAGATATGTTTTAATGTCTCATAGATATATATACATGGAACAGTCAGTATACAATATTTTTTAAACATTGATCAGCATTTGAGTCTACTATTTACATTATCTATTAATCTATTTTTTTTTTTTTTTTTTTTTTTTTTTTTTTTTGTAATTTGAAAAGCTTTTTCACTTTATTTATTGTAATGTTTCCCCATAGTAAAATTCCATATTTTAAGTGTGAATAAACCAAAGCATAGTACACCTGTATTAGTGTTTTGTTATCCATGGTTTTTCTCACCTGTCTCATTACATATAAACCAGTATTTAGCTTCTTCTTTATATGGGTTATATCCAGTTTAACTGCTTATCTACTACTACTCCCAGAAAATTTGTGTAATAATCTCTGGTATTATTTCTCTCTCTATTTCCATTCATAAGCTATTTAAACTACATTTCTTTAATTTAAAATTTATCCAGGCTGTCTTTTTAGTGCTTAAAATCATGCATAAATTGCTATAGTAAAGTTTTATTTTTTTCCATTTGCTGCTTTGCTTTAAATTCTACCTCAGCAGTCGACTTACCCTTAATTATTATTGTAATATCATCTGCATATCCTATTACTACATTTCCATCTCTTTCTACTATCACAGTGAACGTAACCAATTACCTATGTAACAAAAGATTTAATGCAGGCTGTTTGAGATCATGCTTCTAGAAAGCAAACAATGGAGTGTATAAAATTCATGTGTTTATTTTGCTTATGTAACCATCAGCTTATTTCTCCAAATTGTAAAGTAGTATTTCTACTTAGTGATGAAATCAAATTAACTCTCCCAAACTGTGATCCATAAAAGATTTCAAAGTTCTTTGAAAACTATACAAAGATTTTTCTTGTACTGCCAATTTATCTTTCATTTTACCATGTTTCTTTCCAGATCAAAGTACCAGTATAGTCTTCAAAGCCACTTCTCCTTAGAAGGTACTACACTGTAGAATACCTAACATTTCATGAACATTAGTAATAAAAACATAAATTTCAACAGCCATCAAGCATGGCTGTGGTAGGTATATTGCAAGAAGTTTAAGGGAAGATTTAATATATTTAATTATGTTTAATCATATGTAGCAAAATTTAGAAAAGCAAAGTCTTTGGTTTTATTAAGCATATAAATTGCAAAAGAATTGTAGGATATTCTTCAATAATTCATCTTGAAAGAATACCAGCTAATTCAAACAAAATGTTTCAAATTTTAAAGATATAAAAATACATAGTACGGTACAATTGTAAAAATAACTCACCTGAGTCAAAAGAGGCTGATTGACATTGGCAAATGACTCGTGCCACATGGAGTAAGAGAGAGAGATGAAATTGACAATTGAGGATTACAATTGAATAATACACAGGGCTTCAGCTTATCACAAGTGACTGTAATCACTTAAACAGTGCTGAAGGAATACTGACTCTTTGAGTATTATTGATTAATTCTATTCACTGTTCTAGGAAGTTATGGAAGTTATCATTACTATTAAGATATATATTTTAAAATGTTTAGCGTAATTCATCTACTCAGCAAGTGCCAACTTTTTAAACATTAACTCTAGATTAGGGATGTCATAGTCAGTGTCAATAACAAGCTATGACAAATTTCATGGCACCAGATTAATGCAATGGTATAATAGGTAGGTAGGTAGGTAGCTAGTAAAAACAAATGGCTGTTAATTTTTTTATCAAAGCTGAAATAGATACTAAAATTCATCTGCAGAGATGTCGAAGCTCTCAGAGAATACCAATGCTATGAGATGATTTGAGATGACCTTGAGATGACTGAATTTTAAATTTAACTATATTACAGCACTGTTTGAATAATAAGCACAGTTACTGTGCACACCAGTTTGGGGAAATTATACTTTTTTTTTAGAAACACTAACAAAAAGTAATTAATGTATTTAAGATTTAATCTAGTGTAATAAAATTTATATTTATTAAATTCATTTGGCAGTCTTTGGTTAAAGTCTAAAAGTATCCCTCATAAATTTCATAAAATTTTTACACCTAAGAAAAGCATCTAGTTTATAACATTTCTTCATCAGTTATCATAAAATAAACTGAATTGTATTTAGAAGACCGAGTTAGGTCAGCTACAAAGCATTCAATTCAGTACCTTAAAACTCAGGCTTATAAACAATACATGCTCTGCGTATTTACTCTCTTAGATCAATAACTCCTTTCGAAATATAGTGTGTAACTGAGCATCAAACCACTCATTAACACCATCTATTGACAAATTATGGTTCTAATACTTATAAACGGTGGTTCATGGAACTATTTGTAGTTGGTTTTGTCAAAGTTACTTACATTTTAAATTTTGAGAGACTGGTTTCAGGAGCTGTTGCTTTCATTTTTAACCTTTGCCTCTTCTTTTTGCCTGCAGTCTTCTCTCTGGTGATGGGACGCTGAACTTCTTTATCAAATTGTTGACTTGAGGGATTTCAAAGTTTATTAATTGGTCTTTGTATTTCATATTAAGTTGTTTTCCCACGTTGTGAGTTCATTATGGTTTCAAACCTTTTAATAATTTTGGATTTGGGTGAAGGTTATGGTTTTTGTCCCGAAAGTGAAATGCTACTGCTGACTTATCTTCCTTTTCCAATTTGATATTTATGAAATGTTCATTGACTCTGGTTTTTAGATGCCATGGCTAATGTTTAATATATTGTGAGCATATATCAGTCTTCAGTAATTAAAAAATCACAAAATAGAGATAACAATGTTTGAACTTAAGAGTTCTTCTATGACACTACCGGAAACAAGATTATAAAGCCTCTGCCGCAGCTTGAAGAATATGTGAAGTGGAAGAAGAAGTTGTCATTGTGAGTGTGTGGCACAACAATGGTTTCAACATTTCAATAATTGAGACAAAAACAGTAAAAATTTATCACGTTCTGGAAGACCTAAAGTATATTGAGGATACACATCAAGTTTTGTGAAAAAATTCACAAAAAAGTACCCGTAGGCATTCAGAGGAACTTGGTGCATCTCAAGATACCATACATCGCCACATTAATACACTTGAAAAATCATACAGAAGTTGTACGAGGCATGTTTTTTAAGTCAGTACCGTTTTGCGATTCCGCCGTCGCAGCGCTACGGTCGGCGTTCCGCGCATGCGCGCTGGTTACCTACATCTCTTGTCTACGCACTGACGCCATTACAGTCTGATTCCTCATTGCATACGTTGGTTACTGAGTGTTTAAGATGCCTCCGACAATCGTGAGTCCCGCCGGTTGTGAAGTACGGGCTGTTATACGATTTCTTAGTGCTAAAGGCCTAAAACTGATCGATATTCATCGTGAGATCTGTGAAGTTTACGGACAAAACATGAGTGATGGAATGGTAAGGAAATGGGTGAGAGCATTTAAAGATGGCCGCACAAATGTGCATGATGAAGAACACAGTGGGCGTCCTTCGGTCGTTACTGAAGATTTGGTGCAGAAAGTGGACGAAAAGGTGAGAGAAAACAGACGCTTTGCAATTTCATCATTGTGCGACTATTTTCCTCAATATTCTCGTAGTGTTTTGTGTCGCATTGTGACCGAGAACTTGAAGTACCGGAAATTGTGTTCACGTTGGGTTCCGAAAATGTTGACGGATTTGCACAAAACCCAACGTTTAGGCAGTGCATTGACTTTCCTTGAACGGTACCACAATGAAGGTGAAAATTTTTTAGACCAAATTGTTACTGGTGACGAAACATTGGTGGCCTACGTCACACCAGAATCGAAACAACAATCCATGGAATGGCAACACTCATCATCACCCACAAAAGTGAAGTTTAAGCAAACAATTTCTGCCCGGAAAATCATTTGCACAGTTTTTTGGGACAGAAAAGGAGTATTGCTAGTGGAGTTTCTGCCTCATAATGAGACAATCAATGTAGCGTCTTATTGTGAGACGTTGAACAATCTGCGCCATACAATCCAGAACAAAAGACGTGGCAAGTTGAGTAAGGGTATCGGTTTGCTGCATGACAATGCCCGTCCACATGTGGCTAATCGGACCAAAGATGTCATCAAATCTTTTCAATGAGAAACTCTAGATCATCCTCCATACAGCCCTGATCTGGCGCCCAGTGACTACCATTTGTTCCTGCACTTGAAGAAACATCTGGGCGGTCAGCGTTTTCAAGATGATAACGAAGTCAAAACAGTTGTGATACAGTGTTTAACACGTCAGGCGGCAGAATTTTAAGAGGAGGGTATTCAAAATCTGGTGTCACGTTATGACAAGTGCCTCAATATTCACGGAAATTATGTAGAAAAGTAGATTAAGGTACAGGTTTTCATATAAAAATAAAATTATTGCGATATCCATGCACGTCTTTTTTTAATTCCAAAACGGTACTGACTTAAAAAACATGCCTCGTAGATGGTGGTGTTTTAGGGCCCGTCGACAACAAGGTCATTTGGGTGCCTCGTAGATCTGTACCTCATGAACTGGCACCTTAACAGGCTGAACATAGAGTGGATATCTGTTGTCAGCTTATACATAATCCCATGGATGATAGATTTGTCAGGAGAATTGTCACTTATGATAAAAAATGGGTATATTACTGAAACCCTGATGCCTCGAAACAGTGGCTTGATCCCCGCCAACCTGCCAAACTCATCATTAAAAAAAATCAGTTCCTTCCCAAAGTAATGTTGTGTGTCTGGTGGAATTTTGGAGATATGATTCACTGGGAGTTTGTTCCAAATGGGTGGGCAATTGATGTGTATCTTTATTCTCAAACAACTGGAACAAGTTCATGAAATTTTGAGACGGAGATACCCAGCATTAGTTAACCAAAATATAGAGTTCTATTGCAACAGGGCAATGCAACACTGCATACTGCACAAACAACCATGGAAAGATTTTAGGAATTGAGAGGAATCAAACCTACCACACCCAGCAAACAGTCCCAATCTCACACCATCAAATTATCATCTTTTTGGATCCATGGCCCATTTTCTATATGTAAGAAATTTGGAATACATTGAAGCAGTGCAAGTAGGTGTCACCGAATTCTTCACATCAATATCCAGGGTATGGTACCATCATGGGATAATAAACTTTACTGAACAATGGCTCAAGACCATAGAATCTGGTGGTATATACTTTGAAAATTAATTAGAATACATTTCGAATAACTGTTTTTCTTAAAAAATGAAATTACTTATGAGACAGTATCTATACTTTTCCCTATGTACAATCTTTCGCAATCCTTACAATTTATTTGGTATATTGTAGATATATTGATTGATGGGATTTCATCTTTTGTTTTTGAATTTAACAATTTTAATACTGAGTATCTATTTATAGGTGGGAAGATGACATTTTGTTCTCTAAATATTTTTGAATTTATTAAATGTTTTTGGGTGATTTATTAATCCACTAAATATGCTGTTGCTTTCTTTTTCCTTGGTAAATGTGTTTGCTTCCGAAATGGTTTTCTTTAGCTTAGCTTTTTTAATTTTCTTAAAACTAGACTCTTGTTTTATCCACTTTTTTCTGCTTTGTGAAGTATGGCTTCTTGTTCCTTGTAGTATTCTACTTTGTCTGTGGATATGTTGACTAGTCTGTGTGTAAGACTGTTTATTACTGCATGTTTATGTGCAATCGAGTTATAGCTATGATTTCTCATGTAATTTTCTGACTGTGCTGGTTTCCTGTATATTTCAAATTTTATTTTTGTGTCGTTACTGATAACGTTTAGATTCAAGAAAGAGAGTTTCATTGACTTCCTTTTATATTCTGAATTTGATAGTTTTTTCCATCATATTGAGTGTTTTTAAGGCATTTTCTAAATATCTCTTTGGAACTAGATATCAATATATTGGTACCAAAGCTTGAAAATCTATTGAAACACCATTCTAACGTGTGTTTTGAATGAACTCACAAATAAATTTGCCAAGAAAAGTTAAAGTGAATTTCTGTCTGTAGTATTTATCATTAAAGCTGAAGAAGTTTAGCTCATTGCATAGATTTGGTAATGAGATGTATTCTTCTACTTTTACTGGTTCTACTTCTATTCTAGTTACCATTAACAGTATCTGTAGTTTCTCTGTTAGTATGTTTGAGAATAATGATGTTACATCAAATGAAACCAGCTTGTCATGTTTGTCTAACTTTATGTCTTTAATTTTTTCAACTAAGTCTAAAGAATTTTTAAAAATTTATTTTTCAAACTTTGGGATACTACTAAATTGGTATAGTAACCATTTGGCCAAATTATATGTGGGGGCATTTATGATACTATGGTTTTTCCTGTTTTATGTAGTTTTGGTAATATTGGATTATCTACTTTAATTTTGTGTAATTCTTTCTTATTAATTAATTTATTTTCTTTTAAAGGTTTACTTGTAGATTCAATGCATAATTTAATGGGTTAGTTTCCACTCTTGTGTAACTATTTCCTGCAGCTCATTCCAGTTTCTATTTCCCTGCCTCTATCAGTCTTTCTCTCCTTCTTTCAATTGGTATTCTTTAGTACAAGTCTATATGTCTGCACAGGGAGAATTCATTTGAGTTTTAACTAGTCATTAAAGTAATCACTTTTTAAGGACTTTATCATACAATTATTACAAATATTGCACAATAGCCATGACATGATCCTTTAGTTTAAGTGTGCATGGATAAATGCATTATATACTTGCATTATATAATCCTCAACCATGATCTGTGTTACTGGATCATAATCTGATTCAGCTTAATTTTCCACTTATAATAAAAAATACAAAGAAATGTACCTACACAATTTCCATTACATTAATTTGGGATGTTTAATACCTATATATTTTTGTATAAATCCAATAAAATTCATTTAGTTTGTTGCCACTTTTGTGTATTCTTCTACAGGGTAAAACTTATTTTTAATTAGGTAGCATTTAATTTCTGTCAACTTAGTTGCATCTTCATGAATGTCCTTAATTCTGAAAGATGAATGCTTATACAGGTCCTTTGCATTTCTTCTGGTTTGAAGATCCGTGGTTGAAATCCCAGCTATGGCATTGAATTTCTCAGTCTGACTCTACGTTTCCACAATTTAGCCCACACACGGCCAGTGTGAAAGAACAATTAATTTCCATTAATTGACCTAATAGTGGTTAACTATAAAGCCCGGGCCTTAAAGTACTTACATGTTGTAAGTCGCCATTAAGGTAGTTGTCTCATGTGTTTATGAGAACTCCTAAGTGGTTTACCAGGAAAATACAAGTCCTTTGGAGAATTTAATGTCATATCGGCACGTTGGCCACAGTAGCTCAATGGTAGAGCGGCTGGACGGAAACCAGAAGATCCGTGGTTCAAATCCTGGCTATGGCATTGAATTTTTCAGTCTGACTCTACGTTTCTACTAACATGTTGAATTTACTGCAGTATTTCTGTAGTTGTACTAAAAATATGCCTTTCATAATTTTGGAAACCCTAGGGCATAAGGATAATGGATGGTAATCATTTATAAATATACTTGATTTATCTTTTTGGGAAATACACCTGATGTAAGAACTTTCATTTATCATATGTGAGGACCTCCACAATGCCATACTTGCAATGTTTTATCATTTCACTTGAGTACCCTTTCAGACTGATGGATTTTTTACTCTTTAAAGCATTAATTTATTTGATAACATCCTCTTTCATGATTTCTCTAATTACTGTGGAGCTGCATACAGCTTTTTTATTTGTTGTATGGGCTTTAATTCACACAACTCCAAAATTTGCCACAATATGTACATAGTATTTGTTAAATGCATTAGTTACTTCCCCAGGCATGTTTTCTCACAGTTTGGAGCTGTTTTCTTTACGCACATATTTATTATACTCCATGTTTCTTGATTTTATTGTTGGCCTTTTGTTAAACTTCTTTGTTAGGCAGCTTTTATGCTTTGTTTATTAACTTATTTAAAATATTTTTATATTTTAAATAAATAAATAAATAAATATATATATATATAAAATATTGTATAATATTTTTCATTAAGCTTACTATACTATAGGCTTTTCAAGAACTGGATTCTCTTTTTGCTATATTTATACCTTTTATGTATCAGTTTTGAATTTTACTTTGTTGTAAGCCATCCTTCAATTTGGCATTGAATTATTCTTCAGGCATGTTTTTAGGTGTTTATAAAATTGTTGTATGTATCATGTGATTTTACTGCTTCTTACGTATCTGTCTATCCTGTTTCCTTGATACTGGCTTGGAGTAAGTTTAGTGTGTCTTTATTTACATTTCTTTTTACTTAGTTTCTGTATTTTTGCATTTTGTTTGCTCAGCATTTCACTATCTACTAATTGCCCATAATGATCACTAATGCTTCCCTATATAATTAAGGCTTTGCCAATGATCAGTCATGTCAGGTTTATGAATGTCGAGCTTTTGGTCCTTCTACACTACATGGCTTTCTTCAGAATCTGAAGAATGGCCGAAAGCTCGACATTCGTAAACCTGACATGACTGATCACCCGCAAAGCCTTGATTAATAACTGTTGTCGTGAAAGCTTCAGGCCTCCCTTAGTTATTGATACATTTAAGTCTTAACTTTTTATGTTGATCAATGCAGGTGCATGATGATTTTGTTTCCCACATTGGGCCTGTCTTCAACATTTTTAAATTACTCCTTGATAACAGCTACTAATGCCCCTTGTTTTATTCTCTCTACTAAAACGTCTATATTTTGATATCCTACCACTATAGTCCTGTTTTCTTTTATATGCTACCTAAATATATATCTGGTTTGGTTAGAAAATTGATTTTGTCAGCTTTTGGCAGACTGTAAACCCAAGTATTACAAGTACCCATTTCTTTTAAGTTTATTCAGTTGCACTCTTTTCAGAATGCATTTACTCACAATATTGTTTACAGTTTATTTCATTATATTTTATACCTTTTCTAGCATACATCACAACCCATTCCACTTTTATGGTTTTCCCTGCAATAACTAGAGGCCAAAACTAATTTTCATAAAAATTTACTTTTATTTCATTGTACTTCAATCCATGTCTAAAAAATATGTTGTTGTTTTCAAATGCTAAAAAATATTAATACATTCGGTTGTATCTCCATAATTATGTGTGATAGCTGCATACTGAATGTTTAGGTGAAATATTCTAAAATTACTTATGACTCCCATTTGATACCCTTTTCTTTTGGCATTGTAAGGCTTGCACATTCAGTTGCATGCAAACAATGGCCTATAGTACCAGTTACCTCATCTATTTGTTTCTGCCATTCATGCTTAGTGTCATTTTCCTTCTCTTTTTCAGTTATTACCCCTCTCCCTGGTATGTGTATTCAGCAATGTTATTTATTTCACTACTAATCACCTGAGCTTCTTTGCCACATTTTCCTGAGGCTCTTCTGTTCAGATAGGGTATGTCTCTTTCTAAATCTGTGTCTTTAATCTATGCGTTTCTTCTAGGAACACACAGTCATTTTCTTTGCATACCCATTCAAGCATAGAGTTTGTAGCATCTATGTATCTTAGATCTTCATTCCAAGAGCGTAATATTCCACTAACACACATTTTAAATCATGGATTAAGGTTTTTTCCACATTTTAATAAATCTGACATTTGTCCTTTGTCTCTAGGAGTTTGTATGAGGCAGGTCATTTATGCCCGTATGAATGACATCTCGGTCATCCATATTTTCACAGAGTTATTTTGTTGTTTTGGCCTGCATGTCATACCAGTGAGTTACCCAAAAATAACTGCTGCCTTCCTTCTGCAAATATTTTCTGCTCGAGAGGAATGTTCCACTTGTAATCCTGCAATGTCAGTCGTGCAACAAAAAATAAATGCTTCTACAAACTATTCAAAAAACATGTTAAATTTGATTTATATGTGATAGAAAATGCATGATAAGCAAACTGTATTTGACTGCATTTTGCTCTGTTGATTTTTTTTTTTTTTTTTTTTTTTTTGACTATGCTGTTATGTACAAATATAATACAAATTCTTTTGAAATGACATTTCAAGGCAGTTTTATACTTTTTCAGTAAGAAAACTGTGGTTTACAGATTTATCTACGATGTGTGTGTAATAACAGAACGATATGCCAGTACTATCTATAACCCATATTTACTGTAGTACTAATTTCTTCCAAGTTTAAAACTATGAAATTAAAAATATATACTCCAACAATAAGGGTACATTTCTAATACTGTTTCTTCCACATTTTTTAATTTTTTATTAACTCTCAATAACTGCTGTAACCAAAATGAATGTGCTCATAGCCTACTCAGCTTCTTGCTAACCTGTGAGTTTGAAAACTGTTAATCAATGTATAAAGAGATTATTCAAATCATTATATTTAAGAAGTTGTTAAAACTGCATATATGTACAGCATAATCACCATTCTATTTCATTTGCTATCTAAATATTTGTTAATACTTTATATTCTAAGGCATTCAAAACCAAAACATATTTTGGAGGTGAGTCAAATAACTGTGTGAATGAGGATATTTTTCGAGGTCAGATTAAACACATTAATTCCCTCTTAAGTTCCTGATTGGGAAAAATTAGTTTAATATGCCATTTCTCTAGTAGAGGATGAGTTTATAGGAAAAAAATAAAATTAAAGGTAGGAAAAAGAAAGAAAACTGAGATGCTTCACATAAATATTATATAACAGTACTCATGTGACACTAACATTAGGGAAATTTATATTAAATTTTGAAGAAGTCAAATTATTATAACATTACAAATTATGTTACAAAACATGGACACATTTCAGGGTATTGTGCCATCATTCGTTGATAACTGTTAATGTGTGCAGGTCATTTTTTACACTTTGTGTGATCTCTATAATGAAGCTCAGTTTGATATTGTTTATATTCATTTCAATGTGGTTTATGTATCTAAGTTTTGCTAATTATGTTTCTTCAATTTCTGACAGTAATCATTTTTAAAATTCCTCCCTTTCATATGTGATCATGACAAAGAAGTTTAGTGCGAGAGTTTTTTGATAAGTCTGGTAAATTTCCATAAAAGGATGGAAATTTTTTGTTGCAACTTTGTGGATACTAAGCTTGGTTATTCAAAAGATTTTACAGAAAATTTGAATGTGCTATAATATATAGTTCATTGTTAACAGCTATCAGAACTGGTCGGTGTGATAGCTGTGATTGAAAGTGAAAAAGACAGTGTTTCATGCTGTTATTAAACATATTAAACATGGTCGTAGAAGCACCAAAGATGAATCGTGCTCTGGTCGCCCAATTGAGGTCACCACACAGGACACCACTGAAAAAATTCATGATATAGTCATGCTAAATGCCGAATCAAAATTCATGAGGTTGCTGAAGCTGTAGGCATCTCAAATGAGCGAGTGCACAATATCTTGCATGGAAAATTGACAGTAAACAAGCTGTGTGCAAGATGGGTGCCACAATTGCTCACAGTCAACCAAAAGCACATCCGGAAGAACCATTCTAGAGTGTCTGGCGATATTTAATTGCAATCCGCAAGACATTTTGCACTGATTTGTGACCATGGATGAAACTTTGATCCATCATTACACACCAGAGTCAAAACAATGGAAAAAAGCTGGTGAAAGTGCACCATAGAAGGCAAGGACCATTTTGTCAACTGGTAAGTTAATGGCCACTGTTTTTTGGGATTCACAAGGAATAATCCTCATAGATTGCTTGGAAAAAGGCAAAACCATAACTGGTACTTATTATGCTTCATTGTTGGATCATTTGCAGCATGAGTTGACTGAAAAGAGACCGAGATTGAAGTGCAAAAAGGTGCTCTTTCACCAGGATAATGCACCATCGTGCACATCAGAAATCGCAATAGCGAAAGTGATGAGTTGGGCTTTGAATTGGTTCCTCATCCATCTTATTCAGCAGACTTAGCCCCAAGTGACTTCTTCCTGTTCCCAAACTTCAAAATTTGGCTTGGTGGTAATATTTGGTTCATCAAATGAAGAAGTGATAGTCACCGTCAACGAGTATTTTGCAGACCTTGACAGAACCTATTTTTCCGACGGGGTGAAAAAGCAGATGGAACATCACTGGACCAAGTATATAGCCATCAATGCAAACTATGTCGAGAAATAAGGTGAGATGTTCCTGGAAAAAAATAAAATATTCTTGGTTTTTTACCAGACTTATCAAAGACCCTTGTAGATCTGCCATGTATCTGAATTTATTTTTCCTGTGGTTCATTATTCTGAAATGTTACAAATAAAATTAATAATGATATATTTTTACTAGCCTTTTTTCAAATTATCTAATGACAGTTCCTTGTTATTTCAATTACAGTATTGTTCTCTAAAAAGTCGCAACATTTGCATAGGATACAAAGGATAATATTTACTAAATAAATTACCAAAAGTGCATGAAAGATGCTTAAATTTATTAATGTTAAGTGATTTTCAAAGTATCAAAATAAAACTTGAGATTGAGTCAAATTGGCTTTTACTAACTTATTTGAATGTTAATATCGTTAATCGTTAATTCTGTCTGTTTGTAGGATGATGTGTTTCCATTACCAGTGATGCCAAACAGAGATGGCCACCATCATCATCACAAGTAGGAATGATAAACATCTTGAAATTTAACAGTTATAAAATAATACTATATTCTGAAAAACATATGAATAAAGCACTCATTACATTTTTTTTGGTTAATATTTTTTAAATAACTGTAACCCAATATTAATCTTTAGAAATAATATAATAAATACTTAACTGTGACTTTGTGTTTCATTTTATGAATATTTTAGTCTTACATAGTGCAAATACAACACTGGTATTTCTAACATATGTATTTTTGCTTCTGAAGTACTTACAAAACCTAGTAGAAGTAATCATTTAGTTCTTTCCTTGAAGCCAGTTGATACCATCACGTACTTGATGAAGATGGCAAGTTTAAAGGATAATAGAGGGAATGAAAACTTACTAAGAATTATGGCTTTCGAAATATTTTATGACATATCTTTAGCATTGCTTCCAAGAAATGTCATCTTTATTCTGCAGGAGTACTTTAAACATTACAAACACTTGATTATTTTGTTCTGATATATAATTTTCGTAACAATAATTCTTTATGTTAAAATGTTCATATGTTTACATATCTGCTATATAGAAATTTTCCTTTTCTTTCAGTGTTTTACATTTTATTGACAAGATTCTGCTTAAAGCTTTTCATGTCAAAGCTCTGCAGTTCTCTGATCATTCGTGTGAGAAAAGATTTTTATTCAACCTCCATGGAGAGCAAATACCAGATAACCTAAATTTGTAGAATTAGGAATTACTTTGCTTCATAGTTTTAATAATTCTATTTAATATTTTCTACATATTTTTAATAATTCCATTCATCAGTGTATACTTTTCAATAAATGAAACTTTAAGGCATTCAGAAAATTGAAGACTTAAGTTATGTGACTGTGCTGTTATATGAAATGCAAAAGCACATAATCTAATGCTATTATTCTCAATTACAGAATATAAAAATAATGCAACACAACTGACTAATAGCTAAAATTTAAACTTAGAATATCAAAACTAATTCTAGCAGGAAGATCAAGAATAACAGACCATGCAAGATCTAGATTCTGAGACTCTGAATGGAATCCTGCTTCAAACTATTGCTGTGAGTTTTACAAGCAATGCTTTGGTAGCGGGATCCAGACAGAGTTCACCAACAACATACCAGTGTAACAGAGGTTGAAAGCGCTTTAAATGCTATATTGTATTGACAAGAATCCTGATATCATTATAATGTGTGTATTGTTAACATTGATGAGGTAACATGTTTGCACATTATGAGTAGACACTTGTAACAAGTATAAATGTTTCAACAACAGAATGCTAGGGAAAGTACAGAGTTTTTTATTTATTAGTAATTATGCATGCACAATTAGTATAATTCCTTTTGGATTCCTATTTCTTGCCTTAGGCACTTTTCTGAGTTTTAAATCTCTATAAATAATTAGGTTTGTCTAATGGATTATTTTCAGAGTATAGTTTGAAACATCCTCTATGGTTATTATGCTAATGACATATTTACTGATAAAAGAACTTAGACTCATTATGCACTACACTATTTAACTGTGGAGTCAAGCTTCTTTCAAGTATGGTAGATTGTTCTAATGCATTCAGAATGGATGTTCATTCTCATTTCCAATGTTGTCTATACACAGAATATATATTGCAGTTTGCAGTTTAAACTTATCTTTAGTAAATTACCTCTAAACACTACACAATGTTTTCTTCAATGAGATTGAATAATGAAACTGAACCACATATGTGCCTGATGCACATATACTCTGAAAGCGAGACCAGTTTCAAAATGATGGAATGAGTACAATGCATGCCCTTGAAAAATAAATAAATAAACATTTTCTTTGTTAATGATGCTGTCAAATGCCAGGATCATATCAGTGTCCCGCAGGAGTTTTTACATACCTGTAAATCTAATGCCATAGGACTGTTGCTTTTAAGCACACTTAAAAACTATCAGTCTGAGGCAAGGTTTGAACTGACTTGGGGTAATAGACTAGCATCTAATTAAATGAACCACCCAGATTGAGAGTGCCCTTTGACAATAACCACAAGAAACAATATGGAAAGGAATGCAGAATGACATGCACAAATTAGCTGTAATACAGCAATTTTTTTTATCACCATGTATATCTATGTGTAAATCACTGGCAACTTGCATGGATAAAAAGTATATGGGAAAAAGGAATATAAATAAATAACTATACAGCAGTCTTAATGTGAAAATGTATTGTAACAATAACCAGACATTATATGTTATAATGAAAAATATTATATGAGTGAAAAGTAGTTTTATAAAAATTATTAGACCCATAACTAAACAAAAGCTTATTCTATGTTTGATACATAAACGTACATATCAAGTCACTTGTATTTTTTTCCATTATCTATTAGCCATGTGCCTTAAAACCACATTCCAGGAAAACCAGATATTGATAAATAATGTAAATTAGCAAAATCACTTTTTAAATGATCCTGCTTCTCAATTACTATTACATGAATATGTTCATCCAAAATTATTGAAGGAACCTACTCTACAAGCATACTATATTTATTCTTAAGTTAGATTACAAAGAAAAATATAGTTTCAAGTGCTCAAATCAATTCAATTCAATTTATTTTTTCCTTTTTTTAATGTTAAAGGGAGTCGATTAGTGACACTAAACAACACTTACTTTTAAATTTTCCCGGAACATGTTTCAAAGACTTTGCCTCCATCATCAACCGGATATTGACTGGTTCTCAGTGGTGTAGCTGGCGATATTTTGTCATAGGTCTCCTCTGGTGGCGGTTCAAGGAACTTGCTGAACAAATCTTTCTGGGGGATATCGAAATTGAATACTTTGTTCCTATTTTATGAAATGAAGATTTGTTCCCATGTGGACAGTTCTTATTTTCCTGATGTATGTTTTAGTAGTTTTGGTTCTGGATTTATGTTGCATTTTTTTTCCCAAAAATGCGTGGCAACTGCTGATTTTTCTAATTGTTTATATTTTATGTTCCTAAAGTGTTCCTTGGCTCTTGTTTCTAAATTTCTTTTGGGTTTTCCAATGTAAATTTGACTACAGTCACAACATTCAATTTGATATATACCAGATTTTTTGTTAGATGGAATGGCATCTTTGATGTTTGAGCAAATTAGGTTTTTTAAGGAGTAATGGTTGACTGGTGCTAGTTGAATGTTTTGTTTTTTCAAGACTTTTTTGAATTTATCAAAGGTCCATGGATGGTAACAACACTGTTTGCAACACTTCCAAGAAAGGAATTATTTTATCCTTTCGATCATACACTGATATCAGACATGTCATGGTATAAAAATTACATTAATGGCTATTGTCATTTTTTACAATCACTTAAACTACTTAATATTTAAAAACACATTTACAGAATAAAATGAATGTTGCAGTAAAAAGAGTTTTACTCCCTTTTTAAAATGTATAAGGCTCTTCATTTGCTGAAGTATAGAAAATGATAGCCTTCACAAACTGGCTAATTACTTCTTCAACACTTCTTTTATTAGCTCATAATTTTTATGAGATAACTCTGTATTTATTTACAGCCCTTCTATGAATTTTATAATATAGGGTAAGTATGGGAATTATTTTAAACACATTAACAACTCAAAGTATAAACTTGGAAGAAGCGTAGGGACAGTGAAGCACAAATTAGTACAAAAGTGAATCGAGAAGATATTGACACATTGCTTCACTCACACTGTTTATTCACAGGACATGTTTCAAGAGCTCTTGCTCCTATGATCAGCTGATACTCGACTAGTGCAAGTTGTAGTGGTTTCCTCTTTCTCCGTTTTGTCAATAGATGGCGTGATGTACTTGTCAAAGATGTCCGGTGGTGGAGTTTCAAAATTCATGACTCTATGACGATTTTTGTTGATGAAGATTTTTTCCCATACGGAAAGGTCTATGGGGTGATTAACATATTTTATTAGAGATGTTTCCAAGTTGATGTCATGTCTAGTATTCAAAAAATGAAAAGCCACTGCTGATTTTTCTGTTTCACCATTTTTAATGTTTCTTAGATGTTCTTTAGTTCTGATGTTAATATTTCTTTTTGTTTTTCCTATATAAATTTTAGGGCAAGTTTCACATTTGATCTCATAGATTCCTGGTTTTTCTTTGGTAGTGATTGAATTTTTGGGAGATCCTTTTAACAAATTTCTGATATTAAACCTATTTTGAGGTGCAAGAGCTATGTTGTGTTTTGAGAAGATTTTTAGGAATTTGTTATAGGCTGATGGGTGGAAGGTGAATTTTTTAAAAAGTTTTTTCTCTTTTTCTCCTGTAGGTTCTAGGGTGGTGGTTTCTTTTATTTTCTTAGCTTTGTTGAGTCTGTTAACTGTTTTGTCTACTAAATTTGGGTTGAAACCGTTGGATATAGCTACTTTTTTTTATGTGTAGGTGTTCTTCTTGATAATCTTTTCTGTTTAGTGGAAAGTTGATCATCCGAAAGATTAAACTGTTGAAAATGGCATGTTGGCATGTTGGTGTTGGTGTTCAACCCAAAACAACACAACTGCTAATCACTTTTAATGCTCCATGTTGAAATTTGTGCATAACCACCACCTGTTGACTTCAATATTTTCTTCTGTCTCTTAAGTCCAGAGTGGACGAAGACAACAGATACAGCAAACATTTACTAAAGTACTAAAGCACACCTCTAATTGCCACGTCATTAGGAATAGGGAGGAGTAAACATTTTGAGAAAAAATGTTGAGAAGATACAATATTTATCCTTTTACAAGGTAAAGCAATCAAAAGCTGAACAATTAGCACTGTAGTTCTTCATCTTCTTCTTTAACTGCCCTCTTATACCAATATGTGGTGTCAGGGTATTGGTGTTCCTCTTAACCCTTATTCAGGTTGAGGAATGGAATCTCTGGAACAGTGAGAGAGAGAGAGAGAGAATCCAGAATGGGTGATCGCTCAATACCTGGTATGAGAGTGAGGAAAGTGGATGCCAGAATGAGGGCGAGATGAAATTATAGGAAAGACGATGATGGAACAATTGGTGGAATGCTGGCGGAGGAAACCAGAGTATCCGGAGAAACCTATCCCAGTACTATGTTGTCCACCACAAATCTTACTTTGTAGTCACTTGGAATTGAACCCAGGCTGCCTTGGTAAGAGAAAAGCTTTCTAACCACTCATCCACAGAGCAGTCACACTGTAGTTTCCTGCCCCATATTTTGTTAACATTTGTGTTATTAACAGAGGCCGCAGAGGGATAAATAAAAGAGGATGCGCAACATATAAAACAGAAATAAATTATTTTTTCAAAATATAGAAGTCTCTCCTATACTATACTATACATCATGTTTAATATAAACCTGGTATTTACTTGTATGTCAAACATACACAGAAAATTATCATATGTTTTCTGATCATTTACAAGAGTGTAATAATATATATAACGGTACATAAAATATTCAAGTTGATGTGTTTAATAACCAATTAAAGTATTTGTTAAGTGATAAACTGAAGTATCAAAGCTTTGTAAAAAATAAATTTTCAGCCTAAAATCTCAAGAGATGAGTTTAGTCATTTACTATTTCCACCTCTTTATGCATATTGATTTGTGCTAGATGAAGTTCTCATATTTCTTGCATTATACTATTCTTAGCTGTTAAATTGCAATAAAAATAATGTTTTTTTACACAAAATTGGAATGCAGAATCATATGGGAAACTGGTAAATTAACACAAGTAGAATCTGAAATGTGAAAGTACAATCTTTCTATTTTAGGAATAAGTAAAGCAAGTTGGAACTCTTTTGGGTAATTTCAAACAGCAATTGGCATTACATTATTGTACTCCAGAAGAGAAGATGGACATAGAGAGGGAGTAACAGTTCTAATAAACAAAGAAGCTTGCTGCACTAGGAACCAATATCAAAAGGATCTTGCACATTAGATTGAAGACCAAAGTAAGACCAGTTACTTTAATACAGTGCTATACGGTTATTGAAATGTGTCTTCCTTCATGGTCTAGGGGTAATATGCTAGCCTCTAGTTCCCAAGATTGCAGGTTCAAACCCAGCAGAGAGTGATGGATTTTATCAGGTATAAAAATCCTTACTATGGCTTCCTTCGGAAAGGAAGTAAATCAGGTGATCCTATATTGTAGATTTACAGAATGTAAAAGAATCTCAAATCTCATAAAGAGTCCTCTGAGGAAAATTAAACAGTCTTTCATGCCAATAAATAATGGTACACTACGAAATAAAGCAGTGAAAAAGTGTCCATAAAAATTAAATTAAAAACTGACTACAGTATGTGCAAAGAAGATGAAAACAGATCAACAAAAAAGCTAGATATAGTGATGCTTATGGGCAATTTTAATGCCCAGCTATGGGTTCACAATAGTGAATTTGAACCTGTGATGGGAATACATGGTCTGGATATCTTGAATTATAATGGTGAATGTTTTTTGGAACTCTGCAGGAAATTTTAATCTTATTATTGGTGGAACTATCTTTTCCCACATAACCCGCTACAAGATATATTAGGTGTCTCCTGTTCATAAATTGCAGAACAGATCATTCTAAAATTAACAGGAATTTTGGATCATCACTCTTGGATGTAAGGAACAAAAGAGTGAAGATGTAGGAAACAACCACCAACTAATGATAGATTGAGCACTGCTAAAAATCACAAGGAAATTATGGAAACAAACCACAAATTCGAAGTGAATACATGAAAGACATGGTATGCGAGTACAGCAACTTAGAATTACACAATCAGTTTGCATTGTTAACTGAAGAAGTAAGTCAAGGTGACTTAGATTTAAATATTGAACAGGAATGACAGATAATAAGGACAAAATTGGGGAAGAAGTTTCAGGCTATAAACAGAGAGGCAAGAAAACAAGGATCACTGATAAATCTTGGGAATTAATTAAACAAAGGAAAGAAATTAAAAATCAGCGAAATGCAACTAGATCAAAGGTACATGAAGAAAATATTAGTATTCTTTGCATTGCAAAGCATAAAAGAACTAATTTAAGGAAAAATCACAGAAATGGGATAGAAAAATTGGTCGATGACGCACAAGTTGCTACAGATAATAATGACACTAAAGAGTTATGTAAAATAACTAAAGCTGTAATAAATAGACATTCTTAGCAAACAGACCAGTAAAAAATAAAGATGGCAACATTTTAGTCAATGAATCAGATCAATTAAATAGATGGAGAACATATGTAATGATATTTTAAATAATAATGATGCAGGCACAATGGAAGAGTTTGAAACAGTATCAGTTGAAAGTGATATATGAATGTAAGTGTAAACCCTACAACTAAAGATGAAATTAAGAAATAATTAATAGAAATGAAGGATGGTAAAGCACCAGAAAATGATAACATCAGAAGCGGCTAAGCTTGGCGTGACATTTAGGAAACCAGCTCCTGTATATTTTCAACTCGTGGACTTGGGCTCAAAACTTGTTGCCTGTATACAGGTAGTGCTTTCATAAACATCAATCCGTGCTTTGCCCCTGAACATAGCTGTGAAATGTTAAAGGCAGATATAAATCTAACAACAAATACTCTGTATTCATTATTCCAAAAATCTGGGAGAAAGAGAAAATCTCTCAAGAAATTATTGTGAAAATATCTAACAAAGGAGATCTATCCATTCCCAGCAAAGTATTTTCTAGACATTACTAAATCACATTAAAGATAGAGTAGATAAGATATTCAGTAAAACACAATATGGCTTTAGAGCTCAAAAGTCCTACACAGATCTTATAAATAGAGTGACGATTATTATGGAGCAATCCTTGGAATGGAATAGTTAATTATATATAGTGTTTATAGATATTCCTAAATTCAGTTAACAGAAGAATTAAATGGGAAAAACTAAAAGAAACTGGAATGTCAGATAAAATCATTAACATCATTAAGGATATGTGTGATAATTATTTTTGTTTTGTGTTACATTAGGGTAAACTATCGACACCCTTTCCCTTTCTGAGCAGAGTTAAGCAAGGCTGTTTGTTATTGCCACTACTGTTCATTCTGACTTTGGAAGACATTTTGAAAAAAGCTGAGGTAGATGAAAGAGGTACATAATGGAAATTAGGTGAAAGGCTGGAGTGTGTAGGATATGAAATGATGTGTGTATGATGGCCCATAGATTCTCTGATACAAGCGGTAAACTACAGGATCTAGATAGATTTGCATCCACAATAGGACTACATTTAAATAAAAATAAAACCAAAACTATGAAAACACAAAGCAAAACGGACACTAAAGTATTATTGGTAATTGAGGAGATAGAAAAGATCAGCAAATTCCCATATTTGGAAAACATAATATCAAAGAATGGAGACTCAGATGAAGAGACTAAGGCTAGAATTAGTAAAGCAAGGTTTGCCTTTGTACAATTATCCTCCCTATGAACATCCAAATGAATATATCTAAAATTAAAAATAAATTAATACCAATGTGAAATCTATTCTACTCTATGGATGAGAAACATGGAAAGTATCATGTTCAATTGAGGAGCATTTTTTCAAAACTCAATAAATGCAAAATTTTCAAAATTGAGCTAGGCATAGTAATGGAATAATGTTGAGCTTTAACACTTTTCATTAAACCTAGGTTTAGCAAAAGTTGAATAATGCTGCATATATAAGCACTCAAAATCACTAGGGTTTAGCAAAACCTGATATATGCATTCTAAGAGTTAAGGCAGAAGTTGACAAATGAATAAAATTACTCACAAGTGTTGTAGTCTTTTTCCTTAGCATGCAGTTGGTAATAATGGACTAGATTGGCAAGTCAGATTGCTGAATGTCATGTTACTCATTATTGTAAGAATACTTACCAGCAGGAAACAGTGATGCAAACAGACTTCATTGTAGTCAGAGAAGCTACAGCTTACTTTAAATATTCACCTGATACTTGTGTTAGTGCGCAAATAAGCACTGCCAGCTAAATCAAAATAAATCAGCATAAAAATCTAAGAATGTTCTGGAGGGTGAAAATCCCTATTCAGGAAGGCATTACCCCAAACTGAAATGCAAATTAAAAGGTGTGAAATGGAACCTATTTTATTAAATGCACTCATGGGCTTGGGGTTTCGCCTTCAAAAGCTAAAGGAAAGATGGAATGCAAAGCTTTCGAACTCTGCTATGATGATATTACCCAGTTCCATGGTCATCTGATATCCTTAAATAAAACAGGGCACGATAAGTTTCTGTTGACATTTCTTAATAAATTGTTCACCTCATCACACAGTAAGAACACCAAGAATGCAAAATAGAAGAAATCAGTGACAGTGACGTATAACATTAGAGAAAGGAATGGTGAAATAGTGCCTGTTTATGCTGTCACTTTTCAGGAAGTTTGTGGCATATCAAATGATAGATTCTAGCAAGTAGGTTTCACAAAGGAGGAAAGTTTCCAAAGGAAAGAAGAGGAGGGGACAGAACAGGAAAGGGGTATAAGGTCCTAGCTATTGCCATTAAGGGTAATATAAAGAAATACAAATGCAGAAAGAGCCACATGTCAGGGGGAAGTTCTCGAGAGGTTATCTGCCTTCAGATCTTACAGTGAATAAAATGTTTAAGATATTCTGTGAAAAAGAAACAGTTAGGACTCAATTATATCAATATTTAAAATTGCTATTATTATATTGTGCTAATGTATTTCTGATATTGCTTTTGTATACCTAATAAAGTTAAAAGCTATCAATTAAAACAATGCAATATAACAATATTTGTAAAATATGCATTGTACAACAATGCAGATACGTATTACAGACTAAAACGTAACACATGGCATGACAGCCCATAGAGGGCCCAATGACTGCCAACCCGAATGCCGGCCTCACACCACATATGCAAGGTAGAGGTTGGCGATCATCCAACCGATACAGGGAAGAGATGTGGTCAGCATCTCAGCCCCCTCAGCCAGAAAGTTGGCTTTCCTGACCAGGGCCGCTTGCATCACAGAATCTATACTTATTAGAAGTGAACCTCCCATGTTAATCGTTGGCAACATGAGGTGATCACAGTGTCCCTATTTTCAGATAGCAAACTAAATTATGAAAAATTGCACATCCAAATATTTTATGTTGCCGGAATACTATAGCTGTATTTTTCATACCTCCTTAGTTGTCTGGTGATTATGTTCCAATACCACATTGCTACAGATGATGCAGAAAGATAATTACATAAGCTTTGAGAGTTGTGACTGCAGTTTCAAAGTAGTTGCATTTTCTAAAAGCTCACATAATTACCTTATATAAACTGTAGCAATACAGTATTAGAACATTACAATCACCTGAGTGTTGCAGTGAATGTTTTCTGCACGGCACCTGTACATTATTTTCTACTTCAATTACCATAAAAAACTTGTTATGAACTTCCAAGGAATTAACAATAGAATGTGGTATATGAGAGGAAAATTTGGAAAACACAGCACTTTATTTTGTTTATTAATTTTTATATAATATTAATAGTCTCTGTAATGAGTGCAGGTTCTAGAATTCTCTGAACAGTAACAACAAAACTAGCTATGTAATAAAACATAATCCAATTACATTATTCATTCTACAGTTTTGAGTCTTGTAATGAATTTTCTGCATGGCACCTGTACATTATTTTCTACTTCAGTTACCTCAAAATTTTTTATGAACTTTCAAGGAATTAACAATAGGATGTGGTATTTGACAGGAAAATTTGAATAATAACATTGTTTTGACAGTTACTGTTTCCTTTTATTATTCTGGCTCATTAGCATAACAAATTAATTTGACATTTACTTAAATAATATGAGTAATTCAACTAAATCAATTACAAAGAATCTAAAGCACAACACTAGTTACAACATTGTAGCTATAACTCAAAACACTTAAAAGTGATGCAACATGGCTAATTCATTTAATTACAAAGAAACTTAAGCAAAACATTCTGTGTAATATTACATACATTTGTAAATCATTTAAAGATATTGTTACCCAAACGGCAAGCCCACGATGCCGATCAATAAATGTAGGCCGGCGGAGGGAGGGGAGACAGGAGGGAGGGGAGACAGGAGGGAGGGGAGACAGGAGGGATGGCTGGGTCTTCGTTTACCCTCCTCCTACCGCTCGAAGTTGCACGAAGCTTCGAGAATGTTTTCCCCCTCCATAAAAGGAGAATCGAGAAACTTCGGGGCCGATCGAAACCGGAAGCGACAGTCAGTTGAGAGTAGTGTTGTTATGGCGTGCGTTGTGTAAGTAGCGTCGAGCGTACGTGTAGATTGATATTGGAAAATCAACTAATTGTGTACATTAAATTGTAATTGTGAACAGTGTATTGCTACGAAAATAAAATGCAATTTTTTGTGTTTGTAACCTCGACTTTTTATTTCACGAACCCACAAAGTCACAACTGGTGTCAGGAAGCGGGACGATAATATCACCGAACATTACGGCCATGGAATCGGCATTGGAAATGCTTTTAGCGAAGATGAACGAGTTAACAACAAAAACAGAAGCGGCAAATAACATCACCGAGAAGATGGAAGCGGCAAACAACAACTTGGCCACGACAATGACCGCAAAGATGGCCGAACTGACCACAGAAATGAGGGCAGCGAACGACAGCCTGGCCACGGAGATGAAAGCGGCAAACGAGGCCCTTGCCGTGAAGTTTGAAGAACAGTTGGTCGGTGTGAGGGATAACGTGACGGAGCTGGGCAAGCGGATGGGCCAAGTGGACGACCGCGTCGAGGACCTGGCGAGCCACGTTGACGACCTGGAGGCAAAGGCCGACAGCAGCGTCAAGTCCCTGAACGCCATAGTAGAGGATGTCGTCGGCAGGAAACTGAAGGATTTGAAGGCCGACGCGCCGAGACGCGACACAACATTTGCGCGCGTCAAACCGCCGAAATAAGACGGCGCGTCAACATTTGAGGTCTTCCGCCGCCAGTTCGACACAGTGGCCAAGCACAACAGATGGTCACTGGAGGAGGAGGCCACACAGCTAATAGCCAGCCTCCAGGGACGGGCCGCGGAAGTCCTAAACGCGGTGCAGACAACGGCGGCGCCCAAGGACATTTGGGAGGCCCTGGAGAATCGTTTTGGGAACCACCGCTTAGCGGCAGCGCACCGCAGCCAGCTGAAGGCAAGATCGCAGCAGCCAGGGGAGACGCTGCAGGAGTTCGCCCTGGCCCTAGTAGACCTCCCACCAGAGTTCGTATCCCGGGAAGCTGCCTACACATTCGTTGACGGGGTACGGGACACGGAGATTCGTCAGCGCCTAATGCTCGGCAATTATAAGACAATCCACGAGGCGCTAACGGCAGCATTAAGGATGGAGGCGGCCAAGGTAACAGCTATCCCGTCGTCGAGAACGTGGAGTGTGCGCTACGCCGGAGACAGAAGACCAGCTGAGGGACGCCGGCGAACATCTAGTGGCCTGTGTTGGGGGTGTGGACAACCCGGACACCTGCAGAGAGACTGCCCACACCAGGAAGAGCAGTCGGAAAACGAGTAAGGGCCGGCGTGGAGAGGGGCACGTCGGCGCCATTATCACCATCCCCTCGAGTGACAATCCGCGCCGTCAGCCGGCGGATGGATGACAACCTCATCGTGGACGGCTGGGTAAGAGGAAAGCCGTGCCGCGTGCTGGTGGACACCGGGGCGGCCGTGACCATCATCAGACCTGACGTGGCGAAGGGTTTGCCGACGAGGAAACCGAGCCGACCATACCAGCTTGTGACGGCATCGGGCGATGCCATGCCTGTGGAGAAGGAGGCCCTGCTGGAGCTTAACTTGGTACGGAGTGTCGTGTGTCTGTGGGTGTTCGTGGCGAAGGTGGCTGAGGAGGTGGTTCTGGGACTGGATGCCCTCAGGAGCCACGAGGCGACGGTCGACGTCGGCAGGAAGGTCCTGCGGCTCAACGGAGAAGAGGTCATACTCCGTCAACTCGAAGAGCGCCTTGGAAACGGTAGGGTCATCTTGAACGAAGACGTGGTTGTTCCCGCGAGGAGGGAGGTGATGGTGACGGCGCGACCAGAAGGCCAGAGAGCAGGTTGGGTCCAGAAGCAGCAGGAGTACGACTTCACCTCGGAACATCGCAGAGGGAAGAGCCAAGGTAACGCGGACGCTATGTCCCGAAGACTCTGTCCAGAAGAGTGCGGCCAATGCACAAGAGTGGAGGAGAAGGAGCGTGCCGCAGCAGTTCGAGTAGTCACGGCAGTGCCTGCGGATGGCTGGGATAGCGCAGGCCTGAGGAGGGAGCAGCTGGCGGACGCAGACTTGGGGCCACTCTTGAGGGAAGTGGAGGCAGGGACGAGACCAACCTGGGTGGACATCGCACCGAGGAGCGCCACCTACAAGTCTTATTGGGTCCAATGGGACTCGTTGAAGACCAGAGAGGGCGTGCTGTTCCGGGTATGGGAATCACCCGATGGGAAGACGCAGAGAGAACAGTTGGTACTTCCCCGGAGTAAGGTCCCGGAAGTCTTGGAAGAAGTGCACGTTCGTACTTCAGGGGGACACCTGGGAGCGAACCGGACGATTGACAAACTACGGCAGCGCTACTACTGGCTGAGGCTCCGAGCAGACGCTGAGAGATGGTGCCGTCAGTGTCACGTGTGCGCGGCGAGTCGCGGCCCCCAGACTAGGAGCCGGGGTCGCATGCAGCAGTACAACGTCGGAGCGCCATTCGAACGGATCGCCGTTGGCATTGCTTGACCGTTCCCAATATCCGACCGATGGTGGTCGTGGATTACTTCACTAAGTGGCCGGAGGTGTATGCCATCCCGAACCAAGAGGCAAGGACAATCACAGACTGCCTCGTGGAGCAAGTGTTTTGCCGATTTAGGGTGCCATTAGAGCTGCACAGTGATCAAGGCACTAATTTTGAGTCCAACCTGATGAAGGAGCCACTAGAGAGACTTGCGGTTAACAAGACCCGCATAACACCTCTACATCCCCAGTCGGATGGCATGATCGAGAGGTACATCAAGACTTTAGAGGAACACTTGAGGAAGGTCGTGGCGAGCCATCAGCGAGACTGGGACGTCAAGGTGCCACTGTTCTTGCTGGCCTACCGCTCATCAACACACGACACCACGGGGATCACGCCAGCCAGCTTAATGTTCGGCCGAGAGTTACGCCTCCCCTGTGACCTGGCTTTTGGTAGCCCTCCGGGGGTGAAACAGCCAGCGACCGAGTACATGGAGAACCTGGTGGACCACCTCCACGACATGCACGAGATGGCTCGCCAGAACATCCAGAAGGCGAGCGACCGCGTGAAAACCCGATACGACAGGCAAGCCAACAGCCAAGGGTTCCAGCAAGGTGACCTGGTATGGTTGCACCGCACGACCCGGACCAAGGGACGCTGCCCGAAGCTTCAGCAGCCATGGCAAGGACCGTACCGTGTGGTGAAGAGGATTAACGATGTTGGTGGTACACCTGGATGGCTTGGCCCGCTACGATGGCGGTGTTTGGGACGACCAGACTTGAGGAGGGAGCAGTGTTACCCAAATGGCAAGCCCACGATGCCGATCAATAAATGTAGGCCGGCGGAGGGAGGGGAGATAGGAGGGATGGCTGGGTCTTCGTTTACCCCTCCTCCTACCGCTCGAAGTTGGACGAAGCTTCGAGAATGTTTTCCCCCTCCATAAAAGGAGAATCAAGAAACTTCGGGGCCGATCGATACCGGAAGCGACAGTCAGTTGAGAGTAGTGTTGTTATGGCGTGCGTTGTGTAAGTAGCGTCGAGCGTACGTGTAGATTGATATTGGAAAATCAACTAATTGTGTACATTAAATTGTAATTGTGAACAGTGTATTGCTACGAAAATAAAGTGCAATTTTTTGTGTTTGTAACCTCGACTTTTTATTTCACGAACCCACAAAGTCACAATATGAATAACGCAACTAACCTTTTTCATTTAAAACAAAGACATTAACATAAAACTGCAGCTGTTGCACAAAAAGATATAAATAACAGAAATGATAAGCTTGATAATATTTTACAAATAAGCTTTAACATAACATTCTATAATAGCACTGTAAGTATTGCTGCAAGGTTTAAAATAATGAATAACATGAGTAATTCATTATATTACAAAGAAAGTTTAGCATAACATGGTACTCGCACACATGAAAGGAAGCACAACCTTCACTGCTACAGTTATTACTAATTTACTCTCAGCAATTCCATATTTAGGAATTGAACTAGTCCAATGAGTAATATCTTTCCAGTTCTGTAGTACTGCTGGCTCCCAGGGAAAAATCATAGAAGTGCACACTGGTGTACGTACTGCATAGTCCTAGGGGCTGATAATAGCTCCTCCAACACTGTGGGAATTTGCAGGAATACTTCAGCCGAAATTTGGCATTGTGATTATCCTGTTAAGAATAAACTAACGTATTGAAACATCCCAAACATAATCCTAAGCAAGAGAGATCTTCAATAATAATAATAATAATAATAATAATAATAATAATAATAATAATAATAATAATAATAATAATAATAATGATGATGATGATGATGATGATGATGATGATGATGATGATGATGATGATGATGATAATGATAATAATAATAATAATAATAATAATAATAATAATAATAATAATAATAATAATAATAATAATAATAATAATAATAATAATAATAATAATAATAATAATAATAATAATAATAATAATAATAATAATAATAATAATAATAATAATAATAATAATAATAATAATAATAAAAGAAAGAATGATAATACAGCCTGGCAGAAATTAATGTACAATAGTGGTGTTACTTTAGCTGGTAACTCTTAGCTATATGGACCATGGGCTCATTTGAACATCATTTCATCATTGTGTAAAGAACAAGTACTCCTAAACAAATTTGCTTCTTGAAGTAATTGCTTCAGAAACCTGCATAAAGTGACAAATTACAGCTTCGCAATTTCCAAAATTAACATCTACCATTTTATTAAAAGCGGCAGCAGCATAAAATACTAAAGAAATTACAACTTGTATCAGAAACAAATAAAATGGCAGGAAATATTCATGATTTTGTTGGTAGTATTTTAACCTGTCTGCTGTAAAATATTCTTATGGGCACTTTAGAAGGTCCACATTGCTGTAAGAGTTTCTCCTATTGCACATTTCAATGTTTTTATGACTACAAGCATTCCTTTATTAGGTATGGCATTCAAAATTCCAAATAAAGCCACAAGCTATTCCAAATGCAATTAACATTGATTTTATACCTGCAAGTGACGCAACATGATTGAAATCTCCAACGAAGTTCAATTAAGTTCAGCTTCAATATTGGAACATTAACTTCTTGATTTTTGTATCTGAAAATAAAATCAAAGTAATGTAATGCCAATAAGCTTTTATTTTTTCGTGAATGGTTTTCACAGCAATCCATTGAATAATGTGTTAGAGTATTTTAAAGTACAACAGCTATTCACAGTACAATTTTAAACACAAATATCTGATTATTCTCATTTCTCTGTTCTTGGAATAAGTAGCCAAGATCACATGATGATATATCAAATGCTCTTTCTTCCACAGGGACATACAACAATCCTTCTTCCACACTGAAATTTTCAAGATGACCAAGCCACAGAATATCAAACCACTACAAATTTAAAAGTTGTAGCATAACTTGAATCAGCTAATCGCCTTCATGATCCAGTATGCCAGCGCCTCTATTTTTGGGTGACAAACTAAAATCTCTTGTTGCCATCTCTCCTATCTCGGCTTCACCCCTGTGGCTTACATATCGTAAGCTCCTCAAATTCCTCATGATGCTGAGTGGGCACCGGTCCTATACCTGGCACTTAAAATCCACACCCCAGGTGTGGGATCAATCCCAGGCCGCATCTCGTGGCCAAGGCATGACGTCTTAGCCCACTATGCCACAGTGCAGGACAATACAGACTAAAGCAATTAAAAATATTTATTTCCAGAACAAAACTATAATGCACCATGGAATTAAAATAGACAAAATAGCTGACACCAGCAATATGCATATATTGAGTTTTGAAAAAAAAAATACTGGAAAAATCAAACAATTATATACCATTAAAAATTAAATTCTAATATATTTCATTAGAACACATTATTTATTTCTATAGGAACTAAAGCAAATCACATAAAAATCAAACTTTTTGAAACATGTCCAACTAGATGAAAATAAAAAAGCTCATTTTATAAAAAACTGTGTGTGTTGTATTTATTGAGTTTTGAAAAAAACACTCCTCAATCGTAAGGAAACTACAAATGTTCACAATGGATGCCTGAGAATAATTATGGCAATCAATAATGATTTGTGGAAAAATATCAATAGGAAATTAAAGGGTTAAATTCAAGAAATGGAAATGGATTGGACAGGTATTGAGAAAAGAAGATGGAAACATAGCTAAAGCAGCTTTTGAATGAAAGTCCCATGTATCAACTAGAAGAATCGGTAGACCAAAAAGAGGCATAAGATTCAGGAAAGAGCTGGAAAGAAATCAAGGCATTGTCAAGGAGCAGAATAAACCGGTGTGCATTCATAAAAATCCTATGCTTCCCAGAGGAGTGACAGGATATTATTGCTACCACATATTTAAGTATGTTGGAATGAATAAGACTTCTTTCTACCACGCCATAAGGCCAAAACGTTCATTACTCTTGACCAAATGCCTTAAACCACTGCCATTTTCTCAGAAAGCATTTACATAAAGGTCATCATTTCTATTTGTTTTCATGTGTAAGTAGAAACAGTGATGACTTTTGTCAATTATCTTACTTTTAATTAATTTGCATTCTCATTATGTTTCTTTCCAATGCCTTAAGGATACCTAAGACTGAAAACCTGAAATACTAAATTAATAACCCTAGCTTTTTAAGATTTATACCATAGATATAACATAGTATAAATATGATATAGCCCAAATTTTATCAATTTCATTTTTTTAGTTTGAAAATTATGGTCAAATTTATTTATTTTTGGTCACGTCACCTAAAAAGACCCTTGCTACGAATAACTTAAATTTTGTTCTAATATTTTAACATGTTCCTAACACTTCCTTTTTTCCAATTTTTCCTAGGTTTCTCTGTGTCTCAATAACTTAAGTCGCCATAAATTTTTAAAGCTATAAATATGACTTCTTTGCTCAAAGTTTGAAATCTTTGTGTTTTGAAGTAAAGAAAGTGTGCTTAAATGCATCTCACAATAAACTGCAGGGCAATTTCTATTCACTGTGTCTCTATGAAAGTGTGTAACAAGTCTCCTTAGTCTAACACCAAAACTGTGACGCAAGGAGCATCTTAAATAATGAAAAATTCTGAAATTTTCAATAGCAAGGAAACAAGGATAAAGAATTAGAAATCATATCTAACACTAGCATTCACCTAACATTCAAACTAAATTAGAGCACTTAAAACTGGTTTTTGAATGCTATCTAAGCATTCTTTGCATTCAGGAATGTTTACACTATTTTATAGACTAAAAAGAGGAAGCTATGATTTTTTTAAAATGTTCATGATATTTCAGTCATACATATCCTTAAATGGGTGTCTGTTACAGGGGAGCAATCCTTGATGCAGTCATGTGATCAGGAAAGGGAGGGAGTACATTTCCCCTCAGCTGTGTGAAGCTTCAATATGAGTTGAAGTATAACAAAAGTAGACCAGGCAACCCAACAGTGCAACAGTGCTGAGTAAATGTGTATCAAGTAAAACGGGGCAATTCAAGTATTCTATTTCCCAAAGAGTGTTCATATATGAGCCATACATGCATGCAGAATCAGCAGGTGCTATAAGGAAATTATTTCATGACGAATTTTCTGATGTTCACATTCTGAATCATAGTTCAAATCATTAATTATAGTAAATAAATTTTGTGAAATAATTTCTTGATAAGAAACACAGGCAACCACATACAGTATTCACAGATGAAGAACTGGATAATATTGGACATGCTCTGAGAAAGTCTCCTAGAAAGTTTGATGTCTTTCTCAGCAAATGACTGTTTGAATGGCTAAGAAGTAACCACAGTTAAACCCCTATAAATTACTGTAGTGCAAGAACTTAAACTAAGTGTCCCGCAAAACAAAAAATGTGGTTTTGTGAATGTATTTTGAATAGGGTGTATAATTGAGAAATTGATCCCAATCTATTTTTTTTTTTTTCAGTCAAATCATGATTCACCCTAAGGGGTATTTAATTCACAAAATAACCATATTGTAGTTCTGAAAAGCCTAATGTAGTGCATAACCCATGCATGTTGATATGCTGCCAGTAGGGTCAGATTTATATTTACTAAAAACGTTAAAATATTAATTTTTTATGTGCTAAGGATTCTAAAACTATGTCCTGAAAACTGAAAAATATTTTAAAAAATATTAGGACAAAACATAAATAAGCATTTATAGACAGACCACGAACAAACTGCAGTCAGTGTGCACATGTGCGAACACAGTCTTCTCCCCTCCTCATCATCCAAGTATCACGTGACTCCCACCCCTCCATACACTGACCAATGCTGTACAGCCTGCTTTATGGAGAAGAGGAGAGGCAACCTAAAATGATGGTAGAGGGAGAAAGCTAGAGGGCTTCAGTCTTAGTAAGTCACACCTCTAATTGCATTTTGTTCCCGGTTTACCTATAGCTTAAAGAACAATGAAAATTGAAACTCACCAATTTGCATTTAAACATCTTTTTTTTTTTATTTGTTCCATTGCCTTTAACTGCAATGGTCATATCGAGGGCTGTTCTCCTTTGGAACATATTGAAGGTTATAACTCGTATTTGTTGGGTTCTAATCATTAGATCACACACACACACATTTTCACTCTTATTCATACTTCTGGACTCTGGGAAAGATGAGGAATTATCTTGGTCGGAGAAAAGTCCCCATCCCCACCACCGGGAATCAAACTCGGAACCCCTAGCATGGCAGGCAGGTGCTCTACCAACTGAGCTATGAGGCCAGCCTTTAAACATCTTGTTAAAGTTAATGCAGAACAAATATCACTTCCAGATTGTGAATCACATAGCCTTACCTATTAACTTATGTTGGAAAAATAAATGTTTTGCATCACACTATGTCAACCATGTATTTTTGAAGAAGAGAGTAGCACTAATCAGGCAGATTTTCAGGTTCACTTATGTGGTCATCTTCCAGAATTTGAAATACTTTAATAGAGTTTGTTAGCCACTGCTTTTTCCAAACAAAGCCTGAAATTTGTATTGTACTTCTGCTTAACTCTAGGTAAATAAAGTTGTTTTTCAACAAACTTTTTTTCTTTCATTGAATAACTTGATAAGTTAATAGAGTTTCTGGTTAATTAATTGAATGAATTAAGCAATGAAAATTTGAAGATATGAAGGAAAAGTTACATTTTAAATTAGCATCACGTTCTGGATACCCTCAATTGCAGAAGCATCTTCTTTGTTCAGTTCATTTACTACTGAAACAATGATTCAAAATAATCTGCATAATTAATCACAGCTTTAATTCAGGTACCCTAATGCATGGCTACGGTGTAGAAGGCAATGGAAGATCAGGTTTATTTCATTTTGTAGGACTCACGGACATGTCAAATTTATATACATTATATAAAGGACATATCAAATTTAAATAAAATTTAGGATATTGAAATATAAAATATGATATCATGAAAATCCAGTTACAATTTAAATTTCATATTTCTTATGAACAATGCTCTATTTAGTATAAAAAATAATTCAAGTGTTTGTACAATTTAGTCTTCTTTTTTCATAGCTGCTGGGTCATCTTCGTTTCTCTTCGTTGGTTTAGCTTGGCAGTTCTTGGATATATGTATATAAGTTATCAGTCACATGGAAGAGATGACCCGATTCACATCATTTAAATCTTTTCTCTGCAGTAGCTGCTGAATTCATCAACCGAATAAAGTTGATTATTTACTGACAATTTAAGGATTTTATTTTTAAATTTTGCTACAGAATAATATTTTCAATAGTATTTGATTTTTGGTAGTATCAATCTGTGATGGGGCTTTTATGAAAATTTTCTTCCCCTTGGAGACTAACATATTCATATTAGGATAAAGGGTCGAATTGTTTCACACAATCTATGCAGCACATAAACGTGTTACTTACTTTTGCAAGTTACTTTTAATTAAAATTCTCCAAAATTTTGTCACATTGGACAATAAACAACATGGGTGAAATGGTGCTCAAATGAGCCCAGCGTCCATAGAGTTTAGAGTTATCTAATATTCATCTTTTGGATAATGGAAAATCAGGGAAAAACTTAACTGGATAGCTCACCTTGACCAAGATTCAAACTCAGAATATCTTGAATGTGAAGCAGACACATTACCACATATGCTACAGAGGTAGCTGCATGAATCATATTAGACTTAGACCTTACACAACTTTCTTCATATACGCTGTGGAATCCACAAGCAGAAGCAACACATTGTCATGTTTTATACCATTTGGCCAAAAGATTCCCTAAGCTTCATTAAACATCCTTACTATTGCTAAATGCAGCTAGCACTTCTTTACAGGATAATAAGAGGTTTTATTGAGAAATTATTTCATAGTTTTCACTTCTGACATTGATAGTTTTATCATTGGCCACCCAGGATTTTTTCATTTTCACAAATAGTCTTAATGTGACTAATTGTTTTCTAACAGTAATCTGGAAGATATCAGCATGGAAAACAACTCCTAAGGTACAAAATTCCAGCACACCAATGGCACTATTATGATCCTGGAAATTCACAGGACAGTTAACAAACAAAACAATTGTTAAAAATAACTGTGAATGCACATTCTTCTGTGACGAAGAATGATGAATGATGAATGGTGCCAATCTGATAAATGGCACCATTTGGCATCTTAAAAAGCAAAAATTCCCAAAATGTGATTTTTAAAATGTAATTCAAATTATCTTCATGTTTATTCTAATATGCTGTACTGCTAAAACAAAATAATGGTAGATTTCTTTTAGGAGCAACATTTGAAATGAACATATGACTTCTTCTTTAACTTCCCTAATTGTCCCACTATCATAGTGTTAGGGGATTCTTGTTCCTCTATCCCTTTTAAGGTCGGGCCTGAGGAACCAAAGCTTTGGATCCATAGAGAACCAGGATAGGTGATCAGCCCAATGCCTGGTGTGAAGGTAAAGGAAGTGGATGATATATATGAGAGCAAGATGAATGATAGGAAAGATGATGGAGCAATTGGTGGAATACTGACAAGGGAAACTGGAGGACCTGGAGAAAACCCGTCCCAGTGCCATATTGTCCACCACAAATGTCATTTTGCAGTTGCCTAGGATCCAACTCAGGCCACCTTGTGAGAGCAAAGCAGTCTAATGACTTAGCCATGGTGTGGCCTCCAGTATGACTAAAAAGCAAAATGTTCTAAATATGATTTTAAAAAAGTAATTAAGGCATTATAACTATCATTATTATATAGTATCTGTGATGTAAAATAATTAATTTATAAAGATTTTGATGTTGAGATATTGTACTGTAAAGCTCACAGCAGGCAGTTACTATAGTTTGAGAGCAAGAAATCAAGTTGCTGCCAATGTGCAAAAAATAAATTTCTTGCAGTATATATCGATTGTAATAGGTAGTTCAAGGTTAATGACAACAGATGTCAGGGTCAACTCAAACTCAACATTAGAGAGGGTTAGATCACTGTTGCACTCAGCCTTTCATATGCTGCTTTAGTTTCAGTCAATTCTTATATAGAAAATATATATTGTGACTGTGTGGGCTACATAGATTCAGAAATCTGGTTTGCAGAAATTTAGAACTTTTGCTGCAATAAAAAGATGTGGAATTGATAATCAACTGTCTTTGAGGCTGCCTCAGTGTTTTGCTGCATGAAAACAAATAAAAGAAATCACTGCGGTGCACTTCAATCGTCGACTGCTGCAATAACCAATAAACAACTGCCACTCTAACACCTTGCAGGTATTTATATTTCCCCAGACATTGTTTCTAGAAAGCCGCAGACCTTTCGAAAACTTTAGCAGCAGCAACAATGGGCAGAAAATTCTGGAGTCTCCCTCTGTCTTTTTCTCTCCTGCCCACGCCACCTGACTCTGGCCTGTGGCAGAAGCACAACAATGCCACACGGTCACAATATTAGTTATGTTTAAACAATACATACCAATTTACAGTTAAACGTTTTTGCAGAAAAAGTGTCATTTCTTATATAACATTTGAAATGACTCAGTATAAGTAAAAAGTAAGAATTTACTACATGTGATTTTCAAAAAGTAATTAAAATGTTAAAGCTTTTATTATGTTATATATTGTTCAAAACTCTGAAAAAAGGTAAAGCAGTGGACACAGATTGGATTTCAAAAGACTTTTGAAAAAAATATTGCAATACTAGGAAACGCCTAAATATAAAGACAAATGTGTTAAATAAAATTAAAAAGAATGAAAAAATACCAGATTGGTGGAAAATAGGTATGGTAGTACCGATATATAATGAGAAAGGAGAAGAAAATAAGCCAGGAAGTTAAAGAGAAATAAGCTTACTATCTTTATTAGGTAAAGTATACTCAGGAACATTAGCAAATAGATTAAGGGATTGGGCAGAGGCAGAAGGAGAGATATCAGAATTTCAGGCAGGATTCAGAAAAGGTAAACAAACAGAAGATAATGTCGAGATTTAACTGTATTGGAACACCACAGTGAAGCGAAAAATTATTATTTTTTAGATGAGTCGTATTTATTACACATCTGCTTCACTTTCGTACCTATATTTCGTAATAATACTGATAAGATAAAACCAGAGTAAAAGTCAGGCATTTACAAGATTAAGTGTAAAGACTGTGAAAAAATTTACATAGGGAGGACAAAAAGAAACATAGGCACTAGAAAGAAAGAACACTTCAGGCACTTAAGATACAAAAATATTGATAAGTCCGCAATAGCAGCTCATTTCTGGTCTGAAAATCATGAAATTGAAGATAGCACAGAATTACTAAAATACGTACAAAAACATAGTGAACTCGTCATATGGGAGAGGATATACATAGAAAAACGTAAAAACCAACTAATGAACTTTGAAATCCTGCCAGAAGAGAATCCCACATTTAAGTTCATCACTAAATCAACAGATGGCAGCAGCAACCCCAGAATTACCCACACCGCTAGATCAAGCTTTAGTCGCATAAGAGCCGTAGATGCAGACGATGATTTGCGAAACATGTCCTCAAAATAGGTACGAAAGTGAAGCAGATGTGTAATAAATACGACTCATCTAAAAATTAATAGAAGATAATGTATTTATAATAAAGACAATTATTGATAAATTCCCATAGAGGAGGGGATCCATCCCTTTCAGCTGCCGTGGTATGGGCACCGGACCCTTAGCACTCGTGGTACCTCTGATGTTACTAGAGGAACCTCGGTCCGGACTGCCGAGCCCCTCCCTTAGGGGAGTTGTTCGTATTGGGTTGGACTCGAGGGGGCAGTGTACTCCCAACACTTGTAGGAGATCGGGTACGTCTGCAGATGGGGTTGAGGGAAGTCATAAATTTCCATGCACTAGCCTGCATAGCTAACAGAAGGTGTGCTAGATCACCATGCGGCCCTACCAAAGTAGATCCGTAGCCTTCGCCTTTGGGGTTGGCGTGTGTAAGTGGCGTATCCACTTCCACCCGTCTTGTGTTTTCGGACGAGAAGGGGGAGGAAGCTTGTTAGGTTTTAGGTCTTGCCCTATGGAAAGAGCCCTGGAGGCGCTTGGCGCCCTTTGGGGACAGCTCAGTTGTAGTAGTAGCACTGTCGGAGTTTGTTGACGTTCGGTTTGCCCCTACATGTTCTCCTGAAGTAACCGCGTGCACTTCCTCCAAGATTTCCAGGACCTTACTCCGGGGAAGTACCAACTGCTCTCTCTGTGTCTTCCCATCGGGTGATTCCCATACCCGGATCAGCACGCCCTCTTTGGTTTTCAGCGAATTCCATTGGGGCCAGTACGACTTATACGCAGTGCTTCTAGGTGCGTTGTCCTCCCAGGTTGGTCTTGTCCCTGGCTCCACTTCTCTCATGAGTAGTTGGCGTTTCCCAAGCTGCTCCTCCCTCACGCCTGCGCTATCGCAACCATCCGCAGGCACTGCTTAGACAACTATGATGGCTGCAGCACACTCCTTCTCTTCCACTCTTGTCCAATGATCGCACTCTTCCGGACAGAGTCTTCGAGATATCGTGTCTACCTTGGCGTGTCTCTTCCCTCTGCGATGTTCAGAGGTGAAGTCGTACTTCTGCAGCCTCTGGACCCAACGGGCCAGGTTTCTAAAACTAAGTAGCCAAGTTAGGGCAGAGTGGTCAGTCCTCAGGTGGAATGGTGGAAAGCGCCTTTGGTGTCCTCCATTCACACCTAAGGCCAGTGGTGAATGATGTGATGTAGGAGAACCCCTTTATGAAGCGCTAGTAATAACTGCACAGCCCCAGGAAACTGCGTAATTCTCGCTTATCCTTTGGATGAGGCCAATCTCTTACGGCTTATGTCTTCTCCAGGTCTGTGGCCACTGCTGTTGGTGAGACTAGGTGGCCCAAGCAGTTGACTTCCTTGCAGAAGAGCTGGCACTTATTCGCGTTCAATTTCAGCCTGCATTCTCTGTAACACCTTGCTCAGGTTTTCGAGATGGTGTTCAAAGGTTTTGCCAACGATGATGATGTCGTCCATGTATAGCAGGCAGGCGTCATAAGTCAATCCTCTCATTACTGACTCCTTGAGGCACTGAAAGGTACCTGGAGCGTTGCAGAGACCAAAGGGCATAACTGTGAACTGCCAAAGCCCTTGGCCTGTTGAGAATGCGGTCTTCTCCTTGTCTCTGGGTCTAGAGCTAACTGCCAGTAACCCGACTTCAGGTCCGGGGTCCATAACCACTGCGCACCAGCAAGCGTGTTCAGGGTGTTGTCAATCCGGGGTAAGGAGAAGCAGTACTTCCTGGTGATAGCGTTCAGCTTCCTATAGACTACGCAGAAATGTAGTTCGTCGTTCTTCTTCGTCACCAAGACTACAGGAGAACATGAAGGGCTGCCAGACTCTTCGATTACTTGTCGACTAGCATTACGCTGACCACGCCCTCGCGCATCCCCAACTCCATCCCAGCCTGGATGTCGTTATCGGTGTCCGTTGGATTAAGCAGCCTCACCGGCACCTCTTCTCGGCATGGCAACAATGACCTGGCTACAAGAAATCCGTGCACAGGCGTCTTCCGGTCCAGCATCATGTTCTTGGTCTGCTGGTCTTCCAGTCTCGCCGTCACCACCACCTCGGTTCTCGCGGGGACAACCACGTCTTCTGTCAGCATGATCCTGCAGACTCCAAGGCGTTCTTCGGGGTGCCGTTGTATCACCTCTTCTCCATTGAGCCGCAGGACCTTCCTGCCGACGACAACCGTCGTCTCGTAGCTCCTGAGGGCATCCAGTCTCAGTATCACCTCCTCAGCCACCTTCCCGACGAATACCCACTGACGCACGACACTCCGTCTCAAGGTCAATTGCAGCAGGGTCTCTCTCTCCACGGGCAAGGTGTCACTCGATGCCGTCACTAGCTGGTAAGGTCGGCGCGGTTTTATCGACGGCAATCCGCTGGCCACCTATGGTCTGATGATGGTCACGGCTGTCCCAGTTTCCACAAGAGGCTTCCCTCTCACCCAACCATCCACGATGAGGCTGTCATCCATCCGTCAGCTAACGGCGCGCAGTGTCACTCGTGGGGATGATGACGGCGCCGATGTACCGCGCGCAACGTCAGCCCTTACGCGTTTCTCCGGCTTTTCCCACTGTGCGCAGTCTCTCTCTAGGTGTCCCGGCTGGTTACACCAACACACGCCACTTGGTCTTTGTCGGCATCCCTGGGCTGATCTTCGGTCTGCATGGTAGCGGATACTCCTTGTTCTGGAAGTCAGGGTAGCCGTCACCTTGGCCGCCTCCTTCCTTAATGAGGCCGTTAGCGCCTCTGGATGGACTTGTAGTCGTGAGCATTAGGCACTAACTTATCGTACCCCGTCAACGAAGGTGTAGGGGGCTTCCCGGGATACGATCTCGGGTGGGAGGTCGACTAAGGCTGTACTGGCTAGCTGTTTAGTTGTCAGGGCGAACTCCTACAGCATCTCCCCTGGCTGCTGCGACCTTGATTTCAGCTGGCTGCGGTAGGCTGTAGCTAAGCGGTGATTTCCGAACCGCTTTAGGACCTCTGCAGCCCGTTCCTGGAGGCTGGCTATTAGCTGTGGGGCCTCTTCCTCTGGTGAGGATTTTGATTGGATTTTGAGGGGCAGAAGTTTGTTGGATAGGGACATGGCGGAATTTCTGTGATAGAGGGGCTAAAGAAGTGCCATCTTGCGAGAAACCTTGTACCGGTCTGCGATGTGAGCTTTCCAGGTCAGCTTCTGGTCCAGCGTGACGCCTAGGTAGATGCCTAGTCGTACAATGGACGGATTCACTGGCAATCCGTAGCTCAGGTACATCGACCTCTAAACGCCGCGTAAATGTCACTACTTACGACTTGCTGGGATTTACTGTGAGGCACCAGGTATTAAACCAGGTCGTCAGGTTGTCCGCATAGATCTGCAGCCTGCGTATAGCAACTTGGTGGCGTGTGGAGGTGGTTATTATAGCAGTATCGTCAGCAAAACTGGTACAATGTACAGCCTTGGTAGGAGGGTAGGGTATTGATGAATATGAGGAAGAGCAGGGGTCCAAGGACACTTCCTTGAGGAACCCCCACATGGATGGGATGGGAGGATGCAGAAATGACCTCTTTTGTGACACTGAAAGTACAGTTGTGTAGGTAGGAATGGATTAGATGGATGATATATGGTGGGAAGTTGTAGTGGATGAGGCGGTGAAGGAGGCCTTCGTGCCACACAGTGTCAAAGGCGCGAGTGGGGTCGAGGCACAAGGCAACAACAAAATGCCAGTTGTTGAAAACTTTGATGATGTCGTCGACAAGATGAAGAAGTTGATGCACGTGGAATGTTGCTGGCAAAATCCAAATTGCTCCTGGCGAAGGATTGACTGCGCAGAGAGGGTTTGCTGAAGCCTAGCTTGAATGACATTTTCAAATAGTTTACTAAGTGTCTGCAGTAGGCTGATAGGTCGATGGCCTTCTGGAGGGGAGGTATCTTTCCCGGGTTTGGCGAGGGTGATAATCTTGGCATGTTTCCAGGTACCAGGGAAGTATGCTAGATGGAGGAGCCCATTGAAGAGGTGCACAATGAGCAGGTAGCTAGTTTGGAGGAAGAGCTTATAGACCGACGTATGGGATATTCTCATAGCCCATGGCTTTGAAAGGTGGCACAGAAGGGTAGTAAATTCAACAACGGATGATAGAGGTATTGTAGCGGGGTTATAGGGTCTGGATAGGAAGAGAGAGAGAGAGGCCGGTAGTGACCTGCTGAACATGGTCCCCGTTGCAAGTGTCAGCGGAGTGGAAGGTGCCTTCGAGGAAGGTGCCCATCAGCTCCACTTTTTCTCGAATGGATTGAGCCAGTATAGGTCCTTGGCGCAGGGGTTTGTCCTGTGATGGAAGGTGTAACAGGGCCTTGGATAATCGCCAGAGGGATTGGTCTTCTGTGTTAAGCGTGCTGAGGCGGTTCTCCCAGTTGTCATTAAAGTGTTCAGCTAGTTCCAGCTTGAGATGGTGGCGAAGTTGGTTATAGGCCTGTTTGTCCATGACGGAACCAGTATGCTGGGCTCTGCGTCTTGCCGTGTTCTTGGCAGCTATAAGTTCCCGAAGATGTCGCGGAAGCTTCCGAGCTGTCTGTGTGCGATGAAGGGGGTGTTGCCTGTGCAATGGCCATGGTGATAGTAGTCGTAAGCTGGGAGATAAGAGCACCAGCTTCCGCTGTAGTACAGAAAGGACCCAAATCAGCAGACTGTGCAGCCATGATCTGGGTATATTCCCACCAGTTGGTACGACGGGGGTTAGGAAAAAGGCGTTTGGCCTTGAGAGTGGGACGGGATTGGAATAGCAACAGGAGGGGGTAGTGATCTGAGGATAATTCCGGAAGGGAGTAGATATAGGGGTGGTAACGGATGTGCTTGACAATGGCTATGTCAAACCAGTCTGGTGGACGGCGATCGCCAAAACAGATGGTGGGAGATGAAGAAGAGAGGACTGTCAGATTGTTGGTTTGAACATAATGTTCAAGGAAGGCACCGCGGTGATTAAGAACGGATGAGTTCCAAGCCGGACTCTTGGCATTGTAGTTCCCCATGGCAATGGTGGCCAGGTTGGATGTAAATATGGAGTCAAGCTCTCTGGATGATGGGGGCTTTGATGGAACGTGTCAGATGCGTCTCCTGTACTAGTAGAGTCTGCTGGAATCTGAGGTGGACGGAGGATGACTGTCGAGCAGGAGTCAGAGAGGATTGTGTTTGTACGGGGGATGGTGTTGGTGGTTGGGGCTGTGGGTGCTGTAGGTTAGCAGATGGGGTGGTCGGAGAGGGCTTCTCTTCTATAGTGGTGTTGGCGACAGCAGCCGCGTAGTTGGGGTACTTGATTGACTGTCGTGGAGGCGGGCCGGAAAACCGAACACCGGTGAAAACTTCAAGAGGTAGATCAGCATTATGAGGTACCCTGGGTCGGGCGTAGTATTTAGACATCTGTCCGTTCTTGGACGTCAGGAGTTCCAGTCGGACTTCCTGCCACACCGGTCATTTGGCGTAACGACAGGAATGGGCGTCGCTACAATTGTAGCATCGGGGTGTTGTTCCAGGAAGACCAAGGCGCTGTCAATTTGCGCGTTTATGTCCGGAGGTACCACAGAAGGTTCAAACGGGTTGCAGCAGACAGCCAGCAGCGTTGGACTGACAATTCACACCGGCACATTTATACCCGAGCCGCTGCTTCTCGAAAGCTCCTGAAGCTTCACAGCCTTTCGTGGTGTAGCGAGAACATCCAAACTATCTCCGTCTCTTTCTCCCTCTGTTGCTATCTCTCGGCAAGTGCCAAGCGCTAGTGGATATGGGTGCAGCTTGGGCGCTATGACTCTTTCACTCCCCGCTTCTCTCTCTCTCTCTCTCTGCGCTCGTCTACAATGCCTCGTGACAGTATTGTGTAATGACTGCAGTGTAATTTTGCTGTCCATATATATTGCTGCTGTTGTCAAGTTAGCTTGCTCTATTCCTATATTATCTATTGATTCAAGTGCCTTTAAGATTGCAAGCTGCTCTGCTTGGTTATTTGAGCAGTTTTTGTTTAGTTTGTACTGTAATTGTTTAGTTAATTCTGTGTTCTTGTAGATTACCTTGATCTGTTTTGCTTCTCAGTGTTAACTTCAATGCTGTAGTTTGCATTTACATTTGTTTCGTTTATTGCTGGAATATGTGACGGATGTGGCCATTTCTTGTAACACAGTGAATTGTCTATTTCCCAGCGTATTTTGTCTTGTTTGCTTATACTCCTGAGCGATCTGCTGGATTTTCAGTATAATAGGCATCAGTCCTGTTGTTATACAGAGTGCTTTCATAGATGCAGTTTGCTTTAGCTATTTTGATATTCACTAGCCTTTGTACTCTAATGTACTTGACACAATTATATTTCCTGTTTAGTGCATTTATTCAAACTGGTGCTGCATAGGATAATAAAGGTAATATTGCACCCTTATACATAGTCCTTAGGGCTTCATGTGTAAATCCCCAGTTAATTTTGCCACTTTAGACCGTACGTGTATCCCTTTTGTGGTTCTCTCTGTAACATATTGGATATACTGATTGAAGCTGAAGTTTTTGTCGAATATTATTCCCAGGTATTTGAAGGACGTTACTGGTTCTATTTCCTCGCTATTTAGGAAGATGCTTATATTTTTCTCTTCTCTTTCATGTTATTACAAGAGCTTTTGATTGTTGTTAATTGAACTTTATTGTCTGTAGCTCAAGCTTCAATGCCTTTTAGTTCTATGTTGACATAAAGAGGTGCTTCTTCCTTTCACTATTAGTATCAGATCATCAGCAAATGCGACAACTTTTTTTTTAGTTTTGTATTGTGTGCCAAGGACAGAGTTGTATTGCAAGCTCCGGAATCCTGACCCACATGATCCTTGAGGGCACCCTTTGCTTACTGGTTTTGCTATTCTGATGTTATTGACTGTCAGGGATGCAGTTCTCTCGCTGAAGTAACTCTTTGAAAGGTTGTACAGGTTGCTTGGACATTTGTATTCTTTGAGACTCTTGAGTATATTCAGCCACCATGCCGCATCAAAGGCTCCTTGAACATCTAGGTTTATTTGTATGGACTCTCATCTCTCTCCAAGTTTTCTTGTATATATCCTTTTACTTTAATCGCAGCATCTACTGTACTTTTTTTTGTAGTGTGAAACCATATTGGTGTAAATTGACATGATACAGGATGCGATCGATGATACATTTTTCCAGAACTTTCCGTCCTGTATTTAGCAGACTGATGGGGTGAA
The DNA here is from genome assembly GCA_030765055.1 of Mantis religiosa. NCBI lineage: Eukaryota > Metazoa > Arthropoda > Insecta > Mantodea > Mantidae > Mantis > Mantis religiosa. Next base: position 118,366,107 of record CM060949.1, on the reverse strand, counting down.
ATTTTGTGACCTGAGTGCTTCCATCTTTTCCTGGTTTGGCAAAAGGTATAAGTCCAGCTTTCCTCCACTGTTTTGGGATGCAGCTTGTTATACATGGTGCAATATATTTTGGGAATATTTTGAATACTTTTAGCACAATTGAACTCGTGATTCCATCTTTCCCTGGTGTTTTATTTGGGTCCATCATCTTTTAATGATACTCTATTTCTTGTTGAAAAAATTGTTGATCATTGTATGTATCTATAGGGGTGTTGTTTTCAATTCTTATAAATCTATGGTACCAAGTATCCTTTTTTTTGTCTTCTGATATGAAGTGGTCTAGCATATGACTCATTGTTTCTTTGAGGTCTTGTGTAACTGTTACGTCAGCTTTTGTCAGGATTGTGAGTTATGGGGAGTTTCTTGTTTTCCTCATTGCTAGACAATAAACTGCATTCCACGGATTGTTGGATGGAGTTTAAGGACAGTATAGTTTCCAAGATGCCATTTTCTCCTTTCTGATAGTCCTTTCGTAATCCCTCTTACCTTCCATGTAGGGTTTCTCCATTGCTCTCTTAGGGTTTGATCGTGCTTTGTTTTTTGGTATCTTTTCCTTAATGCGTTTGTCCTTTTATGCATTACCGTTAGTTCGTCAGTCCACCAAGGAACAGATTTTTCTTAAATTGTTTTATAGTTTTCTCAATAACATTTTCTGCACTGATCATTTCATATAGTGATTTATCAATTTCTTCTGCTGTGCTTCCTTTCCCTCGCACTAGTTTGATTTTTATTTTGTTTTGGAATGGTACATGGTAGCTTTATATTTATTGCATGGATTTATTTGGTAGGTGACGAATTGATAATTGGAGCAACTTTCTTTTTTACCATATTCCTACTGACTAAATTTAGATAACAGAATAGTGTGTGTATGTGTCAGAATTAAATATTTGAATTTAGCTATGTCCACTGTAAATAATGTAATAAAGATAAACCAAAAGTTTCTGGAAAAATGAACAAAAGTAATACAGTAGAAGCCTGAAATAACACGGTTGTTGGGAGACATATTTTACACCCGCATTATAACCTTACCACGGTATATAGGGATGTAACATTAGAAGGGACAAAAAATCAATCCCGTGTAGTAGGAGGAGAGAAACAGCATGTAATAATAAATTACAGTTCAGTATTAAACTCTCGTATACAAGGTAAATATATTGTAGTACTTTTAAAATTACTCACTGGTTATGTTGGGAGATGTATTCCAACCCGTAACCGATCCTGATTTATATTCCGGTGCACATACTCTACAACAACCTAATTTTTCTTTGTTTTAAAAACTTAATATAACATCAGTTTTACTTGATGCATTACGTTTTTTCTCCACATAGTGTTTGACTGCAGAGATGAATGCTGGTTGATTCATTTTGCCTCACCATCCAAAGAATCACATTGTTTATATGAGTTATCACTTCATTAACATTCAGAATGTTTTCCACCTCCAAGTCATTTTCACCACTATCATCCTTGTTCTTCAGTCATTCTTGTTGTGGACAGCATTAAGCGAATTGCTGCGTCAGCTTCATATGCTACTCAGATGACATACCTTCCCCATCTGCTGGATGTGATTTCATTCAGCAGTATTATACATATCGTTATTTATCTTGCAATGCAGCGGTCAGTGTCAATGAACATAGGTGGTGGTGAAAATTATACTTCAGAACCTGTGTTTGTGGAATACTTTTATCACAATTTTCCAAATAAAGTAAAATAAATCAACTACAATATTTTTTAATAGGGACATACTTTTACCTGCATTAAATCTGAATCCGCTGTATTTTGGACCACACAATTTCGGGCCTAACACTGAAATAATATATTACAATAAAATAATTATATTTTATTGTAATAATAAACAACATTTTTTTGAGAAAAGATATTCCAAAAGATATTAAATTATATGTTGATTCAGGAAGTACTTTGAAGAAGAAAGAGAGAATGGGAGCCCATCAAATTGCAGGTATTGTATTTTTATGAGAGAACGTAATTATAATATTGTATTTTTATTTAAGATGCTGTAATTAAAATAGTTTCAGATTCAGGCAGTCTAGCTTTTGTATTTTCTTACAATCAAACAAGAAATCAAGTTTACTAAACGACATTCTTGAAATATTAAACTCTTCAGATGATTATTTATTTTATAATAAATAAAATATGATGGTCATTGTGTTTAAACATTTTAAATTGAATCTACATTCTCTTTTTGTATTTGTTGCATTAATCTGTTATGATCCATTACTGTGTGCAGTCATTGATCCCTGTGAGCCTGCGGCAGTTATTCATGTTTCTGTCACATATTGGGTCACCACACACCACATGAACAGTGGTGCACTGTTGTCTTCGCTGCTTGAAATGCCAACACCAAATAGGATGCAAGACTTTAATTCAGAGATTCATAATCGTGATACAAGAGAAAAGTAAAGTGTATATAAACCTTCATAACAGGAAGCTGTTTGAGAAGATTTTTAATATAAAGGTATTTTCACCTTTATAATATCTAAATCAACTTCTGTAATAAAAAATGTGAACTCTCCCAAGCTTTGTAGCAGTTAATATGATGCTTACCGAAAACGTACTATGAATATTATGAGTTGAATTTTTGAAGAAGTTTGGTTCCAACATCAGCTGTAAGTTTGACTAGTGAAATTGGCATCTTCTTCCTTCTGTCCCTGATAGGTGGCATGATGAATTTAGTATGGAACTCTGGAGGTGGATTTTAAAGCTCATAATTCTGTATCTAGATTTTGGATGAGAATCTTCTCCCTTACAGCGAGTTCTAGTGGGTGGTTCATTTCTTTTCCAACTCCTAAGTGGGAAAAGTATCCCATTAAAAAAAATAGGCAACGTATTATGAACTTTAAATCCTGCATCCAGACATCTACACCAAATTCACCATGTTATCTACCGCAGACCAGAGGAAAGAAGATGCCAACCATCCAAATCAAACTACAGCTGATGGAAGCAAAAGTTTCTGCACATAACATTTTTGATAATTTACAGTGTAAGTGAAGCAAACACATCGCAAAATTTGACTCATAATATTTATATAACAGAACTTGCATTTACAGTTACAAAGCTTCAAAAGTTAGTTGATTTACTATGGACATGTTTGTTACCAAGTGAAATATTTTAATGTTTGTTGTTCATTTCTGCTGTATAGTTGATGTATTATATTCTCTTGTTTATTTGTGGAGGTATTGTATTTGTATCTTTTAATATACAGGAATATATATCTGGAATTATATGTAATATAAATGAACAACACTATTCACACTTGTTAATAAAGAAAATTTCCTTCACTTACCACATAATCATAGGAAAATAACAGTTGGGAAAGTTTACTGGTATCACCACAAGGATAGTCATACACACAACAAAATTTTCTGAAGTAGTCATTATCATTTTTTTCACGGAGATTGCATATCACACATAGATCAGTGCACCTCCAATATTCTGTACACATGTGGTACTAGTGGACTTCAACATGAATCAATAAGATGACACATTAGAATAATTTTCAATGATATTTGAATGATATTTTCTGTTTGCTTATGCTACTCTACGTTCTATTCCTAATAAACTAGGAGGGATCATTGTCTCAAAATATTTATAGTCTAAGTAAATGAATAAAATTTAAAAATGTAATTATTTATTTAAAAAACTGTATTTCCTTGACTATACCCTGAAGGTATAGTAAGATTTAACAACTCAATCAACCCAGCATTAAGATTTATGACATATATGCAGCAACCAGAACTCAAACACAGAACACACTTTCAATACTGCATTAGGTCCCATGTACAGCATTTCATAAACATGCAGCAGCTTCACAAAATATTTATTGAACTTCTTAATTCAAACTGGTATTATTCATACATACAAATTTAAAAACAGATAAGTGAATTTGGGTCATAATTATTATTTACTGTATCACAATAATGCTATAATTCAGTTGATGAATTTCTGTATTTTTAGGCTACATGAAGTATCTCACTTGCTTTTAAACATTGGATTACAAAACTTAAATAACTGCATATAGTTTTTAAAAATGTTATCTTTGTAATGTTTTCCTTTTTTTTTTTTTTTCCTTTTTTATAAGTATTCAATATGTACATTATTATGGATTCAAATGAACTAAATCTCCAACCTCTCCTCTCCTCTATCTATTGCTAACCTAAACAAAAGTAATGTACATGAAAATCAATAACTGTTCCCAAATACGTAAATTTTCCAATGACCTAACATTGAAAATGATAATTACTGGTTCCAGTATAATTCATGGTTAAAACTTCAATCTCCCACAAAGCAGAACAGCCTGGTTCGTTTCCTGGTTAGAGAATGGAAATTTTTCTTTAGCCAGAATTATTCCCCATTCTCCATAGAATCTGGAAGTATGAATGTGAATGTGAATATGTGCGTGAATTTAAAGTAATAACCAAAAGTAATACAAAACTCAAGATTCACACATTACATGCAAGTAAACATTATTGCTGATGAGCAATTGTTTTCACGGAAAAAAGCTCCCAGTATGACCTTAGATGTTAAAAGCAGCATATAAATGGACAATTTAAAAAACAGTCTGGAGGAGCTAACTTTTAGAACACTTTCAAAATAGCCATTTTGTCAGAGACGAATATACCAAGTAGGGGAGGGTTTACAAATGTTACACGTTACAATAGTTCTTGGTAAATCAAATGTAACCTTATAATTTATATCAAAATTTAACTATTCGCATAAGAGCCGACGATGCGAATGATGGTTTGCGAAACATGTCCTCAATATAGGTACCTAAGTGAAGCCGATGTGTAATAAATACGACTCATCTATAATTTAATAATACTTATAATTTATGCTTGCAAATTATATAAATTAATCAGTCAAAGACCAAGTATATGCTAGCATCTAGAAAAAAGGGTAGTGAAATGGCAACAACAGTTCTTCTAAATGGCAACAAGTATGAATGCTGCTTAAGTTTCAAATATCTTAGGTCATAGTAACAGATAATAACAATATCAGAGAGGAAATACATGCTAGGATTGCAGCTAGGATTGCAGGAGTTACTATGCACTGGCAAAGGTATTCCAAACAAGAAACCTGAGTAGGAGCTTGAAATTAATTGTATATCGTACAGTAGTGAGACCTGCAGTCCTATGGTTCAGAAGCTTGGACAATGACACAAGGGAATGAAGAATTGTTACAAAGATGGGAAGGGAAGATCCTCAGGAAAATTTATGGTCCAGTAAATGATAATGGATTTTGGCGAGTCAGAAATAATAGAGAGATCAGGGAGTTGTAAAATAAGACAGATATTGTGACTGAAATAAAAAGCAGCAGACTGCGATGGATGAGACATGTTGAAAGAATGACACAGGACAGAACAGTAAAGAAAGTATTTAATGGTAAACCTGAAGGATGACGTATGAGGGGTAGACCAAGGACAAGATGGCTGGATAACGTTGAAGATGATTTGAGAAGGCTGGGAGTTAGAGGATGGAGAAGCAAGGTTGTGATCCGAGATGAGTGGGCGGAGATTGTCCAGGAGGCCAAGGTCCTTCACCAACTGTAGCGCCAAGGAGTAAGTAAGCAAATCAGTAAATTATATACATTGATGTACTAAAGTATCTGTAGTTGGAAATAATATATTCTATAATTTGGTAAATTTGATCTAATGAAGTACTTTGCAATAATTTTATAGTCCATGAATTAAAAGTTTGATGGATGTAACCTGAGAATAACGTTTTAATGGATTACAATTTAATTCACTGAGTATAAAGCTTGATATACTTAGGTTTCATTACAGCAATAAACATTGTAATGTCTACAATAAGCTTTTAACCCTTAATAATCCCTCCATTTTTTTTTTGTGCTAACCATACATGTAATTTTGCATTAGTGGCAGTAATGGACGAGAGCTTCCCACACTTTTACATGCTTATAAGCAGAAAAAGAAACTCAAGCCACTCTCTCGTGTAATTTGTAGCTTCTTATTTAAAAGACTTTTACTGGGTCATACTTTATTAAAACTTCACTCATGTTAAATTTTAATGAAGTATGACTCAATGGGAGTCTTTTAATATGAAATTAACTTCACTTTTAACACTTTTATTCATAACTATCTCAATTGTAGCTTGTTTGATATTACAAAATCATAACAGTACTATAACATTACCTTTCAGGTGTTTGTAAACATTTTTATCTGCTATTCTTGTATGTAGTAGACACTTGAAACAAATAATCTTAAAATTCATCACCTTTTTAGCAGATTTCTCATATGGACTACCCTTAAACATCTAATGATTTCAAAAAGGCTACATCCATAGTCGCATATCATTTGTTAACTTCTGTTATTTAACACCATCATTTAAAACAATACCAGCAATTCAATATATTACTGTTGAATTTCATATGTATTACAGTTAGCAATTTTTGTTTTGCAAGTCTACTTCACATGAGCTTTAACTGTGAGATATAGTGTTTTGTAAATCAATGAGAGACCTGAATGTTTGATAATTATAAAACTAATAATATAATAATCAGGGTAGCTTTTGTATTAATTTTTGAAGATATCTGGCAAATTTGGGATTTTTAGGCACATGCTGATGGACCTGAGGTGGTTAACATTCAAATTTAAATTACTTTAGGGTCCTGACAGTTCCTTCAAAGATTAAGGGAGGGAGAGTTTCTATGGCAATGACAGTGACCACAACTATTTTAGGCTGCACCACAAAATTTCAACCAATTAGGCAAGCCATTTTCCCTTCTGCCCTTGCCTAAGTTCTGCCAAAAATGTCACTGTTGTCACATTGATGCACGTGTCATGTAAAGCATAGATATTGGTTGTTTTGTTCTCTTCACCGTGCATACCTAATTGTTTGGTTATAGTTTAACTTTTATAAAAGCTGGTTTCATTAGCTACTTAGTCACTTCATTAGCTTATTAATATTTCATAGGTCATCAGCGTTTTAGGGTTATTATTAGCGTAAGGATACAATGTCCCAAACTACCAGCACCACTACAAAATGAGGTAGACCAAGAACTCACTCTTCTAAGAAAAAAATATTCTAAAGTAGGACAGAGATCTGCACTATGAAGACAAGCAAGGGAATTGTGTTTGCTGTGTGAATATTTTGGAAAGATAAAGAAAAAGAAGAAGAAGAAGGAGGAGGATGAGAGGGAACAGTTACAAGATAAAGAAGAAAAGAAGAGGGAGGAGGAGGAGGAGGAGGAGGAGGAGGAGGAGGAGGAGGAGGAGGAGGAGGAGGAGGAGGAGGAGGAGGAGGAGGAGGAGGAGGAGGAGGAAAGGGAACAGTTACTGTCATCTTTTTTAAGGCAATGCACAGTTGAGCATCTTAAGCTTTTAAAAATTTATCTTATGTGATAAACCTACTTAAAGTACACTTCAAGTTACAATGCACGTTCTGAATTCATTAGTTTTCAAAAGGCTTTCAGTTTTGTACTTGCTAATCTAATATGGCATGCACAGAATTTAGATTTCTAAAAACTATTCTATTATTTGTGTGTTCAGGAAATTTGCTCCGTAAACTATTACATTTAATGCCAAAAGTATATTAGGTTTCTCATGCTTATTCTTAATTCTGGCTTTCTAAGAAACACTCCAAAGCAGAAGCATTATGAAAAAAAAAATTTAAACTCATGAACATTTTCAGCATTGCCTGTTTCATCTCTACATTGTCTTAACAGAGTATCATTCAAAGCTGTTTCCATGTGTTAGAAATATAAATATCAAGTTAATTTAGGTAGTTTTAATGCTCTCCTCTGACCGACCACTGCGTGTGCAAAGGCATTCATAAGCAGCAACATTGCTTTTTCTGCCACCATTCCAATAAGTGCTTCATGGCAGCTGTCAAGATCCTGAAGTAATTTTAATTTTACCATAGAGTCTCAATTCATGGCAATAAATTTAAAATAAAACCTCTAGTTCTATATCAGTGAAGCTATAGATTACCTCATGCAGCACATCTTTTGAAGCAGAATGTATAAGCAAATCAACAAGGTTTTCAAAATGGTTATGTTCTGCTTCTATTGATTATAACATTTTAAAATAGAAAAACACATTTATTTCTTTTCATCCATTGCAGTAAATTGCATGTAAAATGTGAACAAGAAGTATGAAATATTGGCCATTATTTATAAACGGAACAATAAAGTTAAACACCAATGTTTTTTATTCTCATGGACGATAGAGGTCCTATAGAGAGCATAAAGGACAGTGCCCCAGTGAGCTCAAAGTTTAAAATGTTTTTTCTAAAATGAAAAGTTGAGAATTTATATTATATTTCAAGAAGATAAGTCAGCAGTAGCATTTCATATTTGGAACAAAAACCATGACATTGACCCAAATCCAAAATTACTAAAAGAGGTGATAAACCAAAACAAACTGACAACATGGGAGAACATATTAATATGGAAAAATAAGGACAGAGTAATGAACTTTGAAATCTCACCAGTCAATAATAATTTGATAAAGAAGTTCATAATTCCACCACCAGACAGAAGAGAGCACATGTCAACAACAGACGATAGAACTTAGAGGTTGAAAATGGATACAGCACCTTCTGAAACTAGTCCCTCAATAATATAAAAATGTAAGCGACAGTTAGAAACAGCTACAAATAGTTTTCAAATAATTTTGATGTCACTGTTACTAAATTCCTCCAATCACGCATAATATGCTGTTTTCCTAATTTCCTGTGAAATTCTGCATTCTATTGCTAATTGGTTGCAAGTTCACAGAAAACTGTTTACAAAAATGTTCCCATGAAGCATATAGGACAAATTATTGCAAGATGCTTAAACTTTCCATTCAGCCTTAAACTTTGAAATTAAATGTCACATAATTCTAATATTATGTCATAGACACATTCCATAGTATATATTCACATATAGAATTAGTGACTTGACCAGCAAGCAATACAAAACTCCTTAATATTACATGAAACCATTCATGAACAACTATTCCATTAAGTGTATTTTTCTTACTAACCTAGCTGATCATTCAGGTGTTTAGCTAATCAATGTTCTAGTACTGTATTACTACAGATGACAATGATAAATTATTTTATGTGAGCTTTAATTAAACCTTTTAATACAATTTGAATAACTCAGGACAGTCATGACTAGTGAAGCAAATGTAACTTAACTTTTTACATCATCAGTAGCAACCAGTATTACAAGATATGATCAGATGAGTTATACAACTAGGCAGGTATAGGAGAGAACAAAAAACAGCTGTAGTAGCTACTGTGAGAAACATGAGCATTTGGGAGCACAATATTTCATGAGCACCTGCCTGCCGTGCTAGGGGTCCCAGGTTCAATTCCCAGCACTGGGGTGGGGATTTTTCTCCTACCAAGATAATTTCGCATCTTCCCCAGTCTGGAAGTGTAAATGAGAGTGTGAATGAGAGTGTGAATGTGTGCGTGATCTAATGATTAAAATCAAACGAATATGAGTTAACATATTTGATATGTTCCAAAGGAGAATGGCCACCCATATGACCATAGCAGTTAAAGGCGGCGTTATATATATAGGATTCCAAACCAGAGTCAGAATGAAATAATAAATATTATGCAATGCCATTACAAAAAAAAAAATTGTCATAAACTGTAGATGTAAAGAAATTAGCTTTCCTAATTATGTGCATAATATCAAGCAAAATCAACAGATCCGAGATACTGTTAGTCAAAATCCATAAAATATGTTTAGAGAATAAAGGTAATTACATATCTGGAGAAATTTTCTTCTGTGTGAGGCGAGAATATTTTCTAAGTCCCTGGTTGCAGGTATATGCAGACAACCTGCAGGTTCTCGCATTGCAGCCAACATGAGAAAGATGTGTACCACTTGTAGCCAATCTCTACAAAAATGCCCCAGACATCTGTCCAACACCGGTGCAGAAAGACATGTGGATACAGTTAGTCCATGTCAGTTTTTGGAAAGTACTGACCATGTTATCGCCCAGTCCAATTTTGTTACTCGTGCATTGCTTTGCACATAAACAATCCTACAACACTATGATAATCCAGTGCTTCATAGGAGATACATGTATAAGCTTGTGGAATGTATCGGACTGGTTCGGTTACTGCCGCAAAGTGTGTATGAAGTCAAATGACACTAAATATACTGCAAGGAAGAAAATTGGTGGACCCAGCCACGTCGTTCAAATCAACGAATGCAGGATAGGATGACGCATGTTTCATTGTGAGCATGTCGTGGAGGGCAACTGGATCCAGGGAATGATCAACGTGGAAATGAATGAAGTACGGATGACGATATGCACCAACAGAAGGGTTGCTCTTTGAAGACATTAGGCAGGCTACCCTGTAGTGTAACAATTGCACTTAGTGTTTAGGCTAGAGATAGTTATGTTTAGTGTAATTAATTAGCTAGTTAGTGTAAATTAGTGTGTTGTGTAATTAGCTATTACAATTAAAAAAATTATTAAAATTCATAAACATGGAAATAAAATGAGACCTATTGTTAATTGTATAAACTCACCAACTTACAATTTAGCTAAATGGTTACATAAAAAATTTAGTAATTTTGATAAATTTGAAAGCTTAAGTATTAAAAATTCTTTTGAACTAATAAAAAAGATTGACAGTGTTGTATTATATAAAACTGATAAACTTATTTCTTTTGATGTAACTGCCTTATTTCCTAGTATTCCTAGAGAAAAAATTTTAATTTATTTAAAAGAGTAGTTGAATTCAATAAATTTACATGAGGACTTAATTGTTGATTTCGTTAAACTTACTGATTTTTGTTTGGATCAAAATTTTTCCACTTTTAATGGTGAATTTTTTCAACAAACTTCTGGCTTAGCAATGGGTAATCCTCTTTCACCTTTTCTTGCTGATCTTTTTATGAGTTTTTTCGAAATTCAAGTCACTAAAGCTTTTCCTTTGATTTTTAAAACATGGTATAGACATGTTGGTGATATTTTTTCTATTGTTCCTGAAAAACAAATTAACGATGCTTTAAAATTACTAAATTTACAAGATAAAGCTATAAAATTTATATTAGAAACTGAAATTAATGGATTTCTTGCTTTTCTAGATTTGCAGATAATAAGAAATAATTAGATTTTGGTATTCATAGGAAATCTACTCATATTGATAATTACATAAAAAATAAAAGTTTTAAATCTTTTTCACATAAATTTGTTGTTTTTAATAGTTGTATTTATAGATTAATAAATATACCTCTGAATAAAAAATAATTTAATAAAGAATATAAACATATTATTAATACTGCTTTAATTAATGGTTTTAATAAAGATTTTATACAAAAGAAGATTGAACAATTTAAATATCAAAAAACTGTTAATGATATTTCTACCCTTAAAAAAATAAAAGGCGATTATAATTTTAAAAAATTTACTTACCATCCTTGGGTTAATAAACATTTTCAAAAATGTTTTGAAGAAGTTGATATAACTTTAGTTTCTCAAAATAAATTTAGTATTAAAAATTTACTAAATTTTTCTAAAAAAGATAAAATTCCTAATAATAAAACATCTGGTATTTATGAATTTAATTGTTTAGATTGTGATCAGGTTTATATTGGAAAGATGAAACGTAATTTGGAACCCAGAATGAAAGAACATTTTCATAACATTAAGTATAAACAAACAGATAAATCGACCGTAGCAGATCATTTTTGGTTATTTAACCATGAAATAAATCCTGAAGTGAAATTATTAAAACAATTAAACGGTCCGATAGATTTAATAGTGTGGGGAAAAAATATTTATTTTAAGAAATAAACATTGCATAATGATATCGAGATTTAACTGTATTGGAACACCACAGTGAAGCGAAAAATTATTAAATTCTAGATGAGTCGTCGCATAAGAGCCGTAGATGCAAACAATGATTTGCGAAACATGTCCTCAAAATAGGTACGAAAGTGAAGCAGATGTGTAAAAAATACGACTCATCTAAAATTTAATAATTGCATAATGAATTTCAAAATACCAACAGTTAATTCTATTTTTAGGTTTGTTTCAGATGTTGGTAATACTAAAAAAAAACATAAGAAAGGCATGGTAACCGGTATCCCTGACAACAGAGTTTATCTGTGGAATGAGGACGCAAACGATTTGTTTGCGAAATCAATTTCCATTTGAAAAGAAGTATCAACACCAATTTTCTTAAGATAAGTGAAGCCTAAGTGGCAAATATTTTTATTTGTGTATTAGCTATTATGTGTTTCAAATGGGAAGATGTTTGTCCTTGAGCGCTACTAGGTGAGCAACCAATCGAAGTCCTGCGGTGTTGTCGAATTGCATTCCCGCTAAGTGGTGTGCGAGAAGCGCCAACCTAATCAATCTGTATGAAATACTGTTTGCGCTAAGAGAAAAATTCAGATTCTGCCACAACTGATCCATGTGGAAGGTAGAGAGTAATGTATCTAATATAACCATGAAAACCCCATATTTTTAGCTCAAATAGTTTTTCTCATACAAATAAATAAAGCACTATTACCTGTATTATAACAATACATCGAGACATAAGCACTGTAATCAATAGCATTATTGGTTGACATGTACGTATATTTGTAATTACTCAGAATTGAAACGTAAATGTTTGCCATGACGTGATGAAAGAATTACTTCCTGCTGCCCTGGCAGAACATGTCTGGTCACATTATATCTCTGTTTATGAATGGTTCATAATCTCTATTTACTCTAAAGAGTTCAAAGTGGTTGGTGTGTATGAATGTATATATGTACATATACTTTTAATTACTCAGAACTGAAATTTAAACTACTGACATGTGATAAAAGAATTACTGTGAATAAGTTAAGGTGTTAAATTTGAGAAAGAGCAAACACTTCATTTCCTCTTAGCCTGTGGAATGCTGTATGCTTATGTTTATGAATGAATGCTAGATAAGAAGTGTTTATTTACTCTGGAAAGTTCAGATCAATATTATTCAGTTGTTCTTTACACAATATCAAAGTAAGAGTTAAATAGTGCAATGGCTTCTTGCGGTGAATTTAGTGGTGAGTCAAAAAGGCAGGTATTGCGAAGTCAGGCTCGAAGTATTACGAGGCATGTTTTTTAAGTCAGTACCGTTTTGCGATTCCGCTGGATCAACTTGCAATTGAAATGGGATACAAGGTAATACACCTCCCACCTTACCACTACCAATATAATCCAATTGAGTTGGTGTGGGCTCAAATAGAAAGGGGAGTTGCAAGCAGAAATAATACTTTTTATCTGACAGATGTTGAACGACTTGTTCATGAAGAAATTGACAAGGTAACACAACAGGACCGGGAAAACTGCCTAAGGCATGCAGAATACCTTCAAGACAACGATTTTAAGAAAGAAATAGCATGTGACGAGATTTTGGAGCCCATAATCATAAATTTGCAAGACTCAATGAAGACAGTGACAATGATGAATTGTCTCAACGGACGTGACACTGACAACGATATGTATGAGCCACTGGCAGTTGCATTGGATTAGAAACACAGGTAATTCATAAACTATAATTATAGTTATAGTATTTCAAAATATACATAATTTGTGAAAATGCTTTTTCCAATTTGGCAACTGCATCATTGTAAAAGTTTGTAAAATATAATTTGCTTACCCTTACATCTGAGCCAAGCAGACCTGCATGCTGTATGAGTGCGAGAGAGAGGGAAATATAAAAGGAGTGGGGTAACAAGCTGGCAATGCTGAGTGTGATACGGCATCTGATTAGCTGGACTCCAGAACTCTTACCATTTGAAACACATAATAGGTAGTGCAATTTAGGTACTTTGTAGTTAGTTTGCTAGATAGTGTAATTTAGGTACAAATAAGATGTTTGGCAGCATTGCATTCAGTGGAGAAGCAAGGAAAGTTGGCTGTACTGAATTGTTTAATATAGCTACATACACAGTAAGTAAATAAATAAACAATTAAGTTGTGACTTCAGTAACGTTAAAAGAATGCCCTTCACCACGAAATTGCACTAAAAGCAAAGAAATCATATTAAACATCATAGTTGTATAAAAAGGGCGAAGGACTTAAAAAATTGCTGCATCACATATTAGAAAGAAGAGCCAAATATCTTAAAAAAACTACAGTACCCTATAAAGTCTCAAGTTTTTATTTTAGAAAAACATTTTTCAAGTAAAAGCTTAATTTATTGGGACTATCAAAATATTTCAAATTTATACCACCATTCCATTTAGAAGTCAGAAGTTTCACCACCCCACCCACAATGCACTGCCCCTTTATACTGGAGACCTCCTTATCTCCTATGAGAATCAAAAAGGTTGGCAATTAGCTTTGTTGATTCATTTAGAAGTTATGGCCAATATTCTATTCTTTTTGTTCATCTGTACATTTTATTCCAGTTATTTTAGTTACCAAAGTTACAAAGATCTTAGCCTTGGTTCAGAACTATTCAGCTGCAACCTTGATTCAGAGGTTTTTGTTAGACTAATTTTGTATTAATTGCAATCAAATTTTAAAATGTTGAATAAACTTTATTCATTTTCTTGTGTAAAAAATTGTTAATTTCATACATGCAGTGGATGGCATAAGAATTTCAAATTTATGGAAGACTATCCAATTTAACCACCTTTGACATTGTACTTATGTCAACTAAATTTGAAAGATATTGACAAATGTTTTTCAAGCTATTATTTTTAAAGTGTCAATTCCATATCTGCAGTGATTTGTGAGTATTTTATGCTTACAAACAGAAGAACTAAAATGGGCTAGGTGCTCTGCATAAACATACATGCCTAAAATTTGTAGTAAACTGTAATAAAAGAAAGTAAGAAGAGAGTAATAATGGAAAAGCTTACAATATACCTACATTTAAGGAATGTTTTAAATTAAAATAAATTATAATTTAATACATAAAGTTAATTCTGATTACATTAGCAAAAAATGTTTAGGTTTATGTTATTTTTTTGCCTGGTAACATATTTTCAGTTTTATAAAAGTTCATTACAACCAGTTTTGTGATAACATTTTGAAATATTCAGGGCGAGTTCAATACATAAGATACAGAAACTGCAAGTTTTTATGTGTAGTAAACATATCTATTAAGTTATTTTTCAATAAACACAAAGAAATAAAAGGATTTAAATTTAATCATCAGAAAGCAAAACTGAAGTAATTCTTTATCAACTATTCACAAAATGCAATTTAAAACAGTAAAAACTTCATCAAACATTGCATTTGTGCAAGATATACAAAAAATTATTTAATAAATTTGAGTTACAAGTTGATATCTGGTAAGATACATACTGAAATGGCACAAATCTATGATACAAATCTAAATCTCTGATGACAAAATGTAGAAATACAAAATATCAGCCTTATGGTGCCTTAGAGGCATGTAAGGGAAGTTGAAACACAGTATAATTATAATGACATGCTCTGTATGTACTCCCATTAAGGCTTACAATGTTGAATGTTTTTGTTACGTCACTAGTTAACAATTCCTAATGTATATTTTTCTTTATTTCAGTCACATCTAGAATATGGGGCTATGTTATGGGGTTCTGCTGGTAAGACTCTTTTTGCACACCTATTTTCAGTCCAAAAGAGAGCTATTAGAGTTTTAGCTAAGTAGCCACAATCTGAGTCATGTAGATCATACTTCAAGAAATTAAAAATCTTACCCCTCTTTTGTATATACATAAATTATGTTATTTTGTATATAAAAGACATTCAACAGTGTCCTCTTGCCTAAATAAAGATATACACAAACATCACACTCGCAGACAACATGACTTTTTTCTTCAATCATATTGGGGCCAGTTTGGAATTAAAATATTATTTATGCTGGATCAAAATACTTCAACATATTACCAAAAAGACAGAAGTCATCGATAGAGAGAAATACTTTTAAAAAAGAGCTCAAAATGCACATGTTAGCCCATTGTTTTTATAATGAAGATGAGTTACTTATCCTTAATGGAAATTAATTACATTTTAAGCATAGTTGTGTTTTTGACATGGTATGTACAGATTAAATTTGATTCTTAGTCACATGACTAATGTGGTCTTCTGAACAATTGTCTATATATGTACAATGTTATTTTATATTGTCAATTATTTTGTATTATAAACTGACATGGTCTATGTAACACTGTTCTTGTGTATACTATAGGACTGAAAAAATAAATAAATAAATTTAATTAACAATAATAATAATAATAATAATAATAATAATAATAATAATAATAATAATAATAATAATAATAATAAGTTAGTTACTAACGCTCCCCACATGGCAACCTTGGCCTTCGGGGTAACCTCACCCCACCAAGCGATGACCGGACCCATTTCTCAGGTGGAGGCACCCAGAGGGCGGTGTCCATTACCTCCGATGATAGGGTGATAGTGAAGATGGCGGTGAGGTGAGAGGACCTACAGTTTTTACTGTGGACTCCGAACCACGTTGGGCATAGGGGATACTTCACGTGTGCTAGACAGAGGTGAAGGCGTGGATAGGGCCGACTTAAAATCGCCAACCCCAGAGCCGGGAATCGAACTCGGGACCCTTAGAACGGGAGCCGCGAACGAAACCACCGCGCTACCCCGGCGCCCTATAATAATAATAATAATAATAATAATAATAATAATAATAATAATAATAATAATAATAATAATAATAATAATAAAGCAACACAGTAAAATTGTAATGTTTTCCATATGTACGAACCTCCAATAAGTTTTGCTAACAGTTTAAAATACATTTTAGTTAATTGATGGAAATTAATCTTTCCTTCATACTAGCTGTGTATAGGCTAAGGTTTTGGATAGATAGAGTCAAACTGAAAAACTCAATAACACAGCCGGGATTTGAACCACGGATCTCCTGGTTTCCGTCCAGTTGCCCTTACCCATGAGCTACCATAGTCAACATGCCGTCTGAAATATATTTTTTCTTTTAGATAGCACAAATGAAAGAAAAGAACTCTAAACAGATGTGTAAATTTGGTAATTTATTATGACTAAAAACTTGTAAAAGTAGCTCAAATATTATCTTACTCTCACACCTCCCACTGTGCTGGTTCACAATACACCAGAAATGAAAATGGGAATGCTTATTGATAACCACATCAGTAACAAAGTGGCAAGGCAACTTTGCATACTGTAAACACAATTTGTTTGTATGTGATCAATGATATTTGAAAGGTAAAATCAGAACTGAAAAATTTGATGGCATATCTGGGATTTGAACTATGAATTTTCTACTCTATTTATGGCTGCTTTAAACACTGACCCATTATGGCAATATCCTTGAATGACATTAAATTTGCCAACTAACTTGCATTTTCCCAGTAAACCACCAAGGAAATCTCAAATTCGAGATCAAATACTTCAATGGTAGCTTAAAACTCTTAAGTACTTAACTCCAGATTTAAGGTGTTTGCTAGTTTAAACTTATAATGGCAATCAATGATAATTGATTGTTTTACCACACCCTAACCATGTGTGGGCAGACTTTGAAAGACAGATTCAGAAATGAAAAATTCAGTGCCATAGCTGGGATTTGAACCATGAATATCCTGCTCTACATGCAGCTGCTCTGCCACTAAGTACCATGGCCACATGCAGATATGACATTAAATTCCGCTACTGTCTTGCATTTTCCTGGCAGACCACAAGCAAAACTCAAATTCAAGATCACATAATCCCAATGGTAACTTACAGTTTGTAAGTACTTAAGTACCGTGCTAAAAGTCAGTTGCAGAGTTTAATGTTGTAACAGCATGTTGCCATGGTAGCTCAGAGGTAGAACAACGGTGCATAGAGTGGAAGATACATGGTTTAAATCCCAGCTATGGTATTAATTTTTCAGTTCTGATTCTACCTTTCAAAAATGTTTCTACATAAGGTTTGTGTGTGTTAAACAATTATCATTGATTGCTCTTATAAATGGAAACCTGACTGTGTCTTCTTTTCTAACCCCAGGACCCAGGAAAGCTTCCTGTTAACTATGAACGGTCACATAATACATGCAGTATTTTAACTGTCACTGTCAATGTGGTTTCCATTCCTGTTATTATGAATCTGGCCATCTGTTTCACCTTTCTACATAATAAAAGAGAGATTTTCTCTAATCTTTTCAACACTATTAAGATAACAAGTAACAATATATGGTATGCCATACTTAGGCCAAAACAAGGCTAAAGAAGTATTACAGGTATTGAATCTAGCATTTGGTCCTATTTGGATTCAAAGTCCCTGTTGGTCATCTGTATGGCTCCTTATCAAGGCACTGTAGCAGTTTATTCACTTGCAAAGTGATTCTGATTAATAACAAATAACTTAACAGCACACATGGAAGTGTTATGAAGAGTCCTATTCCTTCAAATATGAGCTTAGGAGCAAAGATCTTCCACACCATTAAATGCCGGCAGTGAACTGTAGCAGCAAGCATACATGCAAACATCTGAAACACAAAAAATATTATGTATACAATATCTGAAAAAAAGAAGCCACCTTTATAAAGCTATTTAAAGATTAATATAATTTTGAGTCAAACTAGTACTCAATGCTACATATAGAGCATCCTCAGCTAATTATATACTCAATATTAACTGAGAATGCTAGGAGGTAAATACTAGCAATATAGGAGCATTGAGTACTAATTTGACTCAAAATTATATTAATTTTGTGCTTCATTGTATCATAGTCCTTACTCATAGGAAGACTATTTAAAGATATTGCTCTTTGGGACGAACTTTATAACAATTGGAACAAAAACGTTATTCTTAAACAACTGAACAATACTACAACAATAGTTGTACACGATTTTTCCAACTTAAAGCACTATCTTCTCGCAAAGCTATTCCTTCCCAGCCATTGCTGAATATGGATGTGGCAACATTAAACCAGTTGCAAACCTTGACAAAGTACATCACTATTAACATTTCATATATTTAAATTATATAAATTAATTAGTAGCAAGGCTCTTTATCTACAGAAATGCTGGTTTGTAGTACCTAAAATCCTGACTATGGTAACAGTCACAAGTAATCAGAACTTTGTTTTTAAGTCCTAAATTCTTCATTAGTTCTAGAGACACTTAACAAAAAGCAAACATGATCTTGGAATCATAAAAACTATTTGTAGTCGGTTTATTGACACTCATCACTTGCTTTTTTATATTTTCGAGGGACTAGTTTCAAAGGCCATTGCTTCCATTTTCAACCTCTCTTCAATTAGCTCTAGTTGGAGTGAGGTTGAAAATGGAGGCAATGGCCTTTGAAACTGGTCCTTCGATAACATAAAAAAAGTAAGTGACGAGTATCAATAAACCAACTACAAATAGTTTTTACGATTAATTTTGATGTCACTGTTACTAAATTCCTCCAAACACACATGATCTTGGAACTTAAATGTGAATATTTAAAGCTTACTTGAATGCACACTGTTAACAATTGTAGCCAGCATAAAATATTAATAGTTTGCACAAAAGAACAATTCACTTACCCTGACACTGAAAAATGTTATATATTTCAGACTGAGTTTGAACATCCCATGGTACAGCAAGTCTTCATTTTCGTACAGAATGAGCTCTCCTACCCTCATTTTCTTCTGTTTATCAAAAAATCTATCTGATGTCAGCAACTTTGGAAACATGACATGAATAGTGAATGGTGCTATGAGTAGCAGAGGCAGTGTAAGGCTCAACAAAATATGAGAAGCAAATGTGTTACAGCAGACAAGGAGAGCAGGCACAATGTGATTTGAGAATTGACCTCCGGTTCCCACAAATGCAGCCTCCCACCGAATGCCTGGGAATGTAGGGTTGTGACCAGTGCCATAGAAGAAGTACATTGTTAGAAATCCCCAGCATAGAACTGAAGACCATGGTACGTTGAAGAGCTGAGCTGCAACATAAAATAAGTATGGGTAACATTACTAAAAAAAGTGACTCATGATTCCATCATATTAAAAAATCAATGATTTAAAAACAGAATAACTCATAATGGAGAAACTTACTAGTACTGAATGCATTATACAGTAATAGTAAATTTCTGCAGCACAATGAGAATTTTATTGCT
The DNA here is from genome assembly GCA_030765055.1 of Mantis religiosa. Taxonomy (NCBI): domain Eukaryota; kingdom Metazoa; phylum Arthropoda; class Insecta; order Mantodea; family Mantidae; genus Mantis; species Mantis religiosa. The sequence goes on along the minus strand of CM060949.1, from coordinate 118,346,009 downwards.
TTCCTTATAATTTTGATATCTCTTTACACAATCCATAACAATTCATTCTTTACACTATGCTCTTTGTAAAATATTATGCAATACCATAAGAACAATTTGCCAGTAGTATCATTTAGAGACAGAGCAGGAAGGCTCAGGTGGTTTCAACTGTGGCCCACTTTCAGGAGGTCCGGATTCAATTCACATGGCCAACCTACCTGACCCATGAGTTTTTTCGGGGTTTTTCTTGGGTTGCAAGACAAATGCTGGGTAGGTTAATTACATCCCCCAAATTTCTACTGGAAAATTGTTCTTATGGCATTGTTTAACACTTCACTAAAAGCTCTTTGTGAAATGTTATATACCATAAGAACAATTTGCCAGTAGTATTATTTAGAGACCAAGCACAATGGCTCAGGCAGTTTTGTCTGTGCCCCGTATTCAGGAGGCCTGGGTTGAATTCCCATGGCCAATCTACCTGACCCATGGGTTTTTCGGAGATTTTCCTGAGTCGCCACATCCCCAAATTTCCCATCCCTCCATTTCATCTCCATTATCATTTCACATCATCTCTCATATGGTGGTTTCTTTCAGGGTAGAAGTGTTAGCAGGTGCTATTAATGCTCAAACTAGCCATAAAAATTTTCTGTAACGCTAATGTTTACTTATGCCTCTGTAGAACACACCAACTTGTGATGTTTTGATGCTGACAATACAATTCTTTCGGCTGATTGACTTCTCACTAAGTGGCCAACTGATGACTGCTGAGTCAAGCAAATATTGGCGTGCTGAGGACAGCCCAAGGTGTACCTGGTATTATGCCTTATTTAGGGCTTAACCAAACACACAGTGCAAGGGATGTGGAGTTCACAGGATAAAGGTTGCGATTTACAAAGAGGAAAGAACAGGTAGCAATATTGCTCCGCAACGACTGCTGTTCATGGTGCAATTGCCCTTGTATATCACTGGTGGATCTAATGTTAAAAAATATTTGGGTTGAATATGAATTTTTAATCCAAGCATCTCTTAGTTGGATAGGATCAATGGTTACCAGTTGTGTCCACAAGCCATGTGGAGAAGCTGGTGATGCCTCAGGTGGTGTTCTCTGAGATGATAGCATTAGTGCTTCCTTCTATATCCCGGGTCACGGTAGAAAGTTTTAGAGGAATCTGGATATAGATCATTCCGATGTGTTGAAATCGAAAGGTCTTTAAATTTGAGTGGCAGAAGAAACTGTAACGTATTTCCCCAACTTGTGACGGCAGGAAGCAATTTTGTGCTTCACAGTTGGCAAATAAAAGCGGTAATTCACCCTCAGTCCCTTTGAAGCAGTATTTCGCAGCCGCAATGAGGTATATTAGCACTGGCTTGGACTGACAATCAAACTGTTTTTGTGCTTTCTACATATCACAGTGACAGTAACAAAGATAAGTTATATACACCTACAATTCCAAAAATTCCTAATATTCTGAAATCCAATGGATTCTGGACTATACCAAAAAGTTGTGTTTTTTTGTGATTTCCATTTATTAGTTTCTGAGAAGATCCAGATGTAAAGTCTTCTTTTGATGTCTTGAGGTTTCAATCAAATTCATATATTTTGTATTGTGTAGTACAAAGCAAAATTCCTAAGTTTTAATGTTACACAATTTTTTTGTTTGTTTGTCCAAGTCTTGTGGAATCTTAGTTAGCAGAGAATGTTTAAAAAGAGGGGCTCCACTATCAAACAGAAGCCAGTAGATCATTTTGGGAACTACCAGCAAAATAAGAATTTATAAGAAACATTTTATGGGCCACAGTATGGTGGAGAACGTTGAATATGCTGGACAAAGAACATGGGAAAAGAAACAGTGTACTCTTGTGAAACTTCTAGCAACAAACTACATATTCATCTAGATAAGTGCTTCAAGTTATATCATACAAAATGCTACATAGAATAATAATGGGCAAAGAAGTGTATACAGGCATATAGGATCTCTAAATAGGATGTTTATGCTCCAAACTAATCTGTATCTTTTTGGAAAATACAAAAATCATTTCAAGTATGGTTTTAAAAATGTATAAAATATTACTACTTTTATACACAAATATAAATATTTGTAACAAAGGCTTCACTTATGGAAATAGATTAGAAAGAAGAATTAACACCAATTTCTTAACTAAAGTGAAGCCTTTGTTACAAATATTTATATTTGTGTAACATTTATTGCTTCACTGTAGCTAGCTTCATTTTCTACGTAATTACTGCTTTTAATCAAGATTGAATTTAAAAAGAGTATAATTTTAAAAATGTTTACTAATTTTAAAATCCATAAATTGTGACAACTAATCCTTTATGGATGGTTTATATCTAAGAATTTTTATGTTCACAAAACAAAATACCCAAACACCAGTAATTAAAGCAAATACAGATATAATGGGCCAATTATTTAAATGAAATTGCCCACTATAGACTTATGCTTGCATATCTTGATAACACCTGGTACAATATCCAATGTTTTTTATTTCTTTTTTTTTGTAGTTTACGTCCTCCAACGTTAAGTCATATCAGACGGTGAGTGAATCGGATGAAATGATGCTCAAATGTGTCCAGGGTCCATGCAGTTTAGAGTTATCCGACATTCGTCTTGAAGGATACGGGAAAACTCCGGAAAAAACCTTATCCAGGTAACTCACCCTGACCGAGATTATATCCAATGATGCTATCATACTAAGATCAATGAATGACACTACTGTTTCATACTTCATTTTCAAACTGCAAAGGACAAACAAGTGATTTTTCATACAGGAATAAAGTGATTTTGTTTCAGCAGCTATGTTATGACTGACAACAGCTTGCTGAATGGCTCAGTTAACTACACCAAATTGTATGAATAATGATTTGCAGATCAATTTGACTGCTAAAGAAACCCTTCATGATTTATCATGAATGATACAAAAAATCATCCACACATTTTCAATCCCATATCTATGAAAAATAAAAATTAATAAAATTAATAGGTCACCATAACTCCACCCCAGTACATCATCAACAATACTGCTACAATTATGTATTCAGACCTACTTATGAGAAGGTAAAAGTGTATGTGGTTGATACCTATGGCAGTAAAATGTGGACATCACTCCCTGACTACCTCCACAGCACAGCTACTTCAACCCCACTGAATTTACTAGGTCAACTAAGAAACAAAGTTTCCTTGAAAAATTCTCTTGGAAGGAAACATATTGTCACCGATCACATTGTTTCGTTAGAGCTGCGACAACCCAGTACCGGTCACGCGTGGGCAGGAAAGAAAGAGACAGATAGTGGTGCACGTGCAGGATGCTTACCGAGAGAGAGAAAGAAAGAGACAAAGAGATGTCTGAATAGTTATTTCTTTCTATTGCTGCTGCGAAAGGACTTGAATCGTCGGCAGCTTTCTAGAACAATCACTGGAGGTATAAAAGCCCACAAGTGTTAGAGCACAGTCAGTTGCTAGTCAGTTGTTAATTGAGTTGCAGCTGTACAGTGTAAGAGTTGTGTGAGGGTTATTGAACTGTACCACAGTAAATTCTTTCATTTGTTTACATGTGACGGGAATAATGAGACAAACCTGAAGACTGCATTTGTGTATGTTACATCATTTTACTGCTGCAAGGGGTGTACAAAGTTATTGTTTATTGCAATAATGAGCATTTTTAACTTCTGCAAACAAGAATTTTAATTCTAGGAACCTGCAAAGTCACATTTGGTGTCAGGAGTGGAACACGATGATGGAAGCTGCATTGGCCAAGATCTTGGAAAAGATGGAAGAAATAAAGACGGCAAACGACCTCACTGCAACGATTACAGAAATGAAGGCCGAACTAACGACGGAAATGAAAGCGGCGAACGACAGCTTTGGCCACGAAAATGAAAGCGGTTAAGGACAGCCTGGCTACAGAAATGAAGGCCGAATTAACCAAAATGAAGGCTGCGAAAGAGGCCCTGGCCGCTAAATTTGATGAGCAGTTGGCCGGCGTGAAGGACGTCACAGAGCTGGGTGAACGCGTCGAAGACCTGACGAACCGGATTAACGACCTAGAGTGAAAGGCCGACTGCAACACCAAGTCCCTGAACGCCGTGGTAGAGGACATCATCGGCAGAAGGTTGAAGGATTTGAAGGCCGACCCACCGGGACGCGACACGTCTGCGCGCGTCAAATCACCCAAGTACGGCGGCACGTCAACTTTCAAACTCTTCCGCCGCCAATTCGACACAATGGCCAAGCACAAGTGGTCGCCACAAGAAGAGGGCGCACAGCTAATAGCCAGCCTCCAGGGACGCGACGCAGAGGTGCTGAAACTGGTCAAGACAGCGGCAGCACCCAAGGACATCTGGGTGGCCCTGGAAAACCGGATCGGAAAACACCGTTTGGCCGCAGCCTATCGCAACCAGCTGAAATCTAGGATGCAGGCGCCAGGGGAGACGCTGCAGGAGTTCGCCCTGGCAATCGAACTGGCCAGCAAAGCTTTGGTCAATCTCCCACCCGAATTCGTATCCTAAGAAGCCGCCTACACCTTCGTCGATGGGGTACGCGATGCCAAGATACGTCAGCGCCTAATGCTCGGCGATTACAAGGCCATCCACGAGGCCCTAACGGCCGCATTAAGGATGGAGGCGGCCAAGGTGACAGTTAACCCGACTTCGAGAACAAGGAGTATCCGCTACAATGGAGACAAAAGACCAACCGAGAGAGGCCGGCGAAGACCAAGTGGCCTGTGCTGGGGTGTGGCCAGCAGGGACACCAAGAGAGAGAGAGACTGCCGACAGCATGAAGAGCAGCCGGAAAATAGAGTAAGGGCCAACGTGACGAAGGGGCATGTTGGCGCCATCACCACCATCGAGTGACACTGCGCGCCGTCAGCCGACGTATGGCTGACGGCCTCATCGCGGACGGTTGGGTGAGAGGGAAGCCGTGTCACGTTTGAGGACACCGGGGCAGCTGTGACCATTGTTACACCTGACGTAGCCAAGGGTCTGCCGTCGAGAAAACCGAGCCGACCATACCAGCTAGATACGGTACCTTGCGACTCCTTGCCTGTGGAGAGGGAGGCCCAGCTGCAGTTGACCTTGGGGCGGAGTGCCTTTTGTCTGTCGGTGTTTGTAGCAGAGGTGGCTGAGGTGATACACGGACTGGATGCCCCCAGGAACCACGAGGCGGCGGTTGACGTCGGCAGCAAGGTCCTGCGGTTTAATGGAGAGGTGATGTTCCGGCACCTCAAAGAACTGCTTGGAACCTGCACGGTCATGCTGAAAGAAGACGTGGCTGTCCCCGCGAGAAGCGAAGTGGTGGTGACGGCGCGAATGGATGGCCAGCGGACGAAAAACATGATGTAGGACCGGAAGACGCCTGTGTACGGAATCTGTGTAGCCAGGACATTGTTGCCGTGCCAAGAAGAGGTGCCGGCGAGGCTGATCAACCCAACGGACCCCGATAACGACATCCAGGCGGGACGGAATGAGGACGTGCGAGTCAGTGATCAGCGTAACACCAATCGACAAGACAGAGGAGCCGGTGCCGACGCAACACCTGGGGCCCCCGCTGGAATGTTTACTGGAGAGGGCGGCCGACCATCTGACCGCAGAGCAGATAGAGAAGGTTCGACAACGGCTGGGACGATACCAGTGCGTCTTCAGCCAAGGCTTTAGCGACTACGGCCACATGGATCGAGTGCTTCACGCATCGACACGGAAGACGACCGGCCTAATCGGCAACCACCTAGACGCGTGCAGCTGGCAAAAAAAAGGCGGTACGGGACCTGATAGGTGGCATGAGATCCAGGGGAGTGATCGAAGAGTCTGACAGCCCTTGGTGTTCCCCTGTAGTCTTGGTGAAGGAAAAGGACGACGAGTTACGTTTCTGCGTGGACTACAGGAAGCTGAACGCTGTCACCAGGAAGGATTGCTTCCCCTTAACCCAGATTGACGACACTCTGGCCACGCTAGCTGGTGCTGTGGTTCTCGACCCTGGACCTGAAGTCGGGTTACTGGCAGATGGCTCTAGAACCGAGAGACACGGAGAAGACCGCACTCTTGATATGCCAAGGGCTTTGGCAGTTCACAGTTATGCCCTTTGGTCTCTGCAACACACCAGCTAACTTCCAACGCCTTATGGAGTCAGTAATGACAGGATTGCCCTATGACGCCTGCCTTCTATACCTGGATATCATCGCCAGCAAGACATTCGAAGACAATCTCGACAACCTAAGCAAGGTGCTACAGAGACTGTAGACGACCAACCTGAAGCTGAACGCGAAGAAGTTCCAGCTCTTCAGCAAGGAAGTCAACTACTTAGGCCACATAGTCTCATCAATCGGAGTGGCCACAGACCCGGAGAAGACACAGGCCGTGAGAGATTGGCCTCGCTCAAAGGTTAAGCGAGAATTGCGCAGTTTCCTAGGGCTGTGCAGTTATTACCACCGTTTCATAAAGGGCTTCTCCAACATCGCCAAGCCCCTCACCCATCTGACAGATCACCGGCCTTATGTGTGGACGGAGGACGCCGAAAACGCTTTCAAGCAGCTGTAGACACTGCAATGCTCCTATTTTGGGATTCCCGCAGCCAGACGGCGCCTTCATTGTAGACACCGATGCCAGCGACCATTGCATTGGAAGCGTCCTATCACAAGTCCAGGACGGCCACGAGCGGGTGATATACTACAGCGAGACGCTATCCAAGGCAAGAACTACTGCGTCACCCGGCGAGAGCTGCTGGCGATAATGAAGACCTTGGAACACTTCTACAAGTACCTGTACGGTCAGCCATTCCACCTGAGGACTGACCACTCCGACCTAACTTGGCTACTTAGCTTTAGAAACCTGGAAGGCCAGACAGCCAGTTGGGTCCACAGGCTTCAGGAGTACGTCACTTTCGAACATCGTAGAGGGAAGAGCTACGCCAACGCAGACGTCATGTCCCGAAGATCCTGCCCAGAAGAATGCGGCCAATGCACAAGAGTGGAAGAGAAGGTGCATGCTGCAACTGTCAGAGTGGTCATGGCAGTACCTGTGGACGGTTCAGATAGGACAGGCCTGAAGGAGCAGCTGGCAGACGCAGACTTGGGACCACTCTTGAGGGAAGTGGAGGTAGCGAAAAGACTAACCTGGGAGGACATCGCACCCAGAAGCGCTACAGCGCGAGCTACCGTCCGTATGAAGACCCGGTACGACAGACAAGCCAACAGCCAAGGATTCCAGCAAGGTGAGCTGGTCTGGTTGTACCGCCCTACCCGGACCAAGGGACGCTGACCAAAACTTCAGCAACCGTGGCAAGGACCGTATCGGGTGGTAAAGAGAATGAACGAGAGAGAATTAACGGCTGGTAAAGAGAATTAAAGGGACGGGGTCTACCGCATCCAGAAGGTGCCCCGAGGATGGTACATCTGGATGGTCTAGACCGCTATGATGGTGCTGTTCGGGACGACCAGCTTTGAGGATGGAGCAGTGTCACCGAAAGCATTGTTTCGTTAGAGCTGCGACAAGCTAGTGCCGGTCACGCGTGGGCAGGAAAAATAAGAGACAGATAGTGCGCTGGACGCTTGCCGAGAGAAAGAAACAGAGGGAGAAAGAGACAGATGTCTGGATAGTTCTGTCTTTCTCTTGCCGCCGCGAAAGGTCTTGAATCATCGGCGGCTATCTAGAACAGTGATTGGAGGTATAACAGCCCGCAAGTGTTAGAGCGCAGTCAGTTGCTAGTCGTTAATTGAGTCACAGCTATGTAGTGTGAGAGTTGTGCGAGGGTTATTGAACTGTACCACAGTGATTTCTTTCGTGAATAACGAGACGACCTTAAATAGGGCATTTGTGTATGTTACGTCATTTTGCTGCTGTAAGGGTTGTACAAAGTTATTGTTTTCTGCATCAAGACTTTTAATTCTGCAAACCCGCAAAGTCACAATATAAAACGAGTTCTAGCACTTTATATAGCATCCTAGATACACAGGATTGAAATCTGAATGAGAAGCAGAGGAGGAGCAGAAGAAGAAAAAACATGAAGTGAAAAGATGCTAAGAGTTAAAAAAAACTACCATAGTCAACATAAATATTTTGTTTCTCTTTGTCCTTCCACTGTATGAGCAATAAATGAATGAATAAAGATAATATGGCTCATCTCAAAATGCAAAATAGGAAAATTGAAAAAATTCATTTACATTAAAGAATTAAAAAATGAATAAATATGCATCATCATATTGCAGCAAATTCACACTATTCTCACAAAAACACAAAACAAAGGTTCACTTAAAATTCTCACAAAAACACAAAACAAAGGTTGAAACTGCTTTATTGTCACAAAAATTGTTAGCGCAATGCTAACCTAAATCACCTTCTTTTACATAAATACACAACTTCAATATGTCTCTAATGTTTATGTCACTGTCACACACTGACTCTGAATACAACTCTTGACATTTGCTCTTGAGCTGCTTCACTGCTTGTTCCAGTGCCTACTGTTTTCTAAACAAAGAGCACACTTACTGACTTGTGAACTGCTTACTCCAATGTTCCATGGCCTGCCTACTCCTCACCAAAGAGCATGGAATGTACACTTCTTTGCACATCTCTGTCAACTCACACAACTCGACTGACTATAAAAACCTCTTCTGCATCCACTCCTCACCATGGAGCCATACTTGACTCATCTTGAAGCTTGAAACATACACAAACTTTAACACTAAATACTGCTGAACAGATCTCATATCGTCTCATACAGTTTTGACAGGTGCGGAAATTGTTCCAGTAGTCGAATGTTCTCAAATTTTCAAATTCTAGAATGATCTCAAACGTATCTGCGCAGTGATAATACGACCCACTTCAAGACATTAGCATCTAGCTGTCCCTGAAGACGTGTTAATCTCTCATGGCACACAAAAGGATGAATAAGTACTACTACTACTTTGTGGGTAAGAAGTTAATTCAACTCAGCTAGTAAAATGTTAAAAAAAGAGTTATTCTTCTCTTCTTAAATAATAAAAATTTACTATTGAATTATGGAATAAAGAAATGTATAAACCTTAATTTCCCCCTTACTTATAACTACATCTGCAAGTTGTACTTTTAATTTTCTATTCACCTATTGCCAATGGTTATCCTGAATTTGTATTATTTATTTCTGCAGAAAACTAATGTTATTAAATAAAAACAATAATGAAATAATTTATCTTTCATTGCATTGATGATTTTACACGTCTCATAAAACTGATGGGGTTTAATAGGTCTCTGGATTTTGATATTTTTTTACGGTAAGACATTTGTTTATCAACTACATTTTGAAAGTAGTATTTTACATTCTGAAATATTTTTACAGTGTCTTTCTTAAATCTTGTGCTTCTCCCTATCAAATGTTCCCTTTTCTAATAAGAGTTATTAGAATTGAAGGACCTGCAATAATCACATTCTCATTCTAAATGTTATTTGCAACTTTCCAATTCATTTAACAATTAGAAAAATATATGTATTCATAAGCATATGTCCTTCCTGCAACACTCCTAAATGCACACCAGAGGTGTATGCAGAACATTTGACAACAGCAGGTTCATTTGCTAACAGTATATTAAGAGGACCATCTTTATTGCATTCATTTTATTAGCTCTACAAGAATGGTGAGAGCCAAATTTACAGCCTCATGAAGTGAGAATGTCAAGGTCTGAACAGAAGTATACTTGATGTTATAAACCATTAGTAGAACTAATGATAAATCAATACCTCCTTACAATATACCTTCTCTCTGATACATAATTTGAGGTACAGCACTTAACAGACTGAAAATCTATTACATCTCAATGAATATTACGCTAATTTGGGAAAAAATATTAATATTTAAAAAATATAAAATAAATGATTGTATAAAGACTGTTCAATAAAGAATTATCTTAATTTGTTTACTATGATAATTTAATCTTATGGTATTCTGTTAGTTAAATGTGTAACAAAGATGCTGTACTAGTTTCCTAATTGGCACTCCTGGTTCCTTCCTGTGAGAGGTGAGCAAACAGCTTTGAAATTCTGTTTTTTTTTTAAATTTTTTTTTAACAAATCTTCAGCTGAGATCTTCCAATGTTAAAGAAGCCCTATGGAGGGTTTGTTCTTTCATGCAGTACAGCTTGAAGATGGTTTAAATTGTTTAAAGAGGAGAGACAAATTTCAAAGAAAGATGAATTTGCCATTACAGTTATTGCTCTTACAGCAGAAGTCGCTTTTGCTGCTGCCATTGTGAGAGATTGAGTAATAACCATATGAACACTTTCTGAAGTACCGAAAATTTCACTGGATACCACCCACATGTTGATAAACAATTTGCACACGAAACATGTTTATGCATGCTAGGTTTAAACATGGCTGATCCCTGAGCAAAAGGAAACTCGTGTGCAGCTCTGCAGTTTGCGTGCAGTTGAAGGTGATGTTAAGGGAAGATCCAGGATTCCTTTCAATGATAATCACTGCTGATGAAATGTTGCTACATCATTTTGATCCTGAGAGCAAATAGCAAAGCTTAGTGTGGAAATCACCATCACCAACCTCTAAAAAATTAAAAATGGCTGCTCTTGTTGAGGAAGTTATGGTCGTCTCATCTTTTGATATTTAAGGAAGGGTTTATCAAAATTTTGTAACAGCACACGAATCAATAACTGGTTAACTACTACAGAGAGGTCCTAAATATCTTAAAAGCTCATATCAGTTGAATATCTGTGAAAGAGGCTGAATGATATACCATGGTAATGTATGTTGCAAATTGCAAATATTATTAGTAAGTACTTGTATCTTGCAAAAATCAATGTTAAGTGCTTCCCCACCCTACCTATAGTCTAGATTTAGCTCCATGTGACCTTTTTCTATCCTCTAAGAGAAGTAAAACCTTCATGAGAGGCATTTTCCATCTTCAGAAGCAGTAGCAAAGGCTGCAGATTCAATTCTAAAGGACCTTTCAAAAATGGTTTCCAGCATATCTTTCCAGATTAGAAAAATGCTGCACAATTACATCACATATAAAGGAAACTATTTTGAGAAGGATCATCAAAGTTATGAGGATGAAAACAGTATGTTGTTAAAAAAAATAATAATTATGATCATTTTTTATTGAACAGTCTTTGAAACAGAGACTTACCTATAGATATTGCATTTTCATATCGTATAGTTGACAGAATGACTAGGAGCAGAACTGCTGAGGAACAGGTGATCAAAATTGATGGAGCTAATGCATCACCAAGTAGCAGAGCAACCAACAAAGAGGTAAACACACCAATGTTAACAAAAACTGAGCTGTACAGTGTTGCTAAACCATAAACTATAGGAAGATCATTCCTGTTTTCAGTATTGCTTTTGTTATCAGTTCTACCCCATGATTTCATAACATCTTTCATGTGATTAAAGAGATGAGGAATGATGTTTGCTTGGCCATATACAGGAACCATCATGCTTTCTGTCTTTCTAGGCACAGCATAAACACTTAATGGCTGGAAGAATATACTTAGAAATACACTTATAATGAGAGCATATATAATCCATGGTAAGAACTGTATCTGCCATGGAAGAAAAAGTTTGCTCTTCATGTCTTTAGGTAGACCTTGAAGCACCCAAAATCCTCCAGTACAAACAACAACGACAGAAGGTGCATATCTTGCTAAAGTCACAATTGGAGAGAAGCCTACAAGATTACCACAACTTCGTAACCAAATACGAGCCACAGTAACAAAGAATGCAAAGCAAACTAATGTGATTAAGCATTGTGCATTACAGTATTTCATATTTGCTGTGCTTGCAGAAGCATGAACTTTAAGTGATACAAGGGATTCACAGCTCTTTTGTTCTTCTCGACAAACCCAGTAGTATTCCGATATCTTTATGGAAACACTGAAAATTACACCCAGTAAGAACATGTTTGATCTTACTAGAAAAAACAAAGACTTATTCACGGATGACTGCTTTTCAAAAGATTTTAAAATCTTAAAATTGTACACCAGCAGCCAGACCAGAGTGAGCATAAAATATAACAACGTTCTGGCTTCTTCTATTACATAACTATTTGAAAATAAAGCACAGGAAGAAAGAAGTAGTAAAATTCTACCAAGATTGCTAGGCCAATCTCTAACTTGGCTACAGCTGCTCCATAGATCAAAGATGATAACCCAATTAGAGATAATAATTAGTCCTATTATAAAGAGTGATACTAATCCAGTACTCTGATATATTGATTGTTCAATGTTGTTTATAACACCTAATGAGTAGCAAACAAAACTAACAGAAACAGCTAAGATAATAGCACCTATAGAACCCAAAATTAACGAGTTACTTAAATAGTGTTGCAATTTATCACTTGGGAAACTTACTGCAATAAAACTAAACAAAATAGCAGTGGCCATAACAAGGAGACCATGGGCCATTAGCACTGGATCAAACTCAATCCAAACCTCCTCACACATTTCCCTCACAGATGATAAATACTTCTTTGCTTGTTCAGAAAAGAGAGAAACATTCTGCAAGTTTAGAGCATCCTTATACATTTTCTTCAATGTATTATATGTTTTATTTGCAATAAATAATTTATCATGGGAGAATTGATTAGTTTGATGAGAATATACCTCAATATATTCGGAAACTTGTTCCACATTCCTCCATAAAGTGTTTACAGCAAACTGCCAATCAGAGTAAACTGTATTACCCTTAGTCATTGCAGGCAATGCTTCAAGAACAACGGTGCCAAGATTAGAAAATGGTATTGCAATACCCAAAATAGCTGCAAGAGTAGGAACCAAATCCACTTGTTTAATGGCATTTGTAGGTGCGATCCATGGACTTGAAAGAAAAGGTTTCGGTGAGAAAACAAAGAGTGCTGAAGTAACCTCTGCCTCACTATCTCCACCATGATCACCTGAAAGAAAACATTAAGTACTTATTAACCAGAATGTCTAATTGTTAGTAAAACTTAAGTAGAGAAAGGGATAGGGTCAGAGGAAGAGAATAAGAGAGAGAATTCATAAGTTAATATGTGAGAGATGTGGGCAGCAGAAGCAACAGCTTATGGTCATTCACTTTATACTTTAATCAGCAAACAAGAGCCACTTCCAGTTAAGACTGATACACAGTGAAACACTTGTTAAGTTTTTTATTTTAATTTGTATACTTCCATGGCCATTAATTGGTTGCCTTTTGAAAAAGCACAGAATTAAGACCTGTAATCAATTCAGCCCTAGAACTGTTTGATGATGATGATGATGATGATGATGATGATGATGATGTAAACACAGTCCTCTGAAATTAAATACAGGATAATTTAATTAAAACAAAACTCATTTAATGAAGAGCTGCATTCTCTCCAGGAAAGGTACAGAATCTGGCTCTTCATCACACAATATTCTTTCTTAATAATTTATATACACTTTATTTCCCTTCATAAAACTAAACCTAGACAACATCTGTGATTGGGGGCTTGTGTCTGCCTGAAATTTGGTTAAGGATTGGTGTTTTTCTTTAACCTGAGAAGATGCACTAAAATCCTTGAGCTCATTTAATCATTTCACCCATTTCATTCATACATCTGATATGGTGTACCAAGTTAAAAGATTTTGAAATTTAAAGAAAGGATCTAAACCTAGTTTCTAGCAACAATTTATTAAAAGTGGATCACTTAAAAGAAGATAATACAAGATCATTTCGGATAGAATTTTAGACTTCTGTCTCATGTTGACAATTCATTGTTCAAGAAAAGCTGCATTTCCCTCTGAAATGCACTCTTAAAAATGTTATCTCTTTTTCAATTTGGGCTTACATCCACTTCCTTTTTTCCCCCCCTTGTTTTCCATTTCCTTCAGTTCTTTACCTGTACATGCAGCACTTCACCAAAAAGCTAGTGTAACGTTATTTGCAACAAAGTTGATATCTGCCACATTAGTTTGTTAAAGACACAATTTCTTGCTGCTTTTAATGGCTTACTTTTAGAATGCTTTATTACTTCACCCTTAATGTCACTCATCAAGCTTATCAAATGACAAAGCATGGAAGTGTATAAAAAAATATGTGAAAAACGGAGTTGTTTACACAAGTCTATGTACATTGTGTTCAGATGCAATCATATATTCTAGACAGCAATGCTTCTTATATTGGCAGGCACAAGAAATCATACATAACACGATTGAATATTATGACAAGGAGAGAGAAGGAATAAAAATGCCTTTGTCAAGTGACATAACCGGCGGCTGCAATGCTAATTTACATTTGCATATAATAATTAACTGGTTAACCTTTCATATCACACACACAGCTCCCATGTGCTTTATTTGTGTTTTGTCACTTAGTGTACGGCAGGTTACTAATATTTCGCTCTTGTAGTAAACAAGATAACAAGTAATGCAGCACTTTTCACTGAAGGTTAATATCCAACACTCTGCATATAGTAACAGCATTTGTAGAAACAGCCATCTTTATCTTGCTGATTGCTCATTGTTTAAATGTAGAATAGGTGTGGATGACCCAACCATAATTTAAAAGAAGCTACAAACTTTAATTTTCCTATTCATATTATTTACAATTTCATATTAGTCAAAAGTTTCTAATCATGTATGATTAACATGCTTCTAGAAATTCAGTTGTACAGATTTAAAGTGCATATTATTGATATGCTGCACTGGTTTCTTACATATTGTAGGCTGGTTAATAAGGTCACATCGCATCCTGAAGATGGGAGAGATGCACGCTCCCGAAACGTCGATGTCACAACATCTTCTTACTGGCTCGGAGCCCGAGAACGTCTAGAACGAAATGATCCTTGCCTTCTTTGGTGCACTTTCACCAGCCTTTGTCCATTGTTTTGACTGCTGTTTTGATTCTGGTGTGTAATGATGCTTCCAATTTCATCCCCAGTCACAACTTGTGCAAAAAGTCTCACAGTTTGCTATTAAACATTGCCAGACACTCGGTAGAAGTGTTCTTCCAGATGCGCTTTTGGTCAACTGTGAGCAATTGTGGCACCCATCTTTTTCATTGCCAATTTTTCATGCAGGATATTGTGCACTCACTCAGTTGAGATGCCTACAGCCTCAACAATCTCACGAATTTTATTTGGCAGTCTTGCATAACCAGATGTGGATTTTCTCAATGGTGTCCTGTGTGGTGACCTCAATTGGGCGACACGAGCGTGATTCATCTATGGTGCTTCTACAACCTGTTTAAATTCACTTATCCAAAAGTAAATAGTCTTCAATGTTGGTGCAGAGTCCGTGTGAACTTCATCCAATTCAGTTTTGACTTGTGTAGCAGTCCAGCTCTTCAAATGAAAATGTCTAATATAGGCACAAAACTCTTTTTTGTTTCCATTTTCAATTGCAGCTATCACACTGACCAGTTCAGATGGCTGTCAACAATGGACTGTATATTGTAGCATGTTCAAAAGTTCTGTGCAATCTTTTGAATAATCTAATTTGCCTCCCACAAAATTGCAACAAAAAATTTCCATCCCTTCATAGACATTTACCAGATTTATTTAATGACCCTCGTACTTTGAGATACATATAAAGAGGGCTCCAATGTGAGGCAGTAATCTGCTGCATTTTCAAAAAATACAATTGCTTCTAAATGATATGTATTTAATCATATATAATCTTAAATTTCCCATCAGATTCTACCATGGACAAACAAAACTGTAAGTATTCATATTTGTTATGGTTTGTTAAATACAAATTTACTGTGGATAAAATCCTCTTGAATATTGTATCCTCTTTCAAATACCTAAAAAGAGTTTTTTTTCAGAACTCCAATAGCAAAATACAAAAATCTAATTGTTCCATGTTTATGCAGAGAGATATCTGTGATTTTGTTCAATTCAGCAGAATATTCTTTGCGCTTGTGCCCACATTTTGCTTTCTTCTTGCTCCTAACAACAACTTTTAATATCCCATGTTCATACTGTGCCTTAGCACAGTGCCAAATGCATCAAATAATTAACATTATCTGGAATTTCATAATGGTTCTTTTCAAGCATACTTCTTTAAGGCACCATTTTCCTTTAATTAGAGTAGGAATTGTAGAATGGCACATTACATTTGGCTGTTAATTGTTGTGCTTTGGAGTTTCTATTCACATTTGCCTAGTTACAGGTTGGTTTACTCATCCTGGAATACCAAAATGGGTGCCCACTCCACTGACAATCATACTTAGCTCTGTATTAGTTAATTTTTTGTGGCTTGTACACTATGCACTGTAAACATCTGGATGAATGATAGGTTCAACATTGGACAGAAATCACATCAGACCACTAATCCGATCATTTGCACAATAAAGCAGGGCATTATTTCCATTTCTATACCCTATTACGGAATGCAGGTAGTATATATCAATATCAAAGTGAAGTGAAGTTTAATCACTAATTATTATAATTAGTTGAATTATATTTGCTTCACTGTTAATAACTTAGGCTTTTTGCATTTACAACTAAAAATCAAGTAATAAATATCTTCTAACCAAAAAAATAAAAGATAATAAAATTAAAGCCTTTTGGCATGAAGCCTTAACATTGTTCCACAAATGCCTCTTATTGTGGTTATGTTTGGGCCATAACTTCCATACTAATAAAAAATGAGTCCAAATATAATCACAGTAATTCTCCTCATTCATCAAATACCCTAGGTTAACTCAACATTTTCTTTAATTATGTTACTGCCTCTGTGATTGTTTATGTTCATGTTTTGTATACCATTAGACATATTTTAATTTTTTTGAATACTGGTACACAATAATTTACTTCATTTCTTCTATTCACTATACTTTATATTTAGTACAACAGGGAGTCTGATGGAAACCTTAAAAGTGTAATTAAAAATCTACATTTCAAATGGTAATTCTTTAAATTGGCAATACCGTTACCAATGACATACGGCAGTGGTTCTCAATCGGTGGTATGTGTAACCCTTAGGGATATGCAGCAAGTCAATAAGAAATTAAAACTGATTTGGCGTCACACCTCTACAAGTAGCTTGGACTGGAGTCTGCTGTGTGTACAGAATTCTACGCTTGGAGCACATATTCATATTCATCTTTATTCATCCTTGGTATCTTGTACAAATGGAAGTAACAGAAGTAGATAACATAATTTAAGAAACCAAAAATGTATAAAAGAACATACAAAATATACCCTATTACAGAAGAGAGAACTAAACATTTTTTATACAGAATAAGAAAAGTTGTGTAATTTGATTTTGAAAGCCTTTATTTTGTCTGTTTTATATAAAGTGGCAACTTGCTATACAATTGTATACCGTTATAGATAAAGGAATGTTTGAACAGGGTGGTATTGTGGCTAATTATAGGCATATTTGAGCTTCCTCTTGTGTCATGTTTGTGTGTCATTGGTAAGTCTTAAAATTACGCATATTAACTTTTAACATGTAAAAGAACATACATGGTGTTCATTTTTATTCATTATTTCCAGCCCTCTGATTGAGCAAGAATGACGTCATAGTTGACTGGTGAGTCTATCTTGAAATCATAGCGCCCTCTACGGAGAAGCAGTAATGTTTGCGGAACAGGCTAACGTCAACTTGACATACTTTTGTTTGCAACATAAACGTCTTACGTTTTATCAGTATATGATATAAACTTTTTGTCATTCTCATGCTTAATTAAAATGTCTTATTAATGTTGGTATCCTTATGTCTTTTAAAACCAACAGGTGAATAAAACATTTACAAGATACAGGATCAGTTTCTTGCAAAATGAGAATAAAGTTATAAAGCAAGCAAAAAAGATGGCAAATGATAAATTCATCAAAAGTGCCAAGAACACAATGAAAGCTTCATGGAAAGTAATACAGAATGAAATAAAGCCCAATAAGAATGTAGATAATTTAGTGCTGCAGAAGCATTAAAAAATAATAACAAACCAATAGTTAATAGCAGAGACTTTTAACAATCACTTCATAAATCTTGCTGAAAATATTGTTTCACAAAAAAACTCCATAATGGGTACTTCAGTAAAAACAAATAGAGCAAATATATGTGAAACAATGATGTTTTTGTGCCCTACTGATTTCAAGGAAATCATTTCAGTAATATCCAAATTTAAATCTAAGTACTCTTCAGGTATTGATAACGTTCCTGATTTTTTGCTAAAGAAATGTTCTATTCTTATCGCACACCCTTTAGCAGACGTATGTAATAGCTCACGTGAACATGCAGTGTTTCCAGAAGCTCTAAAAACTGCTAAAGTAAAGCCACTATACAAAAAAGGAGATAAAACCTATTTACTAAATTACGGGCCAATTTCACTCTTATCCAGCTTCTCTAAAGTACTGTAAAGTACTGGAAAAGATATTTTATGAAAGTCTTATAGCATTTATAGAGATGAATTATTTAATATCTAAAACTCAGCATGGGTTTTGTAAACAAAAATCAACAGAAACTGCACTTTTTTATTTTGTAGTGTAATAAATACTTTAGATAACAAAGACAAAATACTAGGCACATTCTTCAACCTAACTAAAGCATTCAATGTACTAAGCCACAATTTACTATTCCAAAAATTAGAACATATGGGTATTAGAGGGCATGCATTGCAATGGATCAAATCATATCTAAAGGACAGGAAACAAATAGTAGAAATTTCACATACAGAAAAGAATTGCATTAAAGAATACCTATCAGACACAAAATATATTAAGTTTGGTGTACCACAAGGTTCTATTTTGGGTCCTATTTTTTTCTTATTGTTTGTAAATGATTTACAGTCTAATTTTACAGATAAAACAATAGTTCAATATGCTGACAACTCAAATATATTAATTGAAAGCAATGCACTTGGAAGAGCTACAAATCTTATCGAGCAGAATGTTCAGTAACATTTCTAAAGGGTTCAGCAATAATAATTTAATCGTAAACTTGGATAAGACAGATGTAATTCATTTTCAGTTTTCTCAGAATAAGTCTTCTGTACAATCACAATTAATATGTAATAATAAAGTAATTAAGTATGTATACTACTAAATTTCTTGGTCTTTGGATATAGAGTAACCTAAAATGGGAGACAGATGTTGATCATCTAATTAAAAAACTGAGTACAATTATTTACAGTACAATTTGTTATAATTTCAGACAACTGGTACACACAGTTAACATAACTCTCAGAAGTGTGTATTTTGCGTGTGCTCACTCCATTTTAAAATATGGCATAACATTATGGGGTAACTCACCACATTGTAAATCATTATTCACAATGCAAAAACGGATTCTAATAATACTTGGAGGACTTAAATTAACATCTACGTGCAGACCATATGCACACATTTTCTAGAGCGCTAGTTTTATGGTGTGGTGCGGAGAGGGGAAAGAAAAAAGAGCTCTTTTGTTTCTGCAGTGTGATCAACCTAACAAAACACAATTCAGCAAAGATATTCGCTGTAAATGTGAGATATGTGGACAAAAGTAAATTGAAAATCCGATAAGTTGTATGTCTATATAGATAGAGTTCAACATGAAAAATTCAAATCCCAGCCATGGCATTGAATTTTTCATGTTGACTATCTATCAAAAACCTTAGCCTATATACGGCTAGTGTGAAGAAATGATTAATTTCCATCAATTAACTAAAATGTATGTCTATATACTTACTATTGTCACAAATCCATTATTACGACTGGCGGCGTACGCGCACAAAGGGTTTGGCATGGAGCGATAACAGACAGATAGTGCAGTGTGGAGATAAAGAGCCTGCAAAAACAGATAAAGACAGCCCGGAGATAAAAGACTTGCCGACACAGATAGTCAGACGTCTAATGCGTTTGTGTTTTGTCTGGTGACTTCTTACAGAACATTCGATTTCTTGTTTGTTACAGAACAGTCCTGAATTATCAATGGAGGTATATATAAGAGATTGCGACACGCCAGCGGGGTAGTCGTAAACGGAGTTGTAATGAGAGTTGTCATAAACAGAGTCATAACGCGAGTTGTAATTGAAAATGGTGTGATTTGAAAGTGAGCTCTTTGTTGTGGTCAACGACCTTGGAAGATTGTAATTGTGTATGTGACGTGATTCTGCTGCTGTAGAGATTGACCAAGGTGTATTTCTACAGAAATAAAAAACATTTTGAATATCTGCAACTTGGACTTTTGATTCTACGAACCCACAAAGTCACACTATTTATGAAACGCATAAAAATAGAAAACAAATATTATGATAACTATAAATATTCACTCTATTTGCTTTGTGATTCTTTGATTTCCGAGTTCGGTGAGTTACTTTCATCACTGGTATCCTCTGATCTGTTGACGATAATTTCATCAATTGCATTTTCTATTACATCTTGTTTCTCCAATATTGCATTTCCAGCTTTTGGACCTTCTTGCAATCCATCGCAGTTACAGAAGACAATGCTTCTATAGCAAGTTTCCACAGATTTGTGGCCGACGTATCACCAATAACATTTCGTCCTCTGGAAACGTTTTTGCCCATGCCAGTTCAATTGCAAACAGATCACAGTTATATGGAGGTAGACGAATAATAGAGTATCCCCTTTCGAGAGCCATAACATCCTCAACATACGTTTGTTGTACAGTGGTTAGCTAATTAACCTTGAAATTACTCAAAATGAAATATGGCGCATGTGTGAAAGCTTAGCATATTAGCCACTTGATTACAGAGTGTATAGCACATTTCATGTTTCAAAGTTGTCATCTGTGTTTACGGAGTTAGACAAAACCTAATGAATGAGGACTTGGAGCCTGAGCATTCAAGTTAATGTGTGCATATAGTATATGACCTTTGTTGTTTCTGGTAACAAGTATGTTTGTGTCACCCGCAAAGATTGTGAATTTAACATTATCATTTTTTATACTATGGGTTATATCATATACTAGAAATAAGAGTGGGCCTAAGACAGACCCTTGAAGAACTCTACATTTAATCATTTTCATTTCCAAGAATTGGTTTTTAAGTGTATTGGCATCTAAAAATTCTAATTCTATCATTTGTTTTCTATTTTTTAAATATAAGACAAACCAGTTATTTACAACTCCTCTGACACCATATGAATGTAGTTTAAATAATATCTGTTGATCTCCCATTCTGAAAACCATGTTGATGATCAAGCAATATATATATATATTTTGTACCACACCTTTAACTGCAATGATCATATCGGTGGCCGTTCTCCTATTGGCGATGGTGTTAACTTGTAACCATTGGGTTGCAGGTACTTACATTTTTAATCCATAGATCACACACATATGCACACTCTCATTCATACTTCCAGACTATGGGGAAGATGGGGAATCATCTTGTTTGGAGAAAAATCCCCACCCCCAGCCGGGGATTGAACCAAGGACCCCTCGCATGGCAGGCAGGTGCTCTACTGACTGAGCTATGAGGCCAGCTAGCAAAATATTGTTGCGGCGCTGGGCATAAACATTTCGGCACAAATAGATAATAGACGGCGGATAATTTTTCACGAGCTTGCATGAGCAGTTAATGATAACGCGGCGAGAGATCACAAAGGCGGCAAACAATGTTATCTCAGATAAAGGACTCGCCGCCACAAGTAGGGTTTCATGTCTGGAAATTTCTAGCGATATCTCGATTGACGAAGAATGGTTGTTTTTCTTGTTTGTGCGGGAATGTTCTCGACTTATGAATGGACATATAAAAAGGATTGTGACATGCCAGAGGAGCAGTTGTGAAATGAGAGATAGCCAGCTGTGTTGTTGTAACGGGAGCTAAAGATGTAATTTGCTGTCACTGTTTGTTATTGTGATCGACCTTGTAAGACTGTGTATATGTGATTTAATGTTCTTACGTGAGAATTGAATAGTGTATTTCGACGAAAATAAAGGAGAGTTTTAATTTCTGCAACTCGGCCTTTTAATTCTACAAACCCACATAGTCACAACTGGTGTCAGGAAGCGGGATATTACCACCATGGAGGCTGCATTGGAAAAAATTTTGGAGAAGATGATGGAAATGAAGGGCGAACTGACCTCGGAAATGAAAGCGGCAAATAATAGCCTGGCCGCGGAACTGACAGAAATGAAGACGGCGAATGACAACCTCACTGCAAAAACAGAAGCGGCAAATAACAGCCTGGCCGCAAAGCTGGAGACCACAAATAACAACTTGGCAGCGGAACTGGAACAAATGAAGGCCGAATTAACAGCGAAGACGGAGGCGGCAAATAGCGACCTGGCCGCAAAGTTGCAGACGACAAATCACAATCTGACTACAAAGATGGCCGAACTGACCACGGAAATGAAGGCTGTGAACGAGGCCCTCGCCGAAAAATTTGAAGAGCAATTGACAGGCGTGAGGGATGACGTCACGGAGCTGGGCAAGCGGATGGGTCAAATGGACAAGCGCATTAACGACCTAGAGGAAAAGGCCGACAGTAACATCAAATCCCTTGAAGACCTGGCAGACCGCTTAAACAACCTGGAGGGAAAGGCCGACAGCAACACAAAGTCCCAGAACGCCATGGTAGAGGACATCGTCGGCAGGAGGTTAAAGGACTTGAAGGCCGACGCGCCGGGACGCGACACAAAATCTGCCCGCGTTAAACCGCCTAAATACGCCGGCGCGACAACTTTCGAAATCTTCCGCTGCCAGTTCGACGCAGTGACCAAGCACAACAAATGGTCACCAGAGGAAGAGGCCACACAGTTAATAGCCAGCCTCCAAGGACGGGCCGCGGAAGTCCTGAACGCGTTACAGACAACGGCGGCGCCCAAGGACATCTGGGAGGCCCTGGATAATCGTTTTGGAAAGCACCGCTTAGCCGCAGCGTACCGCAGCCAGGGAAGACGCTGCAGGAGTTCGCCCTGGCAGTTGAGCAACTGGCTAGCAAGGCCCTAGCCGACCTCCCACCAGAGTTCGTATCCCGGGAAGCTGCCTACACATTCGTTGACGGGGTACGAGGCACGGAGATTCGTCAGCGCCTAATGCTTGGCGATTATAAAATCATCCACGAGGCACTAACGGCAGCATTAAGGTACGAGGCAGCCAAGGTAACAGCTATCCCGACGTCAAGAACGAGTGTCCGCTACACCGGAGACAGAAGACCAACCGAGGGACGCCGGCGAAGACCTAGTGGCCTGTGTTGGGGGTGTGGACAGCCCGGACACCTGGAAAGAGACTGCCCACACCAGGAAGAGGAGCCGGAAGAACGAGTCAGGCCCGTCGTGGAGAGGGGCACGTCGGCGCCATCACCACCATCCCCTCGAGTGACACTACGCGCCGTCAGCCGGCGTATGGATGACAGCCTCATCGCGGACGGTTGGGTGAGAGGGAAGCCGTGCCACATGCTGGTAGACACTGGGGCGGCCGTGACCATCATCAGACCTGACGTGGCCAAGGGTTTGCCGACAAGGAAGCCGAGCCGACCATACCAGCTCGTGGCGGCATCGGGTGACACCTTGCCTGTGGAGGAGGAGGCCCTGCTGAAGTTGACCTTGGCACGGAGTGTCGTGCGTCAATGGGTGTTCGTCGCGAAGGTGGCTGAGGAGGTGATACTGGGATTGGATGTCCTCAGGAGCCACGAGGCGACGGTCGACTTCCGCAGGAAGGTCCTGCGGCTTAATGGAGAAGTGATACTAGGGCAATCCGAAGTGTGATGATGATATATATAAGGGCACTCAACTACGGCGGTCATCAGCGCCCTTTAAAAAACTAGTCATGGCAAAAGCCAGATATAAAACTTTCTAAAAACTATACAAGTGTAACAAAACCTATTAAAAATACACGTACATAAAAAAATCAATCAAACCCCACTAAAAATTTCGTTCACTAAATCCTAAACTCTAAACTAGAAAAGAATCTAAAAAGAATCTAATCGTCTCCACGCACGACCTACATGTGAGTGGGCCTGTTGACCGTCTCCCTCAGCCACGATGAGGAGCCCACACGAGGGAGACTGTTGACTCGGGACCCCGGGTGCGCCAAACCCGTACCTACCGAAGTAGGCCCCTGGGACTGTGCAGGGTCATCTTGAAGGAAGACTGGTGGTCCCCGCGAGAAGCGAGGTGGTGGTAACAGCGCGATTGGAAGGCCAGCGGACGAAGAACATGATGCTGGATCAGAAGACGCCTGTGCACGGACTCTGTAGCCAGGGCATTATTGCCGTGCCGAAAGGAGGTGCCAGTGAGGCTGCTCAACCTGGCAGACATCGATCACGACGTCCAGGCCGGAACGGAGCTGGGGACGTGCGAGCCCGTGGTCAGCGTGACAGCTATCGACAAGACACAGGAGTCGGTGCCGATGCAACAGCTGGGGCCCCGGCTGGAAGGCTTATTGGAGAGAGCGGCCGACCACCTGACCGCAGAACAGCTGGAGAAAGTTCGACAACTACCGAGGCGATACCAGCGCGTCTTCAGCCAAGGCGACAGTGACTACGGCCGCACGGATAAAGTGCTTCACCGCATCGACACCGGAGACGCCCGGCCTATTCGGCAACCACCTAGACGCGTTTCGTTGGCGAAACAAGCGGCGGTACGGGATATGGTAGACGACATGAAATCCAGGGGAGTGATTGAAGAGTCTGAGAGACCTTGGTGTTCCCCTGTAGTTCTGGTGAAGAACGGTGAGATACGCTTCTGCGTGGACTGCAGGAGGCTGAACGCTGTCACCCGGAAGGACTGTTTCCCCTTACCCGATTGACGACACCCTGGACCCGCTAGCTGGTGCACAATGGTTCTCGACCCTGGACCTGAAGTCGGGTTACTGGCAGGTGGCTCTAGACCCGATAGACAAGGAGAAGACTACATTCTCGACAGGCCAAGGGCTTTGGTAGTTCACAGTTATGCCTTTTGGCCTCTGCAATGCACCAGCCACATTTCAACGCCTCATGGAATCAGTAATGAGAGGATTGACATATGACGCATGCCTGCTATACCTGGACGACATCATCGTCGGCAAGACGCTCGAATACCATCTCGACAACCTGAGCAAGGTGTTACCGAGACTGCAGGCAACCAAATTGAAGCTCAACGCAAAGAAGTGCCAGCTCTTCTGCAAAGAAGTTGACTACTTGGGGCACATAGTCTCACCAACCGGAGTGACCACAGACCCGGAGAAAACCCAGGCTGTGAGAGATTGGCCTCGACCAAAGGATAAGAGAGAGTTGCGCAGTTTCCTGGGGCTGTGCAGTTATTACCGCCGTTTCATAAAGGGGTTCTCCAACATCGCCAAACCCCTTACCCGCCTGACAGAGGAACAACGACCCTGTGTGGACGGAGGACGCTGAACACGCTTTCCAGCGCCTGAAGAAGACACTGTGCAGTGCTCCTATTTTGGGATTTCCACAACTAGGCGGCGCTTTCATTGTGGACACCGACGCCAGCGATCATTGCATTGGAGGCGTCCTATCGCAAATTCAGGACGGCCACGAGCGGGTGATAGCCTACTATAGCAAGACGCTATCCAAGGCAGAGAAGAACTACTGCGTCACCCGGCGAGAATTACTGGCGGTAGTAAAGACCTTGGAGCACTTCCACAAGTACCTGTACGGTCAGCCATTCCACCTCAGGACTGACCATTCCGCCCTAACCTGGCTATTGAGCTTTAAAAACCTGGAAGGCCAGACAGCACGTTGGGTCCAGAGGCTGCAGGAGTACGACTTCACCTCTGAACATCGTAGAGGGAAGAGCCACGGTAATGCAGACGCCATGTCCCGAAGACCCTACCCAGAGGAGTGCGGCCAATGCAGCAGTCCGAGTAGTCACGGCAGTGCCTGCGGATGGCTGGGATAGCGCAGACCTGAGGAGGGAGCAGCTGGCGGACGCAGACTTGGGGCCACTAATGGGAGAAGTGGAGGCGGGGACAAGACCAACCTGGGAGGACATCGCACAGAGGAGCGCCACCTACAAGTCGTATTGGGCCCAATGGGATTCTTTGAAGACAAGAGAGGGCGTGCTGTTCCAGGTATATGAATCACCCGATGGGAAGATGCAGAGAGAACAGTTGGTACTCCCCCGAAGCAAGGTCTCGGAAGTCTTGGAGGAAGTGCACGCCGGTACTTCAGGACACCTGGGAGCAAACCGAACGATCGACAAACTTCGACAGCGCTATTACTGGCTGAGGCTCCGAGCAGATGCTGAGAGATGGTGCTGTCAGTGTCATGTGTGCGCGGCGAGTCGCGGCCCCCAGACTAGGAGCCGGGGTCGCATGCAGCAGTACAACGTCAGAGCGCCATTCGAAAGGATCGCCGTCGACATAGCTGGACCATTCCCCGTGTCCGACCGAGGCAACAAGTACCTGATGGTGGTCGTGCGAACCAGGAGGCGAAGACAATCACGGCCTGCCTTGTGGAGCAAGTGTTCTGCCGATTTGGGGTGCCACTACAGCTCCACAGCGACCAGGGCAGCAATTTTGAATCCAACCTGATGGAGGCACTAGAAAGACTTGGGGTGTAGAAGATGCGCTCCACAACCCTACATCCACAGTCGGACGGCATGGTCGAAAGATACATCAAGACCTTAGAAGAACACCTGAGGAAGGTCGTGGCCAGACTGGGACATAAGGTGCCATTGTTCTTACTGGCCTACCGCTCGTCAACGCACGAAACCACTGGGATGACGCCAGCCAGTTTAATGTTCGGTCGAGAGTTACGCCACCCCTGTGATCTGGCTTTTGGAAGCCCCCGGGACGCAAAACAGCCAGCAACCAAGTATGTGGAGAACCTGGTGGACCATCTCCACGACATGCATAAAATGGCTCGTCAGAACATCCAGAAGGCGAGCGACCGCATGAAGACCCGATACGACAGGCAAGCCAACAGCCAAGGGTTCCAGCAGGATGACCTAGTTTGGTTGCACCGTCCTACCTGGACCAAGGGACGATGCCCGAAACTCCAGCAACCATGGCAAGGACCGTACCGGGTGGTGAAGAGGATTAACGACGTGGTCTACCGCATCCAAAAGGTGTTTGTTTTTTATAATTAACGACTTTTCCCAAACATCGAGTTCGGCTGCATTACTGGCTAGCTTTAATAGTTTTATATTTGGTACAATTTCATGATTGGTAGACCAGAAATGGTGAGCTATTGCTGATTTTTCTATTTGTTTGTATTTCATGCATCTCATATGTTCCTGTAACCTAATATGTAAACTTCTTTTGGTTTTTTCTATGTAGAACTTATTGCAATCTGAGCAGTTGATTTTGTATATACCTGATTTCTTGTTTTCAGGTACTGGGTCTTTCAGGTTGTTGCATAATAAGTTTCTTAAACTAAATTTATTTATTGGGGCTAGGGTGATGTTGTACTTCTTGAATATCTTGTTGAATTTATGATGCATTCTGGGATGATATGTGAATTTCCTGAACTGTCTCTTGGTTTTTGACTCTGTTAATTTTGTGGTATCCAATATGTGTTTGTTTCTTGAATTTCCAAATTTTCTTATCTATTAATTATTTAGTGTATCCATTAATTGCAGCTATGTTAATCATGTGGTTATATTCTTTGTTGTATTCATTCTTTTTCAATGGGATGTTGACTAGTCTATATGCTAAGCTGTCCAAAACTGCATGTTTGTGGGATGTGGGATTGTAGCTATCATTCTTGATGTAATTATCTGTTTGTGTTGGCTTTCTGTAGATGCCAAAAGATATGTTATTTAATTCATGGATTACCTTCAAAACTAAGTAGCCATCTTTTTCTATCTCTAATGTGAACTTTATTGCTCTATTCTGTATGTTCAATAGTTTTAAGGAATCTTGTATGAATTTGTGTGGAACAATGGCAAAAATATCAACATATCTATACCAGTATTTGAAGATGTATGGGAAGGATGATGTAATATGTGTTTCAAAGTAGCTCATAAAGAGGTTGGCTAGAAAGGTGAAAGTGGATTGCCCATTGTTAGGCCCGAGGTCTGTTGATAGAACTTACCGTTGAAAGCAGTTTTATTTTTATTTTAGTAGCACTTTTATTTTTGAAATCTTTAGGCAGTTTGGAAACTTACCTGTACTGAACAAAAGATCAGGTATGTTAAAGGCTCACTTATATGTACGCCACATTTTTTTTATTGTAAAACTAGAAAGCTGACCTAGGCCACTTGATTTTTTATTACAGAAACTTTTGATTACAGAACTGATTTCATTAACATCGGTAGGCAAAAGGAAGAAAGAGAACGGCAGAAATGGTACATTTTTAAACTCATTCATTTTGTCATTCTGGCTAAGCTTAGAATTGCTTATTTCATTGAAGTACGTATTAAAAGAATTTACCACACTATTTGCATCCGAAAATAGTTTACCCTCATATTGAATTGATAGGATATTGTGGAGTTCATTGTAGTTGCCCATATCACCTTTAATAATGAGTCACATTGATTTAGATTTGACAGCTTCACAGATTTGCTTATTATTGAATAGTTTTTTTGGCTTGCTTTATGACTTCGTTAAATACTTTCTTATAGCTCTACAAATACATAATAAAATCTTGTGTTGAATTGTCTCTTTCGCATATTTAAGAATCTCAGTCTCTTAATTGATTTTAATATTCCTGGAGTAATCCAGTCTTTGCTTAACCTTTTAACATTAATGTTAACTTTTTTAAGGGGAATCGCAGATTAAAGTAGTGGATGGTAGTCTTTACAAATTCTTTATAAGCACTGTCAATCTCTTTCAGTTTGTACATATCATCCCACAGTTCACCTGACAAAAAGTTTGACATTTTCCTCATTGATCACCCTCACTACTTTGTATACATTTTTGTTAAATCCAGCATTGGGAACTTTTCAAGTTTGTGTTTAATAATTGATAATAATAATAATAATAATAATAATAATAATAATAATAATAATAATAATAATAATAATAATAATAATAATAATAATAATAATAATAATAATAATAATAATAATAATAATAATAATAATAATAATAATAATAATAATAATAATAATAATAATAATAATAATAATAATAATAATAATAATAATAATAATAATAATAATAATAATAATAATAATAATAATAATAATAATATTCACCTTTGGAAATTTGTAACAATTTCATGGCTTGATCAATTCTAAATTACAAGCTACTATATTTATAATCATACTGCAGTCATAACATTACTTACAATCTTTGAAGTACTCAATACATTCAAAGTATAAGAGCACTGATCTATCGAAACCTTTTTGACTCTCTTCCTAAATTGAATTGGATGCGTGCCTGATAATTCATCAGTAATCAGATTGAACATTAGAATGCCAGTATGCGATATTAAGGCAATTTTCTTAGTTGTACTAGCTACCTGTAGAAGTATTTTTTTTTACTGGACCTGGTGTTGTGGTTATGGATTTTATCATTGGTGCTAAATAGATGAAGACTATTATTTAAGACGAATTAGTTTTCCAAAATGATCAGAAAAGCTGGTTTCTAGCATTGACACAGTGTACTGAAATACCTAAGTATTTAGGATTATTTGGTCAATAGCAGTTTTAGCACTGTTTTTGTCCTTTGGTAGGTTCATTTGTTATAGCATGAAGGCCGTAAACATTTAACAAGTTGACAATCTGCTTCCTTTTATTACTATCTTTTAAGAAATTAATATTAAAGTCCTCCGTTATTTTAATCTGAGTCTTAGATTTGAAATATTCTGGAACAATTTCCAGATTTTTTAGGAATAATTGCAAATCACTACCTGGATTTCTGTACACATAGATTATCACTGTATTATAATCAATTAATTTCACAATCCTAACTTCAAAATGTTGCTCCACCTTTAAGTGCTCTAATATTGGACCTTTCTGAAACTAATGTCATATTTACCAGATTTAACATGCATACACATCCGCCCATTTTTCATGATTTGTCTACAGAAACTACTTGATAGTGAAAAAGTTGCTAAGTTGAAACAGCTCATCTCTTAATATCTTAAATCTTTTTCCCCACCAACATTTTTTTATGTAATTTACCTTTGTTCCCAAGTGTGCCAAGACACAAACTCATGGAGTACATGCAAACATGGCTTCAGTTCCCACAGTTACCCAGAATATCATATAGGAATACCTTCACTTAAACATCTGCAGTGAACAGTTCTTTTTTACATTCAAAGACAAATTTTTCAAACAAAAATCAGGACTATCCATGAGCAACCTATTGTCCTCATTCCTGGTAGACCTTTTCATGAACTTTTTGAAAACCCATATCACAAAGGAATCCCCACTAATTTTCAAACATTGGTATAGATATGTGGATGACATCTGTGCGATAGTAAATAAGATACCTATGGGTGGATGATGCATCAAGACTACTTAATTTACAAAATCCTGCAACAATATTTTCCATAGAAAAAGAGACAATGTAATCCCTTTCTTAGACTTGAAACTAATCAGAAAACATACAAAACTAGAATTTGGCATATATAGGAAAGAAACACACAGAGAAAATTTCATAAAATCAGATGGATATAACGCAAGACAACACAAGCATGCTGTTATCAACAGTTTAACTTACAGGCTGATTAATGTACCCTTAAACAAGATGGAATATATTAAAGAGTACAATCATATAATTCACATTGCAGAATACAATATATTCAGTGCTGAATTGGTCAAAAAGAAAATTGATAAATTCAGAAAACAACAGAGATGCAAACAAATAACTCTTTTTCCCCGATCAGTAATAAACTTCATACAGAAAATTTACATACCATCCCAGAGTCATCTACATACCTTTTCCAAAAAGTCTTCAAAGAACATAACATTACTTTGGCCCCACAGAACAAATTCAGTGTACAACACCTTTTGAAATCAAAATAATACAAAGGAGAAACCCACAAACAAAAATTTAAGTGTGTACCAGACAAACTGCAAATGCTGTGACAACTTTTATACTGGAAAAACTAAAAGTAATGTGAGAATTAGGCTTAAAGAGCATTTTAGGAACACCAGGAACAAAGAAATAAACAAATGTGGGGAAAAAGATATTCATATAGTATGAAGGAAAACTGTTCAATTTTAATAACACCTTTGAACAGAACCCAAACTTCAATAGTCAACATAAGCTGAGGATGTTAGGAAGATCCTAACAAAACATGTTCTAGGTAAATACCTGCAATATATTGTCGTGAACCTGTATCTACGATCGCGTGGCTTGTTTACACAAAAGAAACTGATAGGAGGGCAGTGTGAAAACCAAGAGCCCACGGATAAAGATAACAGGCAGATAAGGGTCTGTCGAAACAAACTGAGATAAATGGAAATTTCTTGTTACTTCTGGACTGATAGTGATTGCGTTCTGCTTAATTTGCGAATCATCTAGAAATTATCAGTGAAGTATTTAAAGAGGCAACGATTGACCAAGAGGAAGTTGCGAGTTGTGAAACAGTGTTGTGAAATGAGAGACAGCCAGCTGTGTTGTAACGAGAGCTAAGGATGTAATCTGCTGTCACTGTTTGTTATTGTGATTGACCTTGGTAGACTGACGGTGTATGTAATGTAATGCTGCTGTAATCTATAAGAGTATTTCTACGAAAATAAAGGAGATTTTTAATTTCTGCAACTCTGCCTTTTAATTCTACAAACCCACAAAGTCACAATATGGAGCACTGAGTACTACTTTGACTCAAAATGATATAAATTCTGTGCTTCATTGTATCATAGTCCTTAACTCATAGGAAATTAGGACTGTTTAGTGTTTACAACTTCCAAGTTTTTTAACACTTAAGATTGTTGCCTGAATATTGTAGTTACACTACCTATGGATAAGTGGCTCAAAACAAAAAGACCTTACAAAGATCTTGACCAAAATCCTGGGCCACTATCACAAAACATAAGTAGGCAAATGTCCTGATTATGTGCAAACTGAATGTGAAAAGCAATAACCCAAAAACTGGCAAGGTTGTAAATAAAATTAAGGAGAGAGAGAGAGAGAGAGAGAGAGAGAGAGAGAGAGAGAGAGAGAGAGAGAGAGAGAGAGAGAGAGAGAGAGAGAGAGAGAGCGCAAGTATTTCAAGTCATACTTAAAATTCTGTTTTACTTGGACTGGAAGTGGAGGTGAGCCTGCTTCGCAATACATGTTTGTTTGCAATCATAATAAACCATTCTATGAAACTGTCTCTTTTTGAAATGTAATTTTGAAAGCAAACATGCAAATTTGGTAAAGAAAGATTTGCAGTACTTTAAACATTTTTGAAAGACCTTAAAAGAAGGCAAACTACTATTAAACAATTATCAAGTTAATTGATGGAAATTAAACATTTCTTCACACTAGCCGTATATAGGCTAAGGTTCTGAATAGAGTCAACCTGAAAAATTCAATGCCATGGCCAGGATTTGAACCACGGATCCCCTGGTTTCCATCTAGTTGTTCTTATCCATTGAGCTATCATGGCCAATGTGCCATCCTGACATGCCCAGGAGATCCGTAGTTCAAATCCCGGCCATGGCATTGAAGTTTTCAGGTTGACTATCTACTATTAAACAATTTTATGATACAGAACAAAATGAAAAAGTTCTGAAAGCTTCTTATAAAGTTAGCTACGTGATTGCCAAGTCTGGGAAAAAAAAGCCATACTGTTGGTGAAAATCTTATCCTCTCTGCTGCAGTAGAAATATTCTCTTGGATGTTTGGAAAAAAGATGCAAATATATTTAAGATGTACTAACAAACGACACAGTTTCAAGGAGAATCAGTAACATGGTAAGAACTTGGTGAAGCAACTCAAGATAGTTGAGATGACATGTTGCTGGCTTAATTAAAGTGATTGTTTTTGCTAGTGAAATATGTGAAGATGTATTTGACGATCCTTTACAAAAGTGGAGGACATTTTCAAACATTAGACCTCTTCTTCTTCTTTTATATATATACATACATACAGTAGAGTCTCGGTTATCCGACACACATTAATAAAAAGCATATTTCTCAATAACAATCATTTACTAAAATTATTTTGTCGGTGACTAAATTGTGTTAGTCTGTGCAGAGAGTGGTTACAGTGCTCTCACCAGTGCTCGGTCAGCAGGATGTGTATCCTCGAACATTCAGTGAGTGTGCAGGTATAGTTGGGGTGTATACAATATTGTTTCACTTCCTGTGAATACAATATGGCAAGTAAAAGGAGGAAAGTGGCATTGAAGAAACTGGACAAGGGGGAAACTCTTCAAAAGTGGCTTCAGATTATGGTGTTGGGTGTATTACAGTGATGTACTGGAAAAGAAAGAGAGAAACAATTGAAAAGTGGTGTGCTACCAATGCAATAAATGATGCACTACAACATAGGAAAATAATGAAACAATGTGAATTACAAAAAGTTAGCGAAGCATCGTTTCTTTGGTTCACTCAGAAACGACAAAAGGGTCTACCAATAACAGGTCCCATCCTGCACGAGAAGGCATTGTATTTCCGGTAAGCATTCAATGAAGGGGATCCTAATTTTACTGCCAGTGTTGGGTGGTTTGATCATTGAAAGTATTAGGCAGTTCAATATCTGAGGTGACAAACTGTGCGCTAAATCTGATGACATTTTGAAATTTAAAAAGGAATTCCAAGAATTAATTCTTGCTGAAGGATTAACTGTTGATCAGATTTTTAATTGTGACGAAACTGGACTAAATTTCAAGATGCTGCCATCTAAAACTCTTGCAACCCGAGCAGAAGCATCTGCCCCTAGCTACAAGCATAGTAATTGCCTGCAGTAATGTTACGGGGAACTAAAAAGCTAAATTGCTAATGATTGGTAAATCTAAAAGGCCTAAAGCATTTAAAAATATTTCTGTTAATGCTCTACCAATGTTTTACACTAACCAGAATTCTGCCCGAATGTCTGCTGCCATCTTTAAAGACTGGTTCTTTACACATTTTGTGCCATCTATAGAAAAGTTCCTAGCTTTCAACAACATCCCAAGAAAGCTCTCTTTCTACTAGACAATGCCCCATCACACCCAAATGTAGAATTTAGAAGTGGTGAGATCAAGGTCTTGTTTCTCCCACCTAAAGTGGCATCATTGTGCCAGCCAATGGACCAAGGTGTGCTGGAAACATTGAAAACAAAATATCGACAACAACTCCTTTTGTCCCTGATAGAGGAAATGGACCATAGCAAGGACAAGATGGAAAAGTTAAAATCTATCAACATGAAAGACGTTGATAGAGTCAACATGAAAAATTCAATGCCATGACTGGGATTTGAACCACGGATCTTCTGGTTTCCATCCAGTCACTCTTAACCTTTGAGCTACCATGGCCAACATGCCGTCCTGACACTAAATTCTCCATTTGACTCATATATTTCCCCGGTAGACCACTAGGGGCTCTCGCATCCGAGATACACCGTTTGTGGCGACTTACTATCGTAAGTACTTGAGTCCCAGGCTTCATCATTTAACTCTTATTATTTTAGTTAATTGATGGAAATTAATCATTTCTCCACACTAGCCGTATATAGTCTAAGGTCTTTGATAGAGTCAACATGAAAAATTCAATGCCATGACCGGGATTTGAACCATGGATCTCCTGGTTTCCGTCCAGTCGCTCTTAACCTTTGAGCTACCATGGCCAACGTGTTGACTATGTTGTTGTTGAATTCATGTAGAATTGGTTTGATTATTCAGTAAACACTGCAAAACCAAAAATCGTTTTAATTATACAATATACCTACCATGTTTTACTCCATTTTCCAACTTATTTTGCATTATAGACATTTTCGGTTATTCAACCTTGTCCAGGCCAGTTTAGGTCGGATAATCGAGACTCTACTGTGACATATATATATAAAACCAACTTGAGTGAAAACCTGTGTGTCAGAGTGTATTGATGGTAACAATGCCCTGAGTGTCACATCACTAGGCTGGTAGGCCGTAAAAAGAACATTAAAAAGGCATTTCACCTGAATGTAACTTCACTCATTATGCACTTCATCATGAGGTTTTGATGGTTAAGCAGCTTCCTATGAACTAAAAGAAGTCCTACACTAGAGTGTACAATTTTTGGGAACATCCCAGTCCGATCCTTAGCTGATTGGCAATTGACCATTGTCTTCAAAATTGGTTGTCGTGTGGACCTCTTGTAATTGGCTCTCTCTCTCTATCTGAATATTTCCTACATAAGTGCATTAGACCATTCACCAACAGCTTGTCAAAATTTAAAGCATGTGGAATGTTCTTTATAAGAATATATTGAATATTGAAATAACTGAATAAGTTCAAGTTTTGCTCTCAATGGTTTCAGTAATTTAATCTCCTCTTAAATATAGTGGTTCTCATTGCAGAAATAAACAGCAACTGCCAACTTTTCTATTTGCTTATATTTTATGTTCTTTCGGTGTTCTGTTAATGTAGTTTTTTAACTTATTTTTGTCAATCCAATATACAATTAGTCACAATCTATCCTATACATGCCTGACTTCTGTTCTGGTGCTATGGCATTTTTTAAAGGATTATTTATCAGTTTCTTGAGTGAAAGCTATTTATTTGATGTCATAATATTTAAATATTCATTCAAATTTAGGAAATGCCAATAGGTGGAATGTACATTTTTTGTATTTCCAGTTTTTAAATTAGCAGCTCCTAGAAGCTTAATTCATAGTCATAAGACCATATCGAGATTTAACTGTATTGGAACACCACAGTGAAGCGAAATAATTATTAATTTATATATGAGTCGTATTTATTACACATCGGCTTCACTTATGTACCTATTTTGAGGACATGTTTCGCAAATCATCGTTTGCATCGTCGACTCTTATGCGACTAAAGCTTGATCCAGTGGTGTGGGCTTTAGTGATGAACTTAAATGTGGGATTCTCTTCTAGCAGGATTTCAAAGTTCATTAGTTGGTTTTTATGTTTTTCTATGACGCGTTCACTATGTTTTTGTGCTTATTTTAGTAATTCAGTGCCATCTTCAATTTCATGATTTTCAGACCAGAAATGAGCTGCTATTGTGGACTTATCAATATTTTTGTATCTTAAGTGCCTGAAGTGTTCTTTCTTTCTAGTGCCTATGTTTCCTTTTGTCCTCCCTATGTAAATTTTTTCAGTCTTTACACTTAATCTTGTAAATGCCTGACTTTTCTTCTGGTTTTATCAGTATTATTACTGTTAAGTAGGTTTTTAATGTCGTTATTGTTTTTTGGTGCCAATGTTATATTGTATTTCTTGAATATTTTTTGGAACTTTTTTATGGCCCAGGGGTGGTAAGTAAATTTAGCAAATCTAATTTCTTGTTTTATTGGTGTGAGAGCTGTGATCTGTTTTAATCTCTTTTGAAGTTTGAATGATTTTAGTTTTGTATCTACAAGGTTTTTTCCATATTCATTTTTAATTGCAGTTTTTAAGATTTGATGGTATTCTTTTTGATATTCTTGCTGGCTGAGAGGTACATCTACTAATCTGTGTGTGAGACTGTTGATGGTGGCATGTTTGTGTGGAATTGGGTTGAAACTATTTGCTTTGAGGTAATTATCTGTGTGTGTTGCTTTTCTATGAATACCAAATTCTAGTATTTCATTGCTTTTTGTGATTTTAAGGTCCAAAAAAGGTAGAGTACAGTCCTCTTCAGTTTCTACTGTGAATTGTATGCTGGGTTCTTAAAGGTTGAGTAGTTTCAAAGGATCATCTATTTGTCTGTAGTGCACTATTGTAAAGATGTCGTCTACGTATCTGTACCATGTTTTAAAAATATGAGGGAAGGCTTTAGTTATATGTGTTTCGAAAAAGCTCATGTATAAATTGGCCAAAAATGGTGAGCGGGCTTCCCATAGCTAGTCCTGAGATTTGTTTATAATACTTTCCATCGAAAACAAAATAATTTTGATGTATACATATTTCAGTCATTGCCAAATATTCTTCTATTGTATTGGCATCTAGGTTAATAGAAGTTAGCCATTTAAGTTTAATCAAAAGTTTATCTATTGGAATGCAGGGAGGAGGGAGCGGACATCAAAGGATACTAAAGTGTCTTGAGGTTTTAGTTTAAGATTTTGAATTTTTTCTACCAGGTCTAAAGAGTTTTTTATGCTCAAGAGTATTGAATTGTGGAAAGGACTGAAATTTTTTGGACAGCCATTTTGCCAGAAGCTAAGTAGGAGTGTTGACATTATTTACAATGGGTCTCATGGGTATGTTGGGTTTGTGTATTTTAGGCAAACCATATAATCTTGCAAGGGTAGGCTTGTCCGGTTTGATAGTTTTTTGTTCTGCAGTTGTTAAAATGTTACTATTATTGATGGTCTTTTGTACATCTTTTATGCATAGGTTGAGTGAATTAGAATATATTTCTTTGAATTCTTTCTGTTGTAGTACATCTAACATTTTTTCCTTGTATGTATCTGTGTCTAAAATTACTATTTTTTCCCTTTATCAGCCCTTGATGTACTACAGATGTTTAGTAGTTAGATGTATCATTACTCTTTGATAAATATAAATGTAATAAATGTAATAAATATTTTTAAGTTTAAACCCCGATATTTATTTATATACACCTGTATATTACTGATACCACTATAATCTTATTAAAATGTAACTAACTGGGGTATATAAATGTGAAACTTGAAAATGTTTCTTATTAAAGAAACTTATTATGAAAATTTATTTTCAGTTTTTACAAGAAATAACACTACAATGTCATAAAAAAGCTAATCAATTTTGATCTTTATATAAATACTTTCAATAGTTTTCATTTCCTCCCTCTCTAAACATAAAAAGAAGTCCTCTGAGATGTAAATTTAATTATTAACTGCTGTGGAAAGCAATACTAGAAAGCAGCTGCATAGAATTTTACTCTTAGCTCTGTTCAGTGGAACAATCTTAAGGATTTCTTAGAATTCTGCATTTGATATGTATATATAGAAGACTGAAGTCCTGAGTTACCTGTGTCAGTCATTCCATGATCACCAATAACGAAGAGCATTGTGTTGTCATCAATGGTATCTACCAC
The DNA here is from genome assembly GCA_030765055.1 of Mantis religiosa. Classification (NCBI taxonomy): domain Eukaryota; kingdom Metazoa; phylum Arthropoda; class Insecta; order Mantodea; family Mantidae; genus Mantis; species Mantis religiosa. The sequence continues at coordinate 118,308,165 of CM060949.1, read as the reverse complement.
AGACCTGTAAAACAAATAAGATACCCTTACTGTATGATTATTGAAACATTCTAATGTAGAGGCAGTTATGCTGTTTGGTGTTAAACATCTTAGTTATTTTCCTAGTTGCTGCTGTTAATGACTTCTGTTTCTTCTTTGGGGTAACATTTAAGCAGTACATATACTCACTAAAATGATTGAAGAAGTTCTCTGATACATCTTCACTAAGTTTTAGTGTGCATCACCTGACCCTCAATCTTTTCTAAGATATGCATCTAATTAAACGACAAGCTTATATTCTGTTCTAGCCTATTATAGCAAATTACTGTTAACTTATCTTTGACATTTGATAAACATATCTTCAACATGAAATGAGCTCTAAGAGAGCTCTACATACTATGCAGATTATGAATGATCATTTTTAGAACATTGAGTTTCAGCCAATTACAGCTAGAATTATTTTACAAAATGTTGAGAATTTGAGGAAAATTATAAAAAATAATATATTACAATGGCAATGAAGACTGATCCAAGGTATAAAAATTATTCTGCTTTGACAAAATGATGCTGGTTAACAATGCTCACATGTTGACTGAATTATTCAGTGCAAACATGCTGGAAACTCTTTTGTCTATAGCAGTACTTGTTCATGTCCAAAAAAAAAAAAAAAAAAAAAAAAAAAAAAAAGAAGAAAGGAATATGTATTCACAGTAATTGCATTTTTAGTGTAAAAATGAATACTAGCTTTAACATCAATCTGTTTTCCCAAATAGTTTCCAAATGTACTTATATGGCTAATTTAGGCTCAATAATATTCATGCATGTTCATAAGATGAATAAATAGAATAAATCCAGTGGTACTACAGCCTGCCAACCTGAATACCAATTTCACACTTACACATGGCACAAGTGGATGATCACCTAACTAATATGGGATGGTGATGTGGCCAGCATTGCACTTTCCCAACCAGAAAATTAGCTTACACGGCAGGATTGCTACATATAACAGCTCCTCAATTTCCTCATGACGACTCCTGTAATTAGGACTTAAAATTCTTACCCCCAATGGTGGAGGCTTCACTACCTATACAAATTCACATTTATTGCTTGCATATTTTATATCTACAGATTGCCCACCTCGATAGCGTAGATGGTAGTGAGTCTGCCTCACATTCAAGAGGTCCCAAGTTCGAATCTTGATTACAGTGAGTTACCTGGATAAGGTTTTTTCCAAATTTTCCTTTATTCTGAAAGACGAATGTCGGGTAATTCTAAGCTATATGGACCCCGGACTCATTTGAGCATCATTTCATCCATTTCATTCATCAACCGATATGACTTAGCATTGGAGGATGTAAGCTACCAAAAAGAAAAATCTACAGATTTTAGACAAAATAATTAAACAATTATTACAAACCACGCAATACCTTCTTTAGATACAAGCCACTAGCAGAAATAAAAATAGTTTGGATATTTGCCATAATCTGGATTTATTAACACTAAAATCAGAAAGGAAAAGGGAGAAAAAATCTTCAAAATGCTCCACCATAAGATGTACTTTCACAAGAAAAATGAAATATTGCAAAGATTATAATACTAAGAAAAAATTGATTTGAAATAAACTGTACATATTAGTAATTTCTACATTTTTGTATCACTTATAATTTCTAATTTTATAAAGTTTAATTGGAATGAAGAGCACTTCACAGGCTATTTGGTGAAAATTCAAACTTATGTATGTTTTATGCCAGTACATTATATAATCAAAATCATTAGTCATTTTGAGAAAAGAAAAAACATAGAAAAATCTTCCAGGAAAAAACTGTTTTGTATTTTGAGGGAAGTTTCATTTTGAATGCTAGTAAGATGCTTTTCAAGTAAGGTATTTCATTAACTGTTTTTGCATTATGATATATCTTTTGTGGGTATGACTACACGCACACATGCACACACCAGTAATAAACAGAGTCCGATTTTTAAATAAACATTCAGCATAACTTTACAGATTGTGAATATAGGTTCAGTTACTGTCTTGATCAGAATGGATGTTAATATAATATGGCTAAGAGACAGAATTTACATTAGATTTAACAGTGATTGGGAGAAACAGTATTATTTTGTACAAATCAGAGGAAAACCTGTGTGTATATTATGTAGCAGTAGTGTATCTGTTCCTAAAAAAATGTAAAATATTTTTCGACAAACCACACAAACTTTAATATTGAATTTCCTGTTAATTCTGAATCGCAAAAACACAAAGCTAGTGATTTAAAATGTAATTAACATTACAGCAAAGGGTATTTACAAACCAGTTCAGCAAAATAGTGTCACAAGTGACTGTTTTGTTTACAGTGGTGGTTTGTGCCACATCACATACAAAGTCACCCTCTCTGACTTCTTGTATGCGACCATGTTGCTCTCTCTCTTATCTTGACAGACATCATCGAGTGAACATGTGTTTTTGTAACTAAGAGCATCTTGTGTGAGGCAGTTTACCTCCAACCATTGTGAGTACAAGGTAATGTTGCTGTTTAGCGCATGGAGTATGTGGTTGACTAACAATATATGTCACTGGACATATTTGTTTAATAATTTCAAATGGTCCAAAATACCTGTGAAGGAGCTTAGTGCATTTACCTTTCTTTCTAATGGGAGTAAACACTTTCACAAGTTGTTCAATAGTGAATGTGACATCTCTATGCTTGGCATCACAAAAAGCTTTCAACGTGGGCATTGATTCTGGTGAACCAGGGGAAGATGTCACCAGTGACTGTTTTGATTAGAGTGGTGGTTTGTGCCACGTCACGTATGACCACGTTGCTCTCTCTCTTAGCTTGCCGCACATCGAGTGAACATGTGTTTTTGTAACTAAGAGCATTTTGGTGAGGCGGTTTGCCTCTAACCATTGTGAGTTTTTCCTAAAGGGGAGAAGAAGAAAAAAAAAAAACATTGTGAGTATAAGATAATGTTGCTGTTTGCTGTATCTTTGATTTAATACACTTGGAATTTAAATCATGTTTAACTGTTTCTACCTAAGAATCCCAATATTTCATCATTGATAGTGTTGCTTTGAAAACTTATTCTTTTCTTGGGCTCTACATATCTTTGTGAGGTCACATTTTCATCTATGAGCATCATCAAGAGTAAATACTGATCCAGTTTGACAAACTCACATCTAGATAATGCATTAAAAGCAGTTCACTCCAGCTCATTCCAGATTTTTCTACACTTATAGAAAACATGCACTGCCAAACTACACAATTATGTAAGTTGCATACCTAAGCAATTTTAATTGTAATTCTTTGAAATTCTTCAACATTGATACATGTTCATGGTAGTGGTAGTGATGGTAGTGGCACCCGAAACTCATCATACATGAGTTAAATGTGCTTGATCACATGAGAAATTTGGAAGCACTGACATACTGTAATGTATGTTGTGCAGTTTATGCTTGAAGTGATGACAGTTCACAAATTTTAAGTTTTATTACACAATATAAGATATTTAAAAAAAGTACTGGTGATGAGTGTATTACTAGTCATGATGCATATGCCATAAAAATATAAGCTGTTCAATGTACTTGAGCATTGTTCACAATGGGACCAACGAACAACGATACTAACAATAAGCAGCAATCAGAGCAAATATGTGAAGATTCTGCAAAAATTGAAAGAGGGGGCAAATTTATACAGAAGAATAGTTAAATTGTTTAATCAAAAGGATGTTTACATGAAAGCAGACAAAAGAAAAAGGACAGTTATTATGAACAGGATTAAATTTTGAGTATAGCAGATTTATTAGAAAGTGAAGACTTCCAAGAAATAAAGTCACATCCATTAAATACGCATGTAAAACATGTTAATGGCAGTCATGAATAAAAAAATTATTATAAAAAAACGAACAGACAATCCCATGACAACCCAGCAGGTTTGATCTGCAAAAAATTCATAAACCAGGAAATAAGAAACTTCCAATAATCAACATCAATATGACTGCTACTAATTGGCCCATTGGCTAAAGAATAAATTCAACGTGCTACCTAAATTTGAAGGCCACAGTATTAAAAATTCTGGGATTCATTAGCAGAACTAAAAACATGGAATTTTCATTCACGAACCATATGACATCCTTTGACATGATCTCTTTGTTGCCAAGTGTGCCAAGCTAATGGAGTACATTAAGAGATGACTTCAGTCCCTACATTATAGATCAGAATATTATACTGTATGCCTACAACAAGAAGGCTAGAGGGGAATGAAGGGCAGAGGAGCTTGAACTGTTTATCTGCTCCAGTAGCGGATCTATTTACTAGGAAATGAGAGTATGAGAGTGCATATGAGTCATCCAATCTGCTAGACCTAATGTTTGTTACAGTAAATGATGCGATAGGTATTATGTATAGATCAGTTATGTGACAACACTTTTGTATTTTAATCGAGCCTTCCATCCTTGTCATACTCAGAAGGCAAGCATAAACACAGAGGAGACAGCAAAAGTGATTACGTTACACATTCCTCTAGCTTGCTTTCTTGTCCTGGGGAAACAGTAGATGAATACCTACAATTAACGGGAGTCTGCAGTGAACAGAGTTTTTTGGTATTTAACGGAAAGTTTTTCAAACAAAAAAAATCAGGATTATCTATGCACAGCCTACTATCTTCATTCCTGGGAGATCTTTTCATGAGCAGCTTTGAAATTAAAACTATATATATTCCAATTGTGGATTACATATGAGGATGACATCTGAGCAATAGGCAACGAAAACAGGTAGATTATACATTGAGATGCTTAACTTACAGGATCCTGCAATAAAGTTTTCTATTAAAGGAAATAAGGATAATGAAATCCCTTTCCTAGACTTGAGAATAATCAGAAAAGACAAAAAACTATAATTTGGCATGTAATAGGAAAGATACACATACAGAAAATTTCATAAAACCAGATGGATGCAACTCAAGACAACATAAGAATGCTGTCATTAATAGTTTTACTTACAGGCCGATAAATGTTCCATTAAACAAAATATGCCAAAGAATATAATTGTATAATTCGCATTGCAAAATATGTTGGTTCCAATACTGAATTAGTCAAAGAGAAAATTGATAAATTCGAAAAACCAAGATATGCAGAGACAAATAACTACACTCTTCCAAATCAGCAATGAAATCTCACACAAGAAATTTACACTACACCCCAAAGCTACAGACCTCTTCCATAAGGTGCTCAAAGAATACATGACTTTAACACCACAAAACAAATTCAGTGTACAAAACCTTCTGAAATCACATTAAAGACCAAAAATCAACAGACAAACATTCACGTGTTTACTACATAAGTTCTAAAGTTGTTTCAGAATATCAGTAATAAAGAAATCAAATCTGCAGTAGCAAACTATTTTTGTAAGTAAAACCACAACATAGAACAAGAAATTTTTTTGGAAAACTCATCAACTATGACACCAGATTTTGACACAAAGTCACTTAAAAAAGCACATCACCAGATTTCAATTAACTTGAAACAGTTAACAACCTTAAAACATGTGCTTGCATATTTTACTCAATTTATTCATGAGGGGTTTATTCTGGATGTATTAACTGTTAGCTTATGTACCTGTTGCTTAATGTTGAGTGTACTTTAGTAACAAACTTATGTTTGAAAAAGTGGCATCAAAATATGTATAACCTCAAAGCATGCATTGTCACAGGCTATGAAGAGACTACATGGACTACATTAATTAATAAACAAAATAGGAAAGTTTACTGTAAAATTACCATGGAAACAATAGTTGTGTATTGAAAAATGTTTCTCAAGTAGCCATCCCAGTATATACAGTTTTTCAATAGACAGAATTTAGTTAGACATCATCTAGAAGAACTAAGATTTCCGGACATTTGAACTGAGGACAGATTTAAATTATAGAATTTATGAAGTTGGAAGATTTAAGAAGTTTGATATAATATTTATTTGAGATGTAATAAACAAAATTTCAAAAGATAACTGCCTAGTAAACAACATAAAAACCTGAGATAGGAATCTATTGCTGCAACAACTAATTATAAAAAGCTACCGCAAGTGGCTCCTTAATGTGAGGCTCAGATAAAGCAGGCAAAAAATAAATGAAAATAAAATAAAAGGCAAATTACTCCAACAGATAAAAAATTATAAAAAGCATCAAGGCAGAAGAAGAAATATTTGACTGAAAATTAATATGTAGCAGAGGATATTCAACAGTAACGGAAAGACAGGGACTTCATGATTACAGGCTAGGAACTTAAAAATTTTCAGGGATGACTCAGAACTAAAACAACATGCAAGAGCAGAAGAAACTGAATAGCAGGGACTATATGCCAATTTTTTACTTTTTATTTTGTTCATTTATGATTTTGGGAAACAGAAAAAACACAGGACCATTAAAGAATGAATAAAGAAAATGTAGGTGAAGAATTACTGTAGGAAGAAGTAGGAGCAGAAAGAGAAATAGAAACAGATTATAAAAGACGGAAGTAAAGGTGGTAAAACCTAATGCAAAGAATGATGGAAATGATGGTTATTTAGAAAAACGTACAAAGGAAGTTGTAGAAAGTACATGAAAAGAAATGGTAGAATATGAGGAAAATAGGAGAAAGGAAATGACAGAACTATAACAAAGCTTAGGATTGAAAATAGAAGGAAACACGAAGAGCTGGGGCAGAGAACAGAAATATGTAGAAAAGAACTGGAGTTAGATTCAGAGAAGAAAACAGAAGTAGGAATCAACAGCAATTCACAAAATGTATAAAGAGAAACATGTGAAACCAAAAGTACTCTGGAAAGCAGAATCTTAGGTAACAGAATGGGTAGTTTGGAGCTTGAAATGAGAGAAAGCAAAGTAATATTACAAAAGGAGAAAGGAAAATGCAAGTGTGAAATTACATAAAGCACGGCTAACTTAGCAAAACTGATAATGTATGAACAGAATTGTTTGTGGAAGTAGAGAAAATAAAAAGACCAGAATAATTTTGAAGTGAAACAAAGAGGGAGTGAAGAAAGTACTAAGGCATTAAATAGAAAAAAATTAGAAAATAAATTGTAGATGGTAATATAATAAACTGCAGCATCGAAAGTTAAAATGATAGCAAATGCAATGCAATTGCAACAACAACCCATAGATAACATAAACATAAAGCAGAACCAAGTAAAATAAACTAGAAGTATGAATAAACTAAATAAGAATGAACTAAAAGCAATAAGCAACAGTTGGCAGTAAGATCGCATACATAATATGAAAAAGATTATGATTGCATTGCAAACATAAAATGAAAACATGGATATAGATGATAGATAATATAAATGAAATATAGCAATGTAATAGACACATAAATGCTATACACAATATTATGCAAACAGCATACTATATAAGATCCCATCTCCCATATTGAGGAGGATATAGGAGATGACTCAAACCTTTTGTAAAAGAGATGGAGGAAGGTTTCAAATTAAAGATAATCCCAAATGAATTGAAAATGACTGCATAAAGTGTCTGAAAAACAAAGCACTAGATTGGTAGAAGTTAACACTGGCTGGGCACAAAACACCTTCTACATTTAGAAGTCTGCATTTATTAGGTACTGGGGCCTGCAAAACAGAATCAAGCAGGATTGAGTTAGCAACAAGAAAGTATGAACCATATAAAGAGTTGTAACTACAAGACTATTTTATGAAGTTTACAAATAAAAGAAAATTATTAGAGCCACATGTGTCAGAAACACAATTTATCACAATCAGAACCAGATGATTTCCATATGCAGTTCACACATGATTAACTGCAACAAAGCCTACAGATTTTGCAATGTTATAGAACTTTTGACAGCATTTGAAATGCAAAAAATGAGGCAAACTGGTCACTGGAGTACTAAACGGATAAAAAAGCAACTTAGGAACACACAGTCAATTACATCTCAAAATCCAACATGATATATTAAGAGGTATTTTACCACATAAAACATACATAAAACCCAACTTATTATTTGGAGGAGAACTGCTGGCAACAGTAAGCAAGAAACTCAAAAGGAAAATAGAAACCTCACAAAACAATTCACTAAGAATAATAACAGGAGCTGTGAAAACAACACCAATCGCCATACTACAGAGCTTCACAAAAAATATGGCCATAGAACTGGAACATGAACTAAAGGCAATTACCCCAGCACAAAAACTGCTAGTTAACAAAAATAGACAAAAGTGGTATCGCACAGCAGATAATATAAGCAATCTAAAAACCCAAACAAGCTTCAGAACATACATCAATAACTCAAAACACAAGAACATAATAACAACAAATATAACAACAATAGAGGAAACAAGCCCAACAGAATATATTGACATACATTATAAGAATGACCTGTTACATGCAATACATAAGCAAAACAATTTATCAGATGAAATGAGAGCAATAGCAATAGCCACAGAAAATGAAAGATATCCAGAAAAAGAGTGGCTCCGAATATATACAGATGGATCCTTTATTAACAAACAAGATGCTGGTGCAGGAGTAAACTGCAAACATTTTGCACAGTATCTAACACTAGACGAAACTTCAAAACATTATGATGGAGAACTAACAGCCATAAAAGCAGCAGAACGTACATAAAGCAAAACATAGTTATCTTAACAGATTCAAAATCAGCCACAGATGGGATTGTAAATTATAAAAACAAAACAACAAGAAACATCAAAGAAATAAGAAGTTTAATTAAAGCTGTCGAATCAAGATGGATCCTTTATTAACAAACAAGATGCTGATGCAGGAGTATACTGCAAACATTTTGCACAGTATCTAACACTAGACGAAACTTCAAACCATTATGATGGAGAACTAACAGCCATAAAAGCAGCATTGCAGAAGGTCCTGTACAGACCGTACATAAAGCAAAACATAGTTATCTTAACAGATTCAAAATCAGCCACAGATGGGATTGTAAATTATAAAAACAAAACAACAAGAAAAATCAAAGAAATAAGAAGTTTAATTAAAGCTGTCGAATCAAGAAACCATGGCACCCTGCAATGGATTCCAGCCCATGTTGGACTTTTAGGTAATGAACATGCTGACCAACTAGCAAAAAAAGGTGCAATTCAAAATATAAAACCTGTTAAGACAAATTGAAATTAATAAGCAATTAAACAATATTAAGCTACATTTTAAAAGACAGCAGAGACTTGATGAAGAAGATAAACTAAAAGACAAGGATTATAAGAACATTGGAGACAAAACTGACATACAAAAACTACCAAGAAAAACTGCCATGATTGTCTTGCAGAACACCTTTATAAAATACACTGCATACCTACACCCAAATGTACTATTTGTAAAGAGGATGTCATCATGAACAAACACTATTTGGACAAATGTAATGGTCTCAAAAGTGGGAACCTACAGGCTTTATATTGGGAAGCTAGGGGGAAAATGATGCAAATCAACTAATCCCCAGTGCCATTAGTCAACAACAACATATTAAGAGGTATAAAGAAGAGAGCAGCACAGTACCCAACATACACAAATTATAACAATGACAGACTACAAGAGACAAGGGAAAGGTGCCATGGATATACCTTGGGAATGAATCCTAAATATTATGGAAATTGCATTGTAAAACATAGTAACAAACATATAATTAGGGATAATCAAATTAACCATGTGAATTTCTGCAGGGAGTATTTCAGGAACCAAAGCACAGAGAACCCCTGAGGATACATGGTATTCTGGAATTATATAGATAACAAATGATTTCTTTTCTAATTCACATTCAAAAATTATGAAATTACTTAAAATGCTAAGAAAAAAACGTTCATTTACCATTCTTTATAATTATACATAAAGAATTTTTTTTATTATTAACAAGAAAGGTGTGCTCAAGTGGAGCATTGACAAACAAGGATAAAATAACAGTTTAGACGGTAACAGATTTTGTCCTTTGTCTTTTGTCCTTTTTATACAAATTAGGTGATATTTCTCACAGCTCTGTCCGCACAATACACACAGTGGTATCTCTTGTTTGAAAAATAAAACAAAATGACACATTGACCCACCTTTCTTTTTCAAAGAATACTACATTGTCCTACAAGAAGTACAAGATATCCCATAATATTCCTACAGCTAGAAGAGAATAATATAAATTGGTATGAAGAATTATAAAAGAAGTGAATGAATGAATAAATAAGGTGCAGTCTGAAATATAAAAAGAACAAAGATAAATATAGTCACAAAAAATTAAGAACACTTTTATATATTCTTAACTAAATGGATATGACAGAGAATGTTAGAAATTTGGCTAAGCTATTTAAGTTTATTTTGTGAAGGAAAATGTGAATTTATTTCTTCCATAGTACTGTAAGATGATTCACTAGATTTACGCCACTATACTGTCTGATTTCCTGCCCTCTGTTTCTGAACATTCTTGCCATTCTTGATTTGTTTGCTAGTTGTGAATTCTCAGCCGATGTAATAAAAAAAAGGATATCTGGGGGATTAATATGAGAGGGATCTGAAAATGAATTACAGGATCATTTTAAATATACTGCTCAATCTATAAGCATTTCCTCTCATAGGAAGATAATTTGCTACTAATACACCATACAAATGCTAGATGGCAGTTGTCAGCAGTGTATAGTAAAAGGATAATGCTTATTTGTGGCGGAGTACAGAAATTCGTAGACAAAATGGAAGATAACTATCATGAACAAAGATGGACTGCATGATTTTGGGGAAGGAACAGATCAGAACAACACATATTCATAAACAATTAACTGCAGTTTGTGGTCTGTACAGAAGAATGTTTACAATTGTATTGCTGCGTTTGCCAGTGAAAGGGAATCTGCAAGCAAGAATGTGAGTACTGATCATCAGTCAACATTGTAATCTCCCAGGAACATTAAAGTTGTGTCTAAATTGATTACGGCTAATAAGCCTATAACTTTTGATGAGTTGGAATCACATACAGGGATCGGCCATGCAACTCTGCATACCATTGTTCACAACGATTTGATATGAAAAAGGTGTATGCACAATGGATTCTATGGGACTTGACACAGGCCCAGAAGAACAGAGTTGAAATCTGTTGCCAATTATTGGAAATGAACAATGATGATGCAGATTTTTTGGAGAAAATAGTGACTGATGATGAATCATGGTGTCACTATCATACCACGAGAAGAAAGTCCAAACCAAGCAATGAAAGAATCCTGGGAACCCAGCCCAAGAAGTTTTGTGCTGCTCTATCTGCAGGTAAGTGATATCAGAAGTGTCTTTTAAATACAGGTGGCTGTGACTGAATAGTGGTAATGTTTGGTTCGAGCTGCTCATTTTATTCTTATATTTATGGTAGATTGCTTCGGTGAGAAGAAGTGCATTAACAACTGAGTATTACTAATTAGTGTTGTTTGCTACCAACTTGGTGTGATGGCATAGATTCGCTTAAAATTGTGCGAGTGCTCTGAAGATCTTGGGCATGGATACTCATAATGTTATCAGTGCATGTGCTAACACATGTGAAATTGTCCCCCGCAATAGAGGAAGATCATCTCACTGAAACTTTAAGTGGTGCAATATATGTTAAACCTATAAATGACTGTGATTCAGATATAAATATGCCATTTTATAATAAAAGTTGTAAAGCAACAAAACAATCGAAGGTGCGAAAAGAACTGAAGATCAAACTAATACAAAGAAGGCTACCAAACATTCAAAGTTAATTTTAAACCAGGTTAACAAACCCTTGAACACAAATGCTTTATGCGCATTTTCAGTACCTTCAACAAGCACAGTGCAAACCTGTCAGCAGGCTCAGTCAATGCCTATGCAGCCATCTCAGGTTTATTGCACCCCTACTCTCAATCCTAATTCACAAATACAATCTCCCTTACACCCGTCACACCTATATCATACCATGTCATCTACTGCTAAAGTGACCGCTAGAACTACGAATGATGTTACCATGCATGAGACTGCCCCATCTAACAGTTCACCCGCAGCAAGCTCTAGTCGTGCTGCCACACAGGCTCCTCCTGCAGCCGTCCCGAGTAAGCGCAGAAGCACTGCAACGCTACCACAACAAAAAGCTTCCTGCTATGCTTACTCTGTTTCTATGCACAACTGTTTTGAATTATTAGATAATAACAATGCCATGGACGAGACAAGCACTTCTGCGACCCCCAAGGAAAAAATTCCACCAATTTTCAACTTTTGCTAAAATACTTAAAAAACAATGTTACCTCTGAATTTCACACAGAGCTTCGGGGGTCCATACTTAAGGTTTATCCCTCTACTTCAGATAACTTCCGCAAACTTACTACCTACTTCAGCACCATTCAACACGAATACTACACTTTCAGAAATCCCACAGATAAACTTTTCTCAGTAATTATATGAGACATCCCTCCTTCGCTCACTGATAAGGAAATACGAGGGCCATTCAGAAAGTAACCTCCGATCGGTCACAGTGCGGGTAGTGGGGGGAGTAGCGACGCCATCTGTGCATTCACGCACTCAGCAGGTCAGTCGGCATCAAGCCGTGGTCACGTGAACATCGTATCTGTGCTAGTTTAGTGTTTGTGGCCGTTTGAAATGTGTACTGCAATAGAAAACCCCGCCAAATGTGAAGTGCGTGTGAAACACTAAAAAAATTACGACGGGCTATACAGAACAAACGCCGTGGTATGCTGACTTCCGGTATCGTTTTTTTGCACGATAACGCCCGTCCTCACTCTACTCGCAGAACAGCAGCCCTTCTTGAGTCCTTCAAGTGGGACGTTGTCAACCATCCACCTTACAGCCCATATCTGGCACCAAGCGATTATCACCTCTTCATGCATATGAAGACATGGCTCGGGTCCCAGCAGTTTGATGACGACGAACAGCTCAAAGATGCGGTCTCAAGCTGGCTCCAGGCACAAGCGGGTGATTTTTATGCAGAAGGAATTTCAAAGCTTGTGAACAGATAGGATAAGTGCCTCAATCATTATGGAGACTATGTAGAAAAATAGTGCAAAGATGTAGTTGTAAGATGTATATATTAAAATATTTTTATTTAACTTGGTGAATTTTTTGCAATCAACGCAGGTTACTTTCTGAACGGGCCTCGTATATGACGAACTATGCTCACAGAACTATCCAGTGCGGAAGGTCACTCGTCTTCTGAATCAGACGAAACAACCCATTCCTCTCTGTGCGGTGGAATTGTTCAACAACGATGATGGTAAAGCAATTCTCAACCTCACTCGCCTATTCTACAGTGTTGTGAAGGTGGAACACCGCCATCGTACAACTGACATACCGCAATGCACTCGCTGTCAGAATTATGGTCATACCAAGAACTATTGTCAGCTGACCCCGAGGTGTGTTTGTTGTCTAGAAAATCATCACTTTTCACAGTGCACTAAACCAAGGGACACTCCAACTCAGTATGTGCATTGTCATGAAAACCACCCAGCTAACTACCGTGGATGTCGGTATTATTTGGAACTGAAATCCTGGACCCAAAACAACAACACTAGGCAACAACCTTGGACTTCTCATCGCAACCGCCCACTACGACAATCTAATAATACTACACAGCAACCTTCACAACCCCCAGCTGTATCACCAGTACCTCCAACATCTTCTCCAGCAACTTATGCTTCTGTAACTTCTGGTTCCTTGACGAGGCGTGCTACTACACAACAAGATCCCTCTGACTCCTCATCTCTCTCGGCTCTGCTAAGTAGCCTGTTCACTCAACTTCTCAATTCTTTAACCACGTTCCTCACTCCTCTCTTACCACAACTCACCCAATGTTTGTTTCCAAAATGCTCTTCTGTCTACTTTCCGACAAGCTGGCGTGTAATAGGCCATCTCTTTCATCACTCACTCTCCTAAACTGGAACACTAGAAACTGGAACGCTAAATGCGCCTCCTTTGCTGCCTTTCTGAGTTTGCACAGTATAGATGCTGCTTGTATCACTGAGACTCATCTTCTCCCAAATTTCTACGCTACAGAATCTATAGATTCGATCGGAATGCACCTTCCGCATCTGGGGGAATAGCTGTGCTAGTTAAGCGTTCTCTGACTCGTCATGAGCGTTCTCTGACTCTGTGACCTCTGGCTTCGAGGTCGTGGGTATTAAACTCTCTCTTTGTGATAGCAAAGATCTCATTCTAATGAGTGCCTACAAGCCCCCAAATAGTAAGCTTAATATGCACTATTTCTCTCTACTCTTCCAAGCAGAAAACAGCACTCTCTTGCTAGGTAATCTGAATTCCAAACATACTTCTTGGCGCTGTAGGGCCACAAATCCGAGTGGGCGCCGTCTGATTGACACTATTAATGCCACTGGTCTTCACATACTGGCTCCCACGGAGCCGACTTACTATTCTGGCAACCCACAGGTAGCTCCTGACATTTTAGACATTGGGGTACATCGTAATATACGATTACCTGCATTGATTTCTTCACTGCCAGAGCTCGATTCCGATCACTGTCCAGTATTGGTCACATTTAACCTCAGTCCTGACATTTTGCCACAAATTCCGTGTCTCATCAATGGTTTTGTCAACTGGGACTGTTTTCACACACATCTGGATGCTGCACTCCACACATCTTATCAATTGGGTGCTGTGGATGCTATTGACACTGCTGTTCACCATTTTACCTCTGCGCTCTCTTCCAGTGTACAATCTTCTACTATCTGCAATAATCAACATCGCCATTGTCCGTCCTTGCCTATCCATTTTGCTCAACTCATCCAAGAGAAACATCGCATCCATCGCTTGTGGCAACGTCATAGTCAACCCTGGCTACACCAAAGATTAAATAGTCTCATTCAGCAAGTACAGACTGCACTAGGCCAACACCGCTTTCAGGAGTACCAGCGACAATTAGCCACTATCCATCCCGGCGATCATACCTTATTGAACGTCACTAAGAGGAATCCACCTCTTCAAGTTGAGGGGACACTTTTGAGTGACTCTGCTGCCAAGTGTGATGCTCTAGCTACTCATTATGAGCAAATATTTACGCCTAACACCTGCCTGGATCCTGATATTCCCTCTTCTGTGGACAGAGAACTTCTTGAATGCCAGCTTCGTCCTACAGTGCACGACAGAATTTTGTTCACTAGTCCACGTGAATTGTCCCACCTTATCCATCAACTTCCCACTAAAAAATCTCCTGGTCATGACCTTATCTCCAATGTTGTGCTGAAGAATTTGACAAACAAGCTGCTAGCTTATATATCATCAATCTTCAATTCTGCGCTACGCATTGGTTATTTTATATCTAGATGGAAACATGCTGAAATTATAGTCTTCCACAAGCCCAACAAGCCCAAAAACTTTCCCTCAAATTATAGACCAATCAGTTTATTACCTACTCTTTCTAAGCTTTTCGAAAAGATTCATAAACGTCTTTCTCATTTTTTGATTCTCAATCAGATAATTCCGCCTTTTCAGTTTGGCTTTCGCCCGAAGCATACTACCACTCAACTGCTTAGAATCATGCAGTCTATGGTACAAGGTTTCATAAACAGGCACTACACTGTAGCAGCATTTCTAGATATTGCCCAAGCATTCGATAAGGTGTGGCACACTGGGCTACTACTTAAAGCACATCACATTGGTCTCCCTTATTATCTTATACAAATCATTGCAAGTTTTCTCACTACTAGAACTTTTGTGGTGTGAAATGCTAGTTTCACATCCAGCCAACGGCCATATTAGCAGGTGTCCTTCAAGGTTTAGTATTAACACCACTCCTCTTTAATATCTATACTTATGTCTTCCTGCTATAGCTCCAATTTTCACGGCTTTATATGCTGATCACACTGCTCTCTTTTATTCTCACTCCGATATCCGTCATGCTATTCATGAACTGCAAACTGCCCTGGATCAACTAGCTCACTGGTTCTCTAACTGGCACATTTCCCTTAACACCAACAAGACAGAGGTTAAGATCTTCTCTTTACGTCCTTATAGGGATCCTCCTTCACTACAACTGCTCGGGAATAACTTTCATGGTTACCAACCAGTATGCCAGTGAAAAATCTTGGGGTGCTACTAGACACTCAACTTACTTGGAATGCCCACATCTGTCGGTCTGTTACACTTGCATCTGCCCGGCTATCAAAATTGTACCCTTTACTCAACAGGCGTACCTCACTTGGTTATGAATCCTCCCTTCTTCTTTACACATCTCTAGTCCGTCCTATTCTTACCTATGCAACTCCAGTCTGGGGTGGCACCAGCAAGACTAATCTCCGCCAACTGCAGGTATTACAAAACAGGGTGCTTCGTATAGCTACAAATGTTCCATGGTTCGTCAGAAACCAACAACTTCATCATGAGTTTGGTCTTCTACCCATTCAACAGTACATCTGCCGGCTGGCACAAACTTTCTTTTACCATCTCCAGGAGGTCCCTGGAGCTGTTACCTACAATCTCAGCACTCGCACTCGCCAACCAACTCGCCTCAAGTGCAGACTGCCACAAGAACTTCTCCTGAGTGACCTCTCCAGTACAGACGACCCAGACGAGTGATAAATATCAGCCTTAAAGTCCCCAATGTGTGTTACAGTGATCCTGCCATATTTAGCTAGAGGAGTTGTTCACGGCTACCTCAATTGTTATGTATACTTTTACAAACTTTCTCAATAACAAACATCTGTAAAGCATACTTGCTGATCGATGGATGATAAAAAGAAGAAAAAAAGAAGAAGAAAGAAGTGTCTTTTGGGTCATTTGTGGCATACTACTAATGAACTTGCTTCCACAATGAGCTGTCAAAAGCAGTGAGAGCCTTACATGACTCAAGACACATGGTTCAAAATTGGCAAAAGGCAAAGTGGTCAAAAGCAGTGCTCCTCCAGCACAACAATACACAGCCTAACAATGCTCTGACTGCAAAGTTGATATCACTGAGGTTCATTGTTGTACCACATTCAGCATACAATCCAGATCTTGCTCCAGCTAATTATGCTCTATTTGATAATATGAAGGACACTGCAAGGGAAAAGGTTAAGCAACAATGAAGAATTACAGACAGCTATGCACAACTGGGTGAATGGACCCCCCAAACAATGGTTCCATGATGCAATAATGAAGTTGACAGTGATGTATTCACATTAGTGGAGAATATATTGAGAAATCCCATGTACATCTGTTCACGTTCATTAGTAAATAAGGTACAAGAAGCTACTATTGTAAAATATTTCTGAACGCTCCTCGCATATCAACATCTCTGCTTCTTCAATGTTTAAGGATAATAAACACAGCAAAGTTTAAAATTCCATACTGTATGAAAGATGTAGAACCTACCACCATAGTATCAACCAACTAATAGAAATCTAACATTACACTCTGATAACTTCTATAAACAGATCTGCAGTCATCCATTTCATATGTCAGCAGTTCTAGTCCGACAAACTCATGTAAGTACGTATTCCTGCAGATGCAGACAGGGTGAGATTGCCATGAAGCAAAAAAACATAAGACAGGGATAACTTTTTTCCCTACAGGATAGATACATTCTGTTTTCAGCAATGTAATCAGTACCTTATGTGTAATAAAATCCACTACTTGCCTTCCCAATTTCAAAAACCTTGAGTTGTGTTATAAATTATTTTCTGCAAAGCTATTTGGAAAGTAGAAGAGAAAAAGATAAGATTGTTTCATCCGTTTGTATCAATGTGGAAAACGTAAACAATTTTACCTTCATATAGACATTACATACTCTCTCATAAATTACTGATAATATTTCATTAAAATGTGTATCTTACTCAATACATTGCAGCCCACTTCATATGTAAAAAGGATTTTTATTGTACTAACCTATGACATAAAAATGTCCTACCATGAATGAAATAGATACATATAATGAAATCTGTGCCAATAAATAAATATTTTCTTTGTTATCAGTACTGCCAATTTCCAGAACCTATCAGCAACACAGTGTCAGAATTTCATCCTGCAAGTATTCTTTCACATGCCAGTGAATCTACTAATATTGGGCTGTTGCTTTTAAGCACACTTAAAAATCATCATCCAGGGATGATAAGGCCAATGCCTACCAACTGAACCATCTGCACCAACCTGTGTTTCAAATGTTTTATATTGAGTTGAAAAGGCTGGTAAAAGCCAGATGAGAGCAAGTAATTGACATCCTCAAAAACAAAGTTTTCATAGCTAGAAGAAGAGCACTTTAATTCCATAAAATCATTAAAATAGAACTACATATAATACTGTGACATCAATGATGCCATTAGTAACCTCAATGATAAACACAAAATGGCGTAAGTTAAAAGCATGAAGTTTCATTGCTAAGTGGTTAGAAAGTTAAGGTAAGCTAAAATATATTTGCTGTAAAACAGGAATGAAATGGCATACAAATGGGATAAGAATTATATTTGTTTTATTTTTTATTTTTGATGATATAATGGCACTAGTTAAACTTAAATCTGCTATAGTGAAATATGCATAATAAAAATTTGACTGAAAGAAAACTAATATTTTTGACCCGGGTTTACTTTTTATTAAAAACATGATGTGATACTGTTACCAATGTGGGAAGTGCTGATTTCCAAAATGCACTATATAGGTATGGGTAAATGACTTTTATATTATAGTCACTTTTAAGTTTATTGATATAGAAGAAAGGTTAATGATATACTCTTGAGAAACACAGCTGAATGAAAATTTGCCTCTTTAATAATGTATGCAATGTTATGTTTAATGATATGTGGTTATCAGACTATCCATGGGTATGTAATACTAATTAAACATGAGTTTCATATTCACTCTTGTACAAACTATTGTTAAAAACACTTATTCTTCTATCTATCTCAAGTCAGTCAACAAATTTAAGTTAATCGATGGAAAGTAATCATTTCCTTACACTAGCCGTACTTAGGTTATGGTTTTGGATAAATAGAGTCAACCTGAAAAATTCAATGCCATGGCTGGGATTTGAACCACAGATCTCCTGCTTTCCATCCAGTCACTCTTACCCATTGAGCTACCATGGCCAACGTGCCGTCCTGACATGTCCATTCAAATCCCGGCCATGGCATTGAATTTTTCAGGTTGACTATATTTAGTCATGTTTGTAGAAATGGTTTAATTACACATTTCCTAATAGATACAATGGAATAGAAGTATAAAATAGATTTAAGCAATAATCAAATCTTTTAGAAGCTACTTACTGATGGATTTGACATATTCTCTTTGTAAGGCTAGCAGATGGAAACTGGCACACACCGAGCGCAATTTCCCCTCAATTACCCTTGTAATACTCTGGTGTATTACTTTAGAGCTAGGAATATGGCACACCTTAAGAAAACAGATTCTTTCTGTGAGGAATGGGAAATGGGTTATTTTTGCACTCAACTGAAAGGAAAGGCAGTCGATCTGATATGCTGTGTACCCATTCTTGTACATTTCACCGCCACATGATGCTGCCATTATAGACAACCAACACAACAGAAACAACATGGGTCAGTCAGACACGTTCTGAAGATAGTGTTCCCAAAACACATTAACAGAGATTTTAAAAAAGTGATGTTAGCATTAACTAGTACCAACTCATCATAAGTAAATATATCTTATCACATCACTAGGGGGCAGATTTTGCCCTATTTGCCTATTTTATTCCTTTCTTCAGAAACGTAGGCTTTAAGTTATAAGCACGTTTCCTACAATTATTAGCCTAATTTCTTAGTTTTATTAGTGCCTATAAATGCCTATTTCATAAGTTTGTGCCTATTCTGCTTATTAGTGCCTAAAACTGCCTTTTTAGCCAATTTCTTCTGCTTGTAATTTGTGACAACAGCTTTTGCATTTGTTGGTTTCAATGTCAAGTTTTTGGGGAAGGGAAATTTCTTATTGCTGCACATTGGATATACAGAAAAGGGGTTTTAGCCAGGTGCCTTACAGACGAGTCACAATGTGCTAATGACGTCATGGAAAAATCTTAGAATTCGCTCAAGGACGAGTAGCAAAGACCAGTTAAATGATATTTCAATGGATTGACAAATGACCACTCTTTATGTGGGGAATGGAAAGCCCATTCTGTAAGCAGTGTTTCATTTGCACACACAGACCAGCTTCCTATGCAAATATGCCAAAAGAGAGAAGCAAAAGAAGTATACTTCTTAAACAGTGGATAAATGGTGATTCATCGTTCAGCACAGATGGGAAAGTAATTTTTTGTCAGCCTTGTGTGAAACAGGTGAGTTTAATCATTCATGTTTATATTAATACTATATTATCCTAGCTTCAAAAAACTTGTAAAAATCAGCTCCTGTAGCAACATTATGCCCAACACAAATTAGTATGTTGAGGAGAGCCGAAAGAAGAGAAACTGAATGTTTTCAGTTTTCCAAAGTAAAGCACAAATTTGTTAATGTGAAAACTTTCTTCATCACATTTTGGATATTTTTGTACTGGTGTAAAGGCTTATTTCTTGAGCTAATAGTAATACTTGGGGGAAGGATTATTAATTAAATTATTGATGGTGTCAATTGTTCCATAAATAAATAAATAAATAAATAAATAAGGGTTGTTAAAATATAAAAGTGTACCAATTTCAAACGATTTAGGTAATCTTATCAATAATCCATTCTATTTTATAATATTCTGTACCAAACAGAACGTACAGATAAATGGAAATAGATATTTATTACATCCGTACTCTTGTTACGCGCAGGTGTAACGAGTACAGTAAAAGTTTGTTAATACAATTCATGGAGAATGTGATACGAAGCATTCATGTACGATTTTGCGACAGAGAGACAGCTATCTTAAGTCCCATGCTTTACTACACTCTAACGGATGAAGCGTAAGTTATGTGTCAGAGAAACCTTGGCACCACCTTCACCACAAGAAGTCGTGTATAAGCAGACATCTTAGCCCTTAAGACAGGCGCCCATGAGCGTAGATGGTGCCATTCTGGAATCGGTGCCAACAACCAGGACAGAGACTTCCGGTGTTGTTTTCAACATTGAAAATGAAACTGAAGACCAATAAATCGTAATGGTTTGTGTAAAATTTTACAGAAATGCCTTTATAAAAGTAGGTACGAAAATTCTTTTCATGATGCCCTAATAGCTATAATTCTGTTTGAATGAATGGGAAATGCTTACTAAAAAGCTGTGCTTTATTATTTGTTCTTAGTCGACAATGGGGCATTAAGGGTTTTTTATTACAAAAACTAGGATTCGTAGCTTTAGCTTTTAATTAATTTTCCTTCTGTACTTTGTATCTTTCTGACACATTGTGATCATTTTAAGCGATATTAAGATTGCTGTGATGAACTTTTGAATTTCTTATCTTTCCAACTTCCTACTCTTATCATTTCTATTAAGGAGACACATCTGTGCAAATTGGCCCAAAACTTACAACAATCCCAAATTTAGTTTTTTTGTCTTAAAATTAATATAGGAATGCTTCAATAATATTAAGTTCTTTTTTTTTAGCGGCACTACAGAAAACGTCACATGACTATTTAAATAACCCTACACCTGTATTGTAGCTGCTGTTACGTAATTTTAATCTCAGATTTCTCAGATTCCATTTATTCTACATTTTCCTAACTTGAAAATGTTCTACAGGATGCAGTTATCTATTAATCTGTATCAAATTCTAAATATGCCTGTACGGGCAACTGCATATTAAGTGTATCCATTTACATTTGCTGTGTTTTTGTTATTTGTATTGAAAAGGATTATAATGCTTGCTTCTTACTAAAAACGCTTAGGAAAATACAAATTGTTAAATAGGTATTATTTTTTCCCTTCATTGATATGCGAAGACAAATATTTCACATAGGTACAGGTCATTAATAGGTTAAAACGGGTGTGGAAACTTATACCCCAAGCATTAATTTTTAAAATTATAATGTGTGTGACATTTTGAAAATCCCGTATAATTTAGACATAAACTGTTAATTTCTCAGAAACTATAGTAACTAGAAAGCTGAAACTTGGTATTATTCCATTCTTGATCGATCACAATAAATGGTATAAATTTTAAACAAATCTAACAAAACCTTCAGAAATTTCAATTTTCACCTTTAAGCCCCCACCCCACCAAACCCATGTTCTTGTTTTTTCACATAGTTAATTACTTCACACCTTTGTGCACACTATGGTTCTTACTTAGTGAAGTGGATTTATATGTATTTTAATCATACGACAATATCTGTTATTTTAACTTGCTGTGGAGCCATTTATGAAATTTGTAATAAGTGTACAACTATTTTGCCTAGAGAACCGCAAAATAGTACGTGTTTAGCAAATTTGTTGCAACTTATGTTGTGATGATTGTCATTTTGTTATAGTGCATTTATAGTGCATTTTAAGAGCCATTTTACAAAAATTGTGTATTTCTAAGTGTTTACTTAGCAAATTTTTAGTGCCTATAAATCTGCTCCCTACGCACCACTGTTCCTAGCTTCTTCTGTATATAAATAAAACTATTCTTTTACTGCACACTAACATCTGATGCCAATTCAATACAAAGCATGCTGTGAGGTGGAGAAAAAGTATCATATTTTCAACTTTTGGTTTCTTATACTGTAATAAATTGTGGAATTAACTTAACCATTATCATTTAGCTGCACAGAATGATTGCTTGCTAAAAACACAATGAACAGTACAAAACAATCCTATACAATTCTGTATCAATATCCCTCAATCTTGGTAACTCAGTAGCATGTTTAATTCTGAAGGAAACCAATGAAAGCTTAATAGCTGATCAATTATTATTGTCTATGTAACTTGGACATTTACATTTTCATTATTAATAAATAAAAACTCTGATGAATTCCAAGATATGTTTGTAAAATACAGATATCCTATATATAAAAAGATAGTTAAGCTGTTCTCACTAAATATTTCCATCATATTTTCATTACTATAATAACAAACTAATGTATTAATATTTTAACTGCTATACCACTGACGCAACTACGGCTATACAGAAGTGGAGCGGCTTACTCTAATGCACAGAAAGTGGGATGGTGACAATGTTATCGATCCACTATGAGTTGCTGATCTGTGGGGCAAGCACATACAAAAAGGAATAGCACTTCCTATTTAAGTATTTGAATATTCAAGCCAATATAAAGATTATTTCAGAAATGGTTATCTTAAAAAAAAAAAAAAGTTATACTGCATGCTTTAATGGGATCTATACTTTTTGTGTAGTGAGATTTTGTTTATCTCTTACAGTTAACCAGTAGACAAAAGTATGAAATAAATATTTTGTCTGTTAAAGAAGCTGTCAAAGATCAGGTTCATATCAGCACCACGGGCGTGCCAGAATTTTCTCATAGAACTACATGCCGTAAACTTACAGCTAAGTGTATACTTAAAAATCATCACTGGAACAGGTTTGACCTGTTAGAGAAAAGTCATCTAAGATAAAGAGGACTTCAAAAGTTATCACCAGAAAATTTGACATACATTTCATGTCATGAAAATATCTTTAAAAAACAATAGTATTTTAATAAAAACAATTGGAGTTATTGAGAAATTCAAAATGTTTGTTAATTTTCCCATGTAAAGGGTAGTTAAGGGTGGTAAGATTTTCTTGAAACTGTTGCATCCTTGATAAATGTTGAACTTAGTTTGGCATTTAAGTAATTTTTTAATTTCAAGTTATACAGATACATATATATACACAAAGTGTCTTTTCCAAGAATAATTTTGTTCTTATTCAGAGGATCACAAAACATGTACTTCCAGTAACATTTTGGAAACTGGAGTTGGGTTTTATTTATGGATGCACCTTTAACAGCTCTGAACCTCAGCATCCCATTCTACATTCAGCGTGAAAGATAGCTGAGGGGCCTTTTTGTCAAACTTCTGATTCTTTTAAAAAAAAAAAAAAGTTAACCACTGGCACGACAGCCCTTAGACAGTCAAGGCCTACCAACCCGACTGCTGGCCTCACTGCCCACTTACGCACGGCAGAGGTGAACGATCATCCAACCGATACGGGGAGGAGATGTGGTCAGCATCTCGGCATCCCCCAGCCGGAATGTTGGTCTCTGTGACCAGGGCCGCTTACCTAGCGTAAGCTTCTCACTTTCCGCACGATGCTGAGTGGGTACCGGTCCTATACCCGGGACCTAAAATCCCCACCACATGGGTGGGATCGAACCCGGGCTGCTTTCTGTGGCCAGGGACCAAGGTATGCTGCCTTAGCCCACTACGCCACAGTGCAGGACTCGTGATTCTTTTACATGCCATAAATCTATGACACTGAACCACCAGCTTTACTTCCCTTCCAAAGCAAGCATGCTAAGGATTTTTACACTGTAAAAACACCCATTCCTCTCTGCCAGGTTTCAAACCGTGATCATGTTACTCCTAGACCATAGAGAACGACATGTGAAATCTCTGTATAACATTTTTAGGTTGACCACAACAGGGGTTATCCTGTGCAATAGCAGCCACGATCTGGCCTGAAGAGCTGTTGCCAATGTGCATCTATTAAATCTGCAGCCAATCAATATATTTCCAACTACTTCATATCAAAATATTGCCAATCAAGACATTTGCAATAGAAATAATAAGGGAACATCTCTTGATACCAATCTAGCCTTGAAAGAAAGAGTAAAAGCTATGCACATAAAGATCATCTGCCTTGCAAAAAATGCAAAGTAACACAACAGCCCTTCATCATTGAGAAACGACTAAATAGATGACTCCTTCTAAAAAACAGTACTAAACATTAATAAAAGAACTACAAGAGAAGAAAATCAAAATAGAAATGTTTTCTACCAAGACAGTTATCATTACTGTTATTTACTACTGCATCATGTTTTGTAATCCATCTCTGTAGCATAGGTGGTAGTGTGTCATTTGTTCCCCCCCCCCCTTTTTTTTATGTCCTCCGTTAAGTCATATTGGACAATGAATGAAATGGGTGAAATGATGCTCAAATGAGTCCGGGGTCCATGGAGCTTAGAGCTACCCGACATTCGTCTTTCAGGATAAGGGAAAACCCCGGAAAAACCCTTATCCAGGTAACTCACCCTAACCGAGATTCAAACTCGGGACCTCTTGAACATGAGACAGACACGCTACCATCTACGCTACCAAGGTGGACAGTTGCTCGTTCAAGAGCACCCCCAGTCAGGGTGAGTTATCTGGATAAGGTTTTTCCAGGATTTTCCTTTATCCTGAAAGATGAATGGCAGGTAATTCTAATTTCTATGGATCCTGGGCTCATTTGAGCATCACTACAACCCTTTCATTCATTGTCCATTGTGGTTCGTGATGCATTCAGGTATCATTTTGGTTACAGTGTTGGTATTTTCGGCACATGCATGTTTCTTTGGCTTCAGCCACCTATGTCAAGCTCTGGCCGCTATTTTACAGAATAACTTCAATTGGTACCTTCTCTAGCTACGATGTGCATTGCGAAGAAAGTAAAAAAAAAAAAAAAATTAAAAAAAAAAAAAGGAATCTAGCACTTGAGATTCAATTCTGCACAGATTAAACAGCAGCAGGAATATTAATTTTCAATAATTAATATCTATATCTGAGCACATTGCATATCCTATAATACGTCAAGATAGTAGGTTCATCCCTTCCACAGCTTATCACAAAATTCCTCTTAATTCGTGCAGTAATAAAGGTGATGGCATTAAGTTAAAGGAGTTATATTCAAAAGTTGACAGGCATTAACTATAATTTCTGGGCCTTTCAACATATGTTTCCCTTTAATGTTGCCTTGTTGCCCAAAATAATAGGTACTGCAGTATTGCACTACAACCAGTAATTAAATGTGATAGACATAAAATAAATATACTTATGTAATAAAGAAAAACTAATCAGTATAATCTCACATATTTAGTGGAATATGTTAGAAAATAACTCAATCATAACTGCTGAAAATGTGTTTGGATGCAATTTACTCTATTAGTAATACTTGTCAATGGCTGGAAAAAAATAAAGAGTAATAGCAATCATTAAAATGCCTACCTGATAATTTCATTCATCTGCTTTAGCTTCCGTTCCATTTCTGGGTGATATGGTCCATATCTGTGCCCACAATGGTCAACACCCAGAAAATGTGCTATAAGCAGATCCCATCCATCTTTTTGAATTTCTGGCAACAGATGGCTAACTATGCCATTATCTACTGTATCCAAATCCCAGACATTGAATGAAGGATATGCATATTCTCTTAAAAATCTTTGCGGATACAATCCTGACCATGTGTCATCTCCCAAAAACACAATATTTTTATTTTTACTTCGCAACTGATCAACTAAATTATCTTCATTAATTTCTGGAGAAGCAAAATTAGATCCAATATCAATAAATGTTGGCAAACTTCCAGTGGTAAGGCCTTTTAATCTTTGCATTGTTGTTGTTGGTGGGTCTGCAATAAATTTAAATAATTTTGTATGATTTGGTTCTTTTTGTAGCAAATCCTGCACAACTGTAAGTTTGTTTTCATAAGGCAAAATATCTTCCTTAGCTTCTTCATTATAATAAATGAAATCAAATTTTAGAGCATCTATCACTATAAGGACTACCTTCGCTCTTGCTTGTGGACATAGCTGTTGGAACTGCATTCGATGCTCGCTGTCTTCTACACATTCTTCCACAAATGCGACATCACTGACCTCTCTTTTCTCCCCATTCTCTGTGTCTTTGCTGTGCAGAATGCCCTTACAAAATTCATCTGAAAGTTTACAACTGGTCCTTTGTGGCTGCACTTCTCTAGTTAGTAAGAATCCTCTAATAAACAGTAATACACCCGTAATTAACATATAGGATAACCAGAGCAAAAGCAGAAAATACTTCCATCGCAAATACATTTTATAATATTATGCTTTAATTTTACGCCAATGAATTCTGAAATGATGCTGCTTCCCCATGTTCAGTGGTAGATAGGCTGGCAGTGTACCTATACCTTAATTGACTATTTCCAATTATCTAACGACCTATTTATGTTACAAGAGGTTTTATACTCGCCACAACAAAATATCTTCACTCTACTGTCTCTTGACTTCTACCTTAGATAACCTAAAATTTTGAATCACAGTGTTTTGATAAGGCTCTGCAGATAATATTCAAAGCAACCTCTGTTGTTTGTCTACAGTAGCTAATCCTTTCAAATGCTGTGTATGGTTTATGCTTTCTCCTGACTTGTAAGAAAAATATTATTTAAAGGGATAAACGTATATTCTTAACTATTTAAATAAAACAACTGTTTATTCCTAAATAACTTTAAATCCATCCAATCGCCATCTTTAACTTAGTCTTATTGGTAAGCCAAAAATCCTGTGATCACAGCCTAATAAAAAACAGTTGGTATTCTGCTGTGGCATTCTGTGTCTCACTCCCAGTATAGAGTTGGGAGTCGGCCTTGAGTATAAATGTTCTGTGGTGCCTAACCAAAGGTTATAGACCAAGACATGCGAAATGCTTATTGTATGTACATGCAATTGCGAATACGAAAACATTATGAAATGTGTCCGCAAAACTGTATGGGGCGTCCAATAGTGAATTGCAAAACAAAAGGGAGATTAAAGAGATAAAAAGAAACCAACCGGACAGAAGAGACTAAAATAAAGAAATTTTCCAAATTGTCACATATTGCTATACTTTATATAGTTGTAGTGGTTATAGAATTTCGGTTTTCATATTCTTCTTACATCCAAAATAGCTGTTCTGTTTAGAGTTTATCGATTAATTTTTCCTCCAATATAATCTATTCATACAATTCATTCATGCCATCTGAATTATCAACACCACCGGTGGTGGTGGTGGTGGTGGTGGTGGTGGTGGTGGTGGTGGTGGTGATAATAATAACAATGATATCGTCGATGATGATAAAAATGTATTTAACCATTTGGCACACAATGCAATAGGTTTCGTCATCAGGTCATTAAAATGAATATACATTTAAGTACTTTTATAGTGTATAAAATTAACCTAATGCAACTTTTTACTCTAGTTTTCAAAGAATTTGCATATACAATTTGTCTTAGATTTAAAGGTAATTTATTGTATAATTTCACTCTAAGGTACAGACAGCCACCACCGCCGCCACTGCTGCTGCTGCTGCTTCCCCCAGAGGGTTTATGCCACATAAGAACGGGCGTGGCGCCTCCGGGGTCTCCGAGCTTGTTCTTCCCCTTCCTTCCTTCTTTTTCCGAGCAGGACGGTCCCATTGCACCGCCAGGTGCCGTGGCTGAGTGCTCGTATATTCGAGTGCTTCAGGGCAACATTAACAAGGGCAGAGAAGCCATGGATCCCTGTACCAGTCGGCCATGGAACATGGTGTGGATGTTATCATGGCAGAACCAAACAAAGCCAAAGTCACACACGAGCAGTGGCATGTCAACCGTCATATCAGCTTTTATATATACCACAATGTGGACCAGTTGACTTATAATACCTTCCTCCGTTGGCTACGACAGGCCATGAGGAATCACACTACGGAGATTGTGGTTGGACGGGACTTCAATGCTAAGTCACACCAATGGTCCTCCCCGCGGAGAATGCCCGCGGACAGGCCTTAGCCGAGTGGCTCGCTGAAGAAGACCTCATTGCTCTCAATCAAGGAGGGGCCGCTACATTCGTGAGGCGCAATTGTGCCTCCTATATCGACATCACCTTCAGCACCCGCAGCATTTCTCAACGGGTATTACACTGGTGAGTGTTGAAGGCGGAGACTTTCAGCTACCATCAATATATCATCTTTGACATTGAGGTCGGCACCCGCTCTTCTCGTTCTTTCAACCGCCTTTTACGCTCGCCGGGTTGGCGGGTTACCCCAGCTGCACTTCCTACGTTGATGTCGGAGCTGGACCTCTTGTTTCCACCAGAAGGCACAGCGCCTCTCACTGGACGAGATTTCTCCCGACTCCTACAGCGGGCCTGTGATAAGGTATTTCCCAGGAAATACACCGGATTCTTTCCAAAGTCTGCCTATTGGTGGTCCGACGAGATTGCGGCCAAACGTCATCATTCTCTGAGAAGCCATCGCGCCATGGTCCGAGCCAACAAGAAGAGCGACGAAACTCATAAGCGGCAGAGCTGGGAACAAGTAGAGCAAGTAGAGCCGCACTCAAGGCAGCAATATTTGAGCCAAGCGAGCTTCTTGCCAACTGTCCTCGACGAAATTGACTCCAATCTGTGGGAATAGGGCTATAAGATCGTCACGAATAAATTTCGCTCGCCATCAGCTTCCTTGCCTGACGACCGTCAGCTAGAGATCGCACGGTTCCTCTTCCCAACCCATGTCTTTATCGCCTCGGCTAAACATACCGTGCCCGCTGGGACGATAACTTTGTTCACTGCGGACGAGGTTAGTGATGCGGCAGATAAAATCAAGACCCACAGAGCACCAGGACCGGATGGTTTGGACCCCATGGTAGTGAAAATGGTTGCCCGTGAATACCCGAGGAGGTGTCTGGGGCTTTTTAACCACTTGCTGACGACTGGTATTTTCCCGGCAGAATGGAAGCTAGCCCGGCTTTTATTGTTGAAGCCAAGGTGAGATCCCGGCATTACTACATACCGTCCGATCTGTCTGCTTGATGTCCTAAGGAAATGGTTCGAATGTTAGATGATGATGATGATGATGATGATGATGATGATGATGATCATGATGATGATGTGAATAAGGGCGCTCAACTACGGCGGTCATCAGCGCCCGAAACTGTTTAGAGATCGGCAACAGTTGGCACATGTGGCTTGTGACGACCTTGACAAACACCCTCATTTTCACGTACTGAATGGTGTCTTAAGTACATTCTGAGACACAAAAATAATCTTCAGCACAGTTTGAGGCCAACAAAATCGTAAGAAATCGATTTCAAAGGCTGGTGAACCGAATTAATGGGGGACGCAGAACGAGGTTCTACCGTAATTTCACTGAGACGACAGAAGCGATTCCTCTTCTTCTTCCTATACCTCCTCCTCTTTCTCTTCCTCCTGCACCGAACATTTATCTGGCTTCGAAGAAGAGCGGCTACTCTATTTGTTTGAGATGATTGTAGCTATTTATAAGCGAAAACATATACAGAGTTATTCTAAATAATTGTCGGGTTACGAAAATTTATATTTCACAGTACAATTGACGTAGGAATATGAATCTTGTTTTATTGCGTACTGTAACGCATAATGTTTTTATAGATACATTACAAATACTCGATATGTGCGCCTTTTGTCATTCTATACACGTGTACTCGATAGTTCATCTCTTCTCCACGGTTCAACATGTCAACGTGAGGTCTTCGAAAGTAGCTTGGATGCGCTGCTTCACTTCCTGACGCAATTGAACTCGATATGGCTAACTTTAGGTTCCTTCGTAACACTCCATACTATGGTTTGAGAAACTTGCAATTCCCTGTTACATATCGTAATTGATTTCTTACGACTACTGAGATAAACGTTCCTAATCCGATTCCACTGCTTTTCCCTTTGCACAAGCCCCTCAAAATCCAAACTCTGCGGTCCTCGTCCCGAGGGGTGGGCAACAGGAAGTAGGGGACTGACTGATGGGGTGATGTACGGTGGGGACTTGGTGTACCCCAGGACCGCTACGGCTGCCGAGAATGCCCATCAGTAACCCCGAAAACTGGCAGAAGAGGCTCTGGTATTTTTCCCCGGGGACCTACTACGGTAGGTACGGGATTGGCGATCCCGGGGTCCCTAGCCACTCACCCTCATTTCATCCCCTTCACCTCCATCAACTGTGCCACGCTGTGCTACTGCTGATCAGTATGCATCACCTTCTTCCCCTTCTAGTTTTTTATTATAATTATTAGCACTTAAGGTCTTAGGTTTATAACTCCTGTCTCACCAGCAGGGATCTCTCCTATCTCCGTGGTTCTGGCCCACGGTTTTCAGCGCGGCTTCCGACATGTGTGCTCTCCGGAGGTCTCAAAAGTGAAGGTTGAGCGGACCCTTCGCACTGCCCCTATGTGTAGCCTTAGGTGCGGAGCACGTCCACACCGTCAAGTACACCCACGTAGCTCCTTGAGGGCCCGGTCTGTGTTAATCTCCCGACGGCCGTGTTGCCGTTGGGTTAGTATCACGGGCCGGACGTGTTACCGCTGAGGGAACCGCGGTGTAATCAACCACAAGTCCCCTGAATCCGCGTGTGCCTATTACACGCAGCGCGGCCTAAAGTGGGGAGCCACAGGCGGTTATTCCTGTGGTAGGGGCATAAAGCCGGGGTGTGCGTGGTGAACGGTTTACCCATACGGAAAAGCAGTGGATATTGAAGGGTAGCCTTTCTGAGGTACAAATGAGATCGGTCATGGGTGGGGTCCCCATGACGGCACAGAGCGTGAAGATTCGGTGTCTTTCTTTTTTAACCCCCGGATGGCAGGCTGACGCCGACGGTTCCGGATGGGGGTCTATATCATCATGTCTCCGCGCAAAAATCTTTCATTGAATCTTTTTTGATAAGGACCTTGGCTTGTGATGGGAAAACGTTTAAAGAGGTTAGTCCATTTTATATCAAGCGCGAACTTGATAAAATCAGCGGCCCGGTTAAAAACGCTACGCGTCTCCGAGACGGTAGCTTACTGTTAGAGACCTCAACTGCAGACCAGTCTAAAAAGCTGCAAAAAGCGTCTTTGTTGGGCTCCTACCCTATCCGGGTAGCCCCACACAAAACGCTGAATACGTGTAGAGGAGTAGTCACCACCTCCAGCTTAGATGTTCTTGCGAATGAAGAGATAGTAAATTGCCTCTCTGACCAACTTGTTTGTCAGGCGTACCGGCTAACAAGAAAGCAAGATGGCAAGGAGTACCCATTACGTACGGTTTTTCTAACTTTTGCTGGGACTAAGTTACCCGAGTACATCTATTGCGGCTATGAACGTGCTAGCGTCCGCCAGTATGTCCCGAACCCCATGCGCTGTTTCCAATGTCAGCGGTTCGGACATACTAAGGTCACATGTACCAATCCTGCTCTTTGTGAGCAATGTGGCCTACCGAAGCACCACGACCCTAACTGCAGTCGAACACCTTGTTGCGTGAACTGTGGCGGTAGTCATCCCTCCAGCTCGCGACAGTGCCCTTAATTCATGGACGAAAAAAGTATTCAGGAGCTACGTGAAAGGGAACGCCTGAATTTTCCAGAGGCACGACGGCGCTTCGAACAACTGAAGCCTGCTACCACTACTACTGGATATGCACTAGCAGCTCGCCGTACTCCTAATACCACTGTTGCTGTTCAACACGTCCCTGTCGCTCACGCATCCACGCAGACTGATTTTCTAGCCATTAAACCTACGTCTCAGACTGTTTATATATCCACCAGCACTACTTTCGTTTCAACCGTACAGACTCCAGACACCAAGCCATCAGCGAGTAACAACAATCCCGTAGTAACTGTGAAAAACCGATCCCGACCACAGCATAGATCGCGAAGTCGCTCGCCCTCTATTAGATCCCGGTCTCGTTCTACGAGCCGTAGGAGTTCTGACTCCCGAACATCAGCGGAGTCACAGGACGCTAACGATTCTCGAATCGTAGGGCCCAAGTCAGCCAAGGTCAAGAAAAAGGTTAAAACGACCCGCTAAAGACTCTTTATGGAAATAATCCAGTGGAATGTCAATGGTTTTCGAGCTCGTGCTCAAGACCTACAACATTTAGTTTCTCAACGGTCACCATCAATTATTTGTCTCCAGGAAACCCACTTACATCCCAATCACTCGTTGCACCTTCACTCTTTCTCTGCATTTAGAGGCGACTTTCTTGCAGGTATGCGTGCAAGCGGTGGCGTTGCTACCTTAGTGGCGCCTAACATCTCAGCCAACAACGTTCCTCTCACCACACCATTGCAAGCTGTGGCCGTTCGGATACAGCTGGAGAGCATCAGTTTTACCATATGCAACATGTACCTGCCGCCGCTCAGTATAGTTCCAGAGCGTGATCTTCAAGCTCTATTGGCTCAGCTCCCCTCACCACTACTCCTTGTGGAAGATTTGAATGCCAAGCACACGCTCTGGGGATCAGACGCTGACCTGCTTCTGCTAAATACTGGTGACCCGACATTCCTATCATCCGCTTATGGTACACATTCCGTACTAGACCTTTCTTTCTGCAGTCCGTCATTAGTACCACTACTTGAGTGGTCAGTACTTTCCGACCTCTTCGGCAGTGATCATTACCCCATTAACATTCATTTTTCTGGCCGCCAATGTGTACCTTCTCGACATCCTCGCTGGATTATTTCCAAAGCTAACTGGGGAAAACTCCAATCCCTCATACACCTCATCAACCATGGTTTCGACACCATCGACGAAATGGTCGAATATTTTACTTGCTCGATCCTGCTCGCAGCAGAATCCAGCATTCCTCGAGGTTCACTTACACTACGTCGTATTCCTGTACCGTGGTGGTCTGAGGAATGCAGTTTGGCAATCAAAGCACGCAAACGTGCTTTGCGCGTTTTTCAGCGGCACCCGACGGCAGGGAACTTCGTCGCCTTCAAACGTTCTCGCGCTAGGGCACGCTTTATACTGCGCAACGCAAAGCGTAAATCTTGGGAAGCCTATGTATTTTCGCTTTCCCGGCGTAGCTCTACCCAACAAGTATGGGCAGCTGTTCGGCGGATGTATGGCAAGTATCGCCGGACGGTAATTCCCGGCCTTGCCATCAACGGTTCCATGTGCACCACCGAGCAGGACATAGCAGAGGCCCTAGCTACAACATTTGCTGCTACTAGCCAAACTGCCCGCTATGACGCTCTCTTCCTGCCTATTAAGGAAAAGGCGGAGCGGGTCCAAATAAATTTTAATAGTGACTGCACCGAGCCGTACAACCAACCTTTTACCGCTGCCGAGCTCGCCCATTCTCTAGCGTTAGCAAAGGATTCTTCTCCAGGTCCCGATGACGTACACCGACAGATGCTACTACATCTTCCATCTGAGGCGCTATGTTTCCTGTTAAACATCTATAACCGCATTTGGCATGAGCGGGTTTTCCCTTCCTCCTGGCGAGAGGGTATCGTCATCCCCATCCCTCGACCCGGAAAGGACCGCACGCTACCATCTAGCTACCGCTCCATTTGCCTAACGAGTGTCATC
Source organism: Mantis religiosa (assembly GCA_030765055.1). NCBI lineage: Eukaryota > Metazoa > Arthropoda > Insecta > Mantodea > Mantidae > Mantis > Mantis religiosa. The sequence continues at coordinate 118,274,107 of CM060949.1, read as the reverse complement.
TGTAAGACGTTGGAGCGAATGATAAACGCTCGGTTGAATTGGTGGCTAGAAAAACATAACCATCTGTCCAACTTGCAATGCGGTTTTCGTCGCCATCGCTCAGGTGTCGATAATCTAACACGCCTTGAGGGGTATATTTCCGATGCCTTTCTACTGAAACAGCACGCCGTGGGCGTGTTCCTCGACCTGGAGAAGGCCTATGACACCACCTGGATGTACGGCATACTCCGTAACCTTCATGGTTACGGTATGCGTGGTCATCTACCCGAGTTTTTATGCAATTTTTTAAAACTTCGCCGTTTTCGTGTGCGCATAGGAAACACGATATCCCAGGAGCGGATACAGGAGAACGGTGTACCTCAACGGTCGATTTTGAGCGTCACCCTTTTTGCCGTAGCAATTAACGGCATCACTAGTGCCGTTAGAAGTGGAATTCCATCATCCCTCTATGTTGACGACTTTGCACTCTATTATAGGTCTGCCAACATAGATCACATTGAGCGCCAACTGCAGCTGACCATTACCCAGCTAGCATCTTGGGCGCTTCAAACCGGCTTCCGTTTTTCAGCTGCGAAGACGCAGTTTATCCACTTTCACCGCCTACGAGGTATTCACCCGCCTCCTGATCTTCATTTGAACGGCACACCCCTGCCATTTGTCTCGCACCTGAAGTTCTTGGGCCTCTACTTGGACCGACAACTAAATTGGGAGCACCACATTCGTCACGTTCGAGCCTCTTGCGATCGCTCTCTTCGGGTGCTCAAGGTATTATCTGGAGCATCTTGGGGGGGGGGGGGATCGCACGGTAATGTTGAGGCTGTACCGCTCTCTGGTTCGGTCCAAGCTGGACTATGGCAGTTTTATTTATGGCGCAGCGACCGCCTCTAAACTTCGCCTTTTAGACACCGTGCATCACACTGGCATCCGCCTTGCCACAGGAGCTTTCCGCACCAGTCGAGTCGACTGCCTGTATGCGGACTCAGGCGAACCTCCACTCCATATTCGTCGCTCGCTGTTACTCTGCTCGTACGTTTCGAAGTTGGCAAGTTACCCCAACCATCCTTGTTTTAAACCAGTTCTGTGTCCAGATTTAGTCCACAGTTATATGCGCCCTGGTTCTCAGACACGCCCCGTGGGAATAAGATTACGGGATCTACTACAGTCGCATGGCCTCCGAATGCCTCGCGTGGAGAGGTCGTCCATCTGCCCCTATCCTGCATGGCAGCTCAATCGTGCGCAGTTAGATCTCGCTCTTTCAAACAATTCTAGACTCGCTACTCCACATTCGGTGTTCCAACAACTTTTTGCCGGATTACTGGGCCGTTACCCTAACTATGTTCCGGTCTTTACAGACGGTTCTCAGTTAGGTAACGCTACGGGTTGCGCGTTCTTCGTTAACGGTGAGGCTCACAAATTTCGACTTCTGGACTCAACTTCGGTCTTCTCAGCAGAGCTGTATGCCATCTACTATATGCTCCTTTTTATTTGCAAGTTAGCCCCTGGCTCTTTTATTGTTTGCACCGACTATCTCAGTGCTCTTCAGGCCTTGAAACAGCACACTGCTGCTCACTCTCTTGTTTTAAAAATACAGGCCCAGATCTCGCAAATGCTCGGTCGAGGATACCATTTTGTTTTTACTTGGACCCCTGGGCATATGGGCATTTCCGGGAACGAGGAGGCGGACGCGGCTGCTAAGTCTGCTTGCCGTTTGCCCCGGAGTTTAACAACTACGGTGCCGTACCAGGACGTGCAACGTTTTTTCCGTCGCCAGCTTCTATCTGCTTGGCAGCAATCCTGGACAGCTTTAGAAGGCACACAGCTCCGGGCTATAAGGGAGAGCGTACAACCCTGGCTAACTTCCTGCAGGGATAACCGGCGGGCCGAGGTGATACTCACCCGGCTCAGAATTGGGCACACACGAGCAACTCATGGCCATCTGCTAAGAGGGGAACAGGCCCCTGTGTGTGCTCCATGTGCAGTACGCCTCACGGTGCGGCATGTACTGCTGGATTGCCCGCAGTACACCCGCGTTCGCCAGTCTTTGGGCCTAAGGGCTAACTTGCTCAATGTTTTAGGGGACGACCCAGTGGCCGTGGATAAGGCACTGCGGTTTGTGGCGGAAATTGGTTTTAATAAACAAGTCTGACTTGAATCTTATATTTATTAATTTTAGTGCTTTTAATTATTGGGACTGGGATGAGTTTTTATAGGCTTTTAAACGTTGAGTGTTTTTATTTTTTATTTTAACTTTTTTATCTAAATTTGTGTAGCTTTTAGGTTTTAAAGTTGACTTAGGGCCCAAATGACCTTGTCTTCGACGGGCCCTAAAACATCACACTCACTCACTCACTCACTCACTCACTCACTCACTCACTCACCCTTTGCACAAATAACGTGTATCTGCGATTGTGCGTACTATCTGCGAAGGAGGCTCCTTCCCGTACTTTATCCGAAAATGGCGCTGGACTTGCTAATGCATTGATGTTCGATGATATTCAAGAATACAAAAAGCTTTCTCCTTACCGCCTTACGGATAACCACCATTTTTATAAACACTGCTGTTACTGCCATTTGGTGGTAATTTGTGTACTATAGCTGATATAAAACGAAAGCTTGACGGTATGTCTAACCGTTACTGCAACAATAAAAATAGTATGTTTTCCACGTTTTCAAGAAAACAAATTCAAGAAACCCCGAAAACCGTTTAGAATAACATTGTACGACATGAAATGAATAAAGTGATAACATTAAAATTTCGCTATTTTGAGCGACTTCTTTGCTTTAAATCAAAATAAATAAACATTCCACGTCGGCAGTATTGTAATCGCAGATGAAAACAACTTCACATATCATGTTGTTAGTCACTGCTATTACCACCATCTGGTGATAACTCATGAACTACAGTTGATTCAAAACAAAACTTTGAGAGTTTTATTTGTCCCTTTTATACCCCGCCTTTAACTCCAATGTTCATATCGGCGTTCGTTCTCCTTTGGAACATGACGAAGGTGTTAGCTCGTATACAGTGGGTTTTAATCATTAGATCACTCACACATTCGCACTCTCATTCATACTTCCAGACTCTGGGGAAGATAAGGAGTTACCTCGGTCAGAGAAATATCCCCACCCACGGCCGAGAATGGAACTCGGGACCCCTAGCACGGCAGCCAGATGCTCTACCGCCAACCTTTGAAAGTTCGTCCAACAGTTACTGCAGCAATAAAGGTGGCATGTTTTCCAAGTTTTCAAGGAAAAAAATTACGAAATTCCGACAAGCATTTAGAATAATCCTGTACAATATGAAATGAACAAATTGATAACTTTTATATTTCGCTACTTTAAGCAACTTCTTTCTTTAATCTAGCCTAAATACAGTTCTACGTTGTCATTACTATAATCGCAGCTAAAAGCACCTTCCGATATCACTGTGTGTCCAGAATTGCTTACTCGTCACATTCCTGGTAGAGTTCATAAGCAGGTGGACAAAGAGTATATGATCCGTAACTATTTCCGGCATGTCATCGCCTCGCTCAATACTATTCATCCCGGTTCGGTATGATGGGCAAAGGTTTTCACCTAATGACGTTTCTTGTATGGTTGCATAGCAGGTAATCATCTTCAGTTCAGCTGACCTTTGCTTGGATACACATTTATTTAAGTTCGTGGTCACTTGATGAAGATCAAATTTAACAGGTTAATTTTTCCAGTTTATTTGACAGAACTTAGAATAGCAGAACTACAGAAGTAAAATAGATAAAATAAAATAAAATGAAATCTGCATATCTAATAGCCCGGTTTCTGGAATCTACACCAGGCCTTATTATGCAAACTTCACTTTTAACTTTATTAACTTCTGAATCAGATTTCACAAAACAATTGACAAAAGTTGCAGATAAAATCTACTTTCTACCTTAAAGAACAGAAGTTACACAATGCTATTGAGAAGAAATAAATAGCGCAGGTTTAAATAAAATGGTAATGAGTGCATTTTACGGTTCTTGTAAATACTGCTGGCAACTAATCAGAGGTTTCGAGGTCTACTTCGGCGTAAGTCATCCAGAAATAAGTTTTGAAAGGTGACAATTTTTCTCAATTTGAAGCATATGCTGTAACATAAATATGTACCTATTTATCCTTCTTAGAATTTTTAACTTTTTTGATCTTATACGGTTTGGTTTTAAATAGATCCATTACTTCTAGCAATATTATTATACAAAAAATGAAACTAATTGCAGATAAGCGATATTATAAGAAATATATTGAAAATATTCAACCCGTTCTCGCAAAAAATGTTATGTGATAGAGAGAAACGGAATTCAAAATCGAAATCAGCATATACCAATTAACTAAAATCAAATACTTAGATTTCTGCGAACGACAAAATAAATGTTCAAACATGTTTTGCGTAATGGATGCCCAGTTTAGATGCTCTAAGTTCGAATACAAAGTCAAACAGCAGTGAAATTATTAAGTGGCGACACTGTAGCTGACAACGAACTGATGAATGATATATGTTTGGCGTGTGTAACAACTATTACATTGTTGAAAGTAATGTTTGTAGCCTTTTTCTGTAAGACGTGGAATACAGTTATTAATGCTAGTTATACAAATACAAGAGTCGGATGGTAGTGCAGGGCCTCACAATAAAAATATATTTTACATTTTGTTCTCAATTTCTCAATATAACATCCAGAAATTCTCATACATTTGTCATATCAGTGTTCTAATTGTTACTATGCATCGTATGTTGACATTTCCGCACTAGTGCGGTAATTTCTCCATAACAATTCATATATGCGATGTAAAAGGCATTAGTGCGGTGAGTAAAAGCATTGATATTGAAATATTTATATTACAATTTGTACAATTATATAAATACACATAATGCAAATAATAGTATGCAATACACATGTGGTAAGAAGATAACAGAATCTAGGAAATTGAAAAAAGTCTGCGAAAACGCCTCCTTTTTCAAACCTTTCCTTTTTCCGTATAAAGTGCCTACCACAAGAGTATCGAAATATATGTACCATAAACCATCTGTGTTGTGCGATTCATCATGGTCTTCAAAATAGCTGTTTACTGTACCAATGACCTCGTTGCTGGGAAATCTTCGTCCCCCAAGATTTTTTTTTTTTTTTTTTTTTTTCGGTTCGGGAACAGGTGGTAGTCGCTGGGTGCGAGATCTGGCGAAGAGGGTGGATGTTCAGACAATTTGAACTTTAATTCACACATTTTTCCTATTGTAATGACTTAACGATGGGCATTATGAGCATTATCGTGAAGAAACAAGATTTTTTCTTTGCCAAGTGAGGTCTTCTGTTCATCTCATCACTCAAACGTTGCAGTAAGCTTGCGTAGTAGTCACCAGTGATACTTTCACCATTTTCCAAGTAATCGATAACATAATTTCTGGTGGATCCCAGAAAACACTCGCCATAACCATGTTAGCTGACAAAATTGACTTTGCCGTTTTTGGTGTTGGTTCACCTGGTGCCATCCACTGTTTCGCCTGTGATTTACTTTCTGGAGTGTACTTTCCATCCATGCTAATAAGCCGTCTAAAAATTCACTGGATTTTTACGGTAGAGCTGCAAATTCTTAACAGAAAAAGTTTTTCTTTGCAACTTTTGATCAGCTGTCAACAAACGTAGCATCCATCTTGCACAGACCTTGCGAAAGCCCAAAACTTCACTTAAAATATTACCTGCACGTTCTTCTAATATGATTACAGCTTCTGATATCGCAAACAGTTTTAATCTGAGGTCTTCCAGTACAAAAAGATGATTTTTCAATGATCTCTGGAGTTGTGACTTCCACAGGGCTTCCAGAGTGAGGCTCATCACTAGTACTCGTACGTGCCATTTTAAAATCTGCAGCCCACTTTTAATCATTGTATATCAAGGAGTAATGTTTTCAATGTACAGTCTGCTTGATTTATTTAGGCATTAATCCTTTCAAATGGAAGTATTTAATCACTGCTCTTTTTTCCAAATCCTACATTTTTGTGAAACATACACTTGTCTTGTATAAAATGCTGTCGTTCAAAAACCTAACAAGCTGTTGATCTATATGCATACAAGCTAATCTAGAATTAAACTATATGATGCTATTCGTCATAATGATCGAGTAGCGTCATCTCTATGCGAGGACCGGGATTTAACATTCGACCCCATAAGTCAAATATAGTGAGCGCTATCTGGATAGTAGAAAAAACAAATTTAAATGTGAAACGAGTGTTATTTTTCGCATCTTCCTGTAAAATTCCACATCTTATGGTCAGTTGGTTGCAAGTTCGCACGAAAATTGTGCCAAAAGTGTTTCTATCAAGCACAGAGGACACTTTTTGCAAGATCTTTAATAACTTTACATTTAGCCTCAAAGTTTTAGATTAAATGTGATATAATTATGTGATATATGATAGAAACATTCATGTAAACAATTAGTGCCTTGGACCAGCAGCTAAATTTTGTATAAGGATTATTCATACTAATGCGTCTTTCAAATGAGATGTTTCTCCTTAACCGCTACTAAGTGAGCAACATATAGTATTTCTACGGTGTTATCATATTGCACTCCCTGTAAGTGGTGTATGATGAACGCCAACTGAATCCATCTTTAATAAATACTATTTGTGCTAAGACAAAAATTCAGATTTTGCAAAAAGTGATCCATGAGGAAGGTAGAGAGTAATGTTTCTAACAGAATCGTATAAACCCAGATTTTTAGCTCAAATAGGGTTCGTAATATAAATAAAGCACCAATATATTTACCGGCGCAGCGGCGTAAGCATTGTAATGGCCATCATTATTGGTTGGTTTGTCTGTATGTACATATATTTGTAATTACTTAGAACTGAAACATAAACTATTGATACGTGCTAAACGAATTACTTTGAACAAGCTAAGATATTTGTTAAATTTGAGAGCAGCAAACAATTTCCTGTTAGCCTATGGAATGTTGTATCCGCAGAATGCAGCTCTCACATGCCATGTTTATGTGTATTACCGAATGCTTGATAATAAGTATTTATTTACTCTGAAGAGTTCTAATCAATATGATTAAGTTGTTCTAAAGAGAGCAGTAGAGCAAAAGGAAAATAGTACACTGGCTTCTAGCGGTGAATTTAGTGTCGAGTCAAAGAGGCAGGTATAACGAATTCAGGTTCAAAGTATTATTTTTGGGGTCCACACGTTTCCCAAAAAAGGAGTAATGTGGAGTACAGAAACCAGTACAATTTAAAAACAATGCTCAATAGCTTACTGCTATAGTGCGTGGTGAAGGTAAAGCAAGTGGGTCTCATTTGTGGACAGACATGAAATCTGGTCCCAAATGTGTCCAAGAATTTGTCACCTAGCAAGCATATTGATCCTCCGAAGAGGGTTAAAAATTTAAGTGACTTCGACAAGGACGTTGTACGCAGAACTGTGTTCCAGTGTTATGATCAAGGTGAATTCCCAAATGAGCACAAAATAACTTGCACTCTTAGAACTAAAATTCCATACACTGGATCAATTTAATTAACCTATAAAATTTTTGTAATGAATAGGGTTCAGATACACAAGATAACTGACTGACGTTAATTTTTAAGGAGAGGAGTGATATTAAGATATTAAGTAAGATTAAAATGCTTACGCAAAATTCACTTAATTAGACAATCTGAAAGGCGAGATGTATATTTTACTTAGACGTGACATGGCGAATAATAAGCACACTCAAAAGTCAATCTGGCAAAACTCCTAAATACTTGTTGGCCTAAAGGTACCTGTTGGAAAAGGCCATTTGCTCATCATTTGCCATGCAGGATTTGCTAAGACAGGTTTTCCGCCTGAAAGCAAATGGATTTTTCTCTCCAAAACTACCTCAGACTTTCACGAAGAGACCAGAGAGTTACATTTATATAACGGTTTTCTTAAAAGAATTCTTAAATTTTTTAGAAGGGTGCATTATTATAATGGGTAAATGAGCCGCATTATTCGATTACTGCGAATAAAATAGTGAATGCGGCCAGCAGAAAGAACCAAATTGTTGAATGGTTGCAAAAAACATGGTTGAATTTTCTGAAATAGAAACTAAACATGAGTTATTGCAAGGAGCGCTTCCGTTTAAAAACTAGAAAAAGGTGTAGCAGCTGGATCAACTTGTATTTGAAATGGGAAAGGAGTAATCCGCCTCCCTTCTTACCACTGCCAACAGAACCCAGTCGAGTTGGCTCGGGCCCAAACGAAACGGGGGGCCGCAAACAGAAATAACACATTTTTAGTCCGAGAACGTTGAACGACTGTAAACAGAGCAGTATCACTTTCTGCATTTAGTTTTACTACACACATACCATTCTTATTTTTGTTAGCTTCAAGTGCAACACATTGGTTTGGTAACACAACTTTCTTATTTGAGATGTACACCTCATCAAAATATATAGCGCCCTTATTTTGTTTACAGACATGATACTCTTTGATAGTTCAGGTACACAGTACACTTGATCCAGTACATAGTTTTCAAACTCTATGGAACCAATACCTGTTACAGACATCTTTACTCCATTTTAGCAGCTTTTATTTCTTCCGCACAATGTTCCAGTTCTGGTATACAGTTAGCCTCATTTGCCATATGAGCGGTTGCATCATTGTCTACTATGAACTCAATACTATTATTACTGGCAGCTGCTTTGTTAACTTCAAGATTGTTTATATTAGCCTCTACATTCTCACAGAAAAAAGCAATTTTAGCATGTTTGTTATTATAGTCACTACCATTTTCCCTTATTTCTAAAATAATCTTCCTGTTTATGATTTGTTTACTTACAAATGCCACACATTTCGTCTTTAAGATGACAATCTTTGTCAGTACGAGTACTTTTCTTACATATTGAACAATGCATTTTCTTTGGGCAATTTGTTTCAATATGTTCTACCTCACTGCATGTGTAACAAATGATTTTCATTTTACCCCTGACTTTCAATTCAGTTTTAAAGGATACATTTGTGTCTTCTCTGGTGCACACATTTATCTTGTCCTCTTCCAATGTCAGTCTTGCAATAAGATTTTCCAGGGTTTTGTCAGACTCTTGAGTGGAATCCCATGCACTGCTGAAATGTTTGGATTGTTCTAGATGTACTGTAATCACCTTGGAGATCACCATAGATTCTGTTATTTCTTCTTGGAGGCATTAAATTTTGCAGATCACATTTTGAAGTTCACTGATGTTGGTGTTGACATCTTTGGATTTGTCAGACTTGAAGTTGTAAAACTCCTGTAGCAGTAAACATTTATGTTGGCCAGTTTCTTTCTTGTATATCCTCAGTATAGTGGCATATTTCTTTAGCAGTTTCACATAAGATGTACTTTTAGTCTGTTTTCTATTGTTCTGAGAATTACATGCTTGGCTGCTGCATCTTTAGTTTCCAATTTTTCCTGGCTTTTATTATCACTTTCAGCATGTCATTTGCTCTGTGCCATTTACCACACTCGTAAGTTTCTTTGTTGTGGACAGAATGTTGATCTTAAATTCCCACATAGGAAATGTACTTGAGTCTTTAAGGTTTTGCACACATCCAACTTCATTTTCAACTTTTGTTAGTGCAATCTTGAGCACACTATGTTTTTACTGTTTAGTTTTACTTTTTAAGAGCAAGATACTGGGCCCATAGCCTGTTGTTGTATCTTACTTTTAAAGGAGAAAATGTTGCAAAAAGATTTTTAAACTGTATAACACACATTTTATTGCCATCATGGATAACTTCAACCTTGCACTGACATTTGCTTCGCTTATTGCTATAGAATAACAAACAACTAAAACATTTTATCATTAGCTACATTACAATATTCAGCTGTTGGCAATTCTGTGTATCAATTGGTTAGTGTTAGTGTGTTGCGTGTACTATTTTAGGTTAATTCAAAACAGGATAATGATGCGCACTGTACACTTATTAATACATTGTGCTTGTCGCCGACAGTTATTGTGTGAAAATGTTGAAAAGCATTTTGGCAACACCTTTAGAAGTATTAAAGCAGTAAATCTGATGCAACTTAAAACATGTTCGCTGTCATTGTCTTGCAGTATAACCTCACAAAAGCAGCAAGAAATAAAGAACGGGAAAAGTGTACCACATTGCAACATCGGAACAATCGGACATGTAGATCACGGAAAAACAACGCTGACAGCAGCCATCACTAAAGTTTTAGCTAAAGATGGTTTAACCAAATTTATACCATATGAGGCAATAGATAAGGCCCCAGAAGAACGGACTAGGGGCATCACTATAAACGCAGCTCACGTGGAATATAGGACGAAAAACCGACATTATGCTCATACCGATTGTCCAGGCCATGCAGATTACATAAAAAATATGATATCAGGAACGTCACAAATGGATGGTGCCGTGCTTGTGGTGGCTGCAACAGATGGTCAAATGCCCCAGACACGCGAACATTTATTGTTAGCAAAACAGATTGGTGTCAAGCACATTATAGTGTACATTAACAAAGCAGATCTAGTGGAGAAAGATGTAATAGAGCTTGTGGAGTTAGAGATACGCGAGCTCCTGACTGATTTTGGTTTTGATGGCGAGAATGCCCCTGTTGTAATAGGATCAGCTCTTTTAGCACTAAATGGCGAACAGACAACGCTAGGAGAACCCTCAATAAGAAAACTTATGGAAACAATTGATGAATGTATACCAACACCATCCAGAGATTATGCATCACCTTTCTTACTGCCTATCGATGATGCATTTACAGTCCCCGGTAGAGGAACAGTAGTTATAGGAACTTTAAAAAGAGGTGTGATTAAGAAAAACTCTGAAGCACAACTGCTAGGATATGACAGAGAAGTGAGCACTACAGTTGCAGATGTACAAGTTTTCAAGAAGTCTGTGCCTCAAGCAAAAGCAGGGGATAATTTGGGAGTATTATTACGGGGTGTGCCTCTGAGTAATGTGGAAAGAGGCATGTTATTGTGTGCACCTGAAAGTGAAAGAATTAGTAATCATTTTGAAGCTGCTTTGTATTTACTTTCTAGAGCAGAAGGTGGAAGAAGTAAACCTGTTACATCAAAATACATACAGCAGCTGTTTAGTATGACTTGGAATATTACATGTAGAATTGATCTGAAAGATGCTGAGTTGTTGATGCCTGGTGAACATGGTTCTGTTTACATTACCTTACTGAGAAAAATGGTGATGACTGCTGGTCAGCCTTTTACAATACGTGAAAATAAAATGACTGTTGCCACAGGCGTAATTGTAAAACCATTAGCTGCCATTAATGTTTGTCAAACAAAACTGGTTAAAGTGCACATCCCTTATTTGCAATAAAAGCTACATGATATGCAAGTTTAATTGAAACTTTTCTTTGCCAGGCAATTTGTATGAGTTTTAGAACTTAAGTATTGCATTCTTTCTGAGGCTGGCTTGTATGTTAACCTAGACCTGTTATGACATTACAATATAGGGCATTACTGTTACTTGAAAAGCAAGTTCATTGCCTTATTTTTAACTAACAAAAGTATTATTTTAAACTTAATTATATACAAAAGTTCTTGTAAAGTTTTAGTAGTTTGTTATTTCACTAGTATTCTTTGTTACCACTGTAAGTATAAGTCTCTCTAAATATTTTACTTATTGACAAAATGAATATGACCATGCAATTAATTGTGCTGTCTTTTTAGAAAATTGTTGTGGAAGACACTTGAGAGCATGCATAAAATAAAGATGAATTAATGGATATAATGAGTTTAAAAATAGCCTACAATGTAATGGTTATGAAATTCATAGAAGACTCAAACAGTAGTTTCTTAAAAGTATGCTTAAATTCATGGTTGCATTTCCGGTCTTGGTAGTCCAATTTTTGTGCTTGTAATGGGAAAACTACAACCTCTGTTTTTTTATGGCATGAGTAATGAATACATAATGAAGCATTGGGAACTGTTTCATAATGCTACATGTAATATTGACAATGTTGGGCACACAAAATTGTGCCTTGTTTATTCATATTGCCATTTTACAAATGTATATCCTCAGTCCTCTCTTGTATGATTGCTTGAAGTAGTAAGAATAAATAAAGATAAATTGCAAGTTTGGATTTCATTATGGTATGTAGAATTAAATGAATTTAAATTCTTAAGTTCATTTATAAAATATTTCTGAAAATTTTAGCAAGAGAGTCTCAATTTGTGTATTCTGTTACATGGCCACCATACTTAGTATTTCTCTGCCCACCTTAAGAAAGCAAGCATGGCCTAAAGAGAGAGGGGGTTTGAAGTTTTATTTGTTCTGTTGGGGGATCTGTTTACTACGAAATGAGTGTATGAGAGTGCTTATGAGTCACCCATGCTACCAGATCTAATGGTCGTTTCAGTAACTGCAGTGATAGGCATTAAGTGTGGACGAGTTACGTGAAACACTGAGTATTTTACGTAATCCTAGCATCGTTATCATATCTGGAAAGTGAGAATAAATATGTGGACGTGAAAAGCGATTATGTTACAAATTCTTGTAATCTTACCTTCTTTTGGTAGGTGAGCATTAGGTAGAATTATTTGCAAAAATAGTTCTGAAGAAGTATACGAGTTTTGTTTACTTCTTGTAATTGTGGAGAAATTTTTGCCCTATGAAGTTGATTTTAAAAGACAAGATTACATTTTTTGGTAGCTCTCATTAACAGTGATTTACTTGACTGCAGATGTCTAGATTAAAATGCACTCTTTTTCAGAATTCTTAAGTTTCAAATAAAATTCCACTTAAGTGTTTCATGACATTTTATTCAACTACACTTAATGAAATTATCCTACAATATCAGTATATTTTATAGCATCTAAAACAGCCTATATCAACATTTTGCTTAGTATTTTTTTTGTTTAAAAACATACAGTTCACATATTACAAAAATTGTAATGATTAGAGTTGCCACTAAGTTTTTTTTTTTTAAATTAGAGAACATTTATTGTAGGATTACACAAATGTAAATATTTGCTACTAAAGCTACACTTACCTTAAGAAAATTGATGTTAATACTTCTTTCTGCTTTCCAATGGAAAGCGATTTGCTTTTGAAATCTATTTCCATTGGAAAGAAGAAAGAAGTATTAACATTAATTTTCTTAAGATAAGTGTAGCTTTAGTAGCAAATATTTATATTTGTGTAATATTTATTGCTTCACTGAAACTAGCTTCATTTTCTACGTAATCAGTAATTTATTGTAGGAGTCACAAAGAGAGCGAGCACCTGGTGAAGAGGGAGAAAAAGTGTGCAATATATGCAAAAAGTTTTCCAGAAGAACAATAGCTTATCAATTGTGTGCTAAAGGAGACAATTTACATCTCTTGAGAAAACATTCTTTCTGTATATAAAGTAATATGAAACTTAAAAGCACCATAGTGTTTCTGTGAAAAACTTAGGAAAGGTTTGGTGATTTATTGTAAACTCAAATATGCAGTTTATATTTGAAATTACTGGTTATTTGCAACATTTTTTAATTTAATATTATTTATTTAATTTTAGATATATGTGTTCCTTATTTATTTGTAACTTGGAAAAAGTAGTGTGCTTTATGGGGTGAGTTTGATTATTGTAGTGTAATATTTCCAACATATTGCCCTTTTCATTTTAGTATCTTTGTATGTGTAAGTGTATTTTAATGGTCTGCATTTGTTTGGAGTATGGCTGGCAAATAGGCATTTTTTAGATGTTTTAATAAGATATAAAGTATTAACCATCCGAATATGATTACATTGACATTTTTAAAATAAATTTGATAGCTTCTTTTTTTCCTTTTCAAACGTATGTTGTGTTGTTTAATTGCTTTTAGGTCAACGAAACATTTCCACAATTTTTATTTAGTTTAACATATTCAACAGTATAAGCTAACTTTAAGGTATTATAAGGCTTAGCATGTAAGTTAGGGAAACCTGTACCTAGGAAATAATTATAGGGGCAAACAATTTGAGGATACAAGAAAATAACCTGTGAAAATATTTCTAGTTAGTAATCAACTTTTGCACTGATCCTCGTCAGAAGGAAGGCCGCAAAATGTTTAACAAATGAATCGGAATAACTAGAAGGCAACAAGGAACCAATGGATCAAATGGAGAAAGGTATACGGCAACATCTGTCACAAGGTGAAGGTGTGCCCCTTACTCATAAGCCATACAAAAAATATTGGTGGATCTGATTTGAATACTATTTTATTTCACCCCTTCATTATATACAGGTTAATATTCCCTGATGACTATCTCTCGCTACCTACTCAATCGAAGATATTTAGTTTATTTTTTGATCCTTTCCTTAGAACAAATTTAGGTCCCAACAAGACATTAAATTATAAACAGTTCTCTTTTCTCACGAGCACAAGGCTCCAGGCCAGAAACTAAAGGCATGATTTAGAAGGAAACAAATTATTTCATTTGAAAGTAATGAATTGATAATTCAAAAACAAACATCACTTAAATTATCCTTACTTGGACATGTTTCGGAGAACGTTTTGTCCCCATCGTCAGCAGTTACCCGACTGGTTGGATCCGTGGTTTCTTGAAGTGAGCTGGTTGTCTGTGGCGGCATCTGTTGTCTGTGAGATGAACTTCCAAAGAGAGTTTTCAGGTGGCAATTCAAAATTGAAAGTGTACTGTTTGTTTTTTATAATTAACAACTTTTCCCAAACATCGAGTTCGGCTGCATTACTGGCTGGCTTTAATAGTTTTATATTTGGTACAATTTCATGATTGGTAGACCAGAAATGGTGAGCTATTGCTGATTTTTTTATTTGTTTGTATTTCATGCGTCTCATATGTTCCTGTAACCTAATATGTAAACTTCTTTTGGTTTTTCCTATGTAGAACTTATTGCAATCTGAGCAGTTGATTTTGTATATACCTGATTTCTTGTTTACAGGTACTGGGTCTTTCAGGTTGTTGCATAATAAGTTTTTTAAACTAAATTTATTTATTGGGGCTAGGGTGATGTTGTACTTCTTGAATATCTTGTTGAATTTATGATGCATTCTGGGATTATATGTGAATTTCCAGAACTGTGTCTTGGTTTTTGATTCTGTTAATTTTGTGGTATCCAATATGTGTTTGTTTCTTGAATTTCCAAATTTTCTTATCTATTAATTGTTTACTGTATCCATTAATTGCAGTATGTTAATCATGTGGTTATATTCTTTGTTGTATTCATTCTTTTTCAATGGGATGTTGACTAGTCTACATGCTAAGCTGTCCAAAACTGCATGTTTGTGGGGTGTAGGGTTGTAGCTATCATTCTTGATGTAATTATCTGTTTGTGTTGGCTTCCTATAGATGCCAAAAGACATATTATTTAATTCATGGATTATCTTCAAATCTAAGAAAGGTCATTACTTTCAAATGTTAAATACATCACTGTTTCTAACCTTTTGCTTCAAATAAAATTATTGCATATCTGCCAATTACCACTTCACTGGCTGGGTCAGCCACTTAGACCGACTTACTGCTAATTTATAGGAGCATTTATTTACACTCATTTCATCTTCTAATCTATACTTGCTTTACTGTGAAACAACTAATTTAATCATAATATTTTATTCATCATTTAGAACTTGTACAAAGATATAAGTTTTGTCAGCTGACAATCTAGGTAACTTAAACAAGATTACATAAAAATTACATAGGTATGTACATTACAAAACTAACTAAAACTATCACTGTACTCACATTGCTACGCACCTGAGAATTTGATGGTATAATGCCTGCTGTATATAAAGCATGTGCACCAAAAATCTGCTGTGGAGTAGAACTGCAATGCCCAAAATTGAAACTTGGAAACCACTGCATGTAACCACTTGCAAGTAACTGCTGGACATCCCTTGTCAGCTTGTACTGCTTACATTTGACATGTGTACAATACAATACTTTATTCGTCACATTACACTTACATAGCTGAGCAATGTGCATTAAGTTGGTGACTCCGCAAGATTTTAAGTTTAAGATTAAAAAAACTAGAAATGAAGACTACAATATTTACAAAGTATAGTAAATCAAAGAAATATCAAGTATGTACAACATATTCTTTTCCTAAAATTATACACTTAAATACACTGAGATTAAAGTTCATCATCCATGTATTCCTCGATTGAATAGTAGACCTTGCTGGCAAGCAGGAGCGGCCGGTGAGGCATTGTATTGGCGGTGCCATAAATAAATAAACAAATAAATTAATAAATAAATAAAAATAAGGGTTGTTAAAATATAAATAGGTGTACCAATTTTGAGCGATTTAGGTAATGTTATCAATAATCCATCCTATTTTATAATATACTGTACCAAACAGAACGTACAGGGAAACGGAAATAGATATTTATTACATCCATACTCTTGTTACGCACAGGTGTAATGTGCACTGTAAAAGTTTGATAATATAGTTCATGGAGAATGTGATACGAAGCGTTCATGTACGATTTCGCGACAGAGAGACAGGTATCTTAAGTCCCGTGCTTTGCTGCACTCTAGCGGATAAAGCGTAAGCTATGCGCCAGAGAAATCTCGGCACTACCTTCTCCCATAAGAAGCCGTATATAAGCAGACATCCTAGCCCTTAACACAGGCGCTTATGAGCGTAGACGGTGCCGTTCTGGAATTGGCACCAAGCCACGGAAAACAATCAGGGCAGAGCGCTTGAGTTTAACACGCCTATTCACACGAGGGAGCAGACACTCAAGCAGACACTCAGATACAATCTTTTTTGCGCAATTCCTATACACTTCTCTTTTTTTCATTTTCATACAGATGGTGCCATGGCACAGCGGCACTACCTCAGAAGCTGCCCCTGCTGGCAAGTAAACTTTTAATAAACTTTTTGAAGAGGTTTTGGATTTCCCTAAATGTTTATGGCAATTTATTATATATTTCAATTACCATATAATGTGGACGTTTTCATGTAGCAGATATTTGATGTCTGCTTCTTATGTTGTGTTCAGGTTGATGCTGATTTTTTTAGAAAGTGTTGCAATTATGTACATATAAAACCAGGTTGTAAATATATAGGCATCTACTTATAAATGTATAGGCATAGAGAGGGCAACATTTTTAATGTTTTAAACAGTGGTCTGCTAGCTCTATAACTTGAATGGGTCATTATGCATACAATTTTCTGTTGAATTCAGAAGATTCTATCACAACCTGTTGTATTTCCCCATATGGTTATTTCATATGAAAGTACTGAATGAAAGTAACTGTAATATATGCTTTCTCCTTGTTTCTAAATTTATTTGAGTCATTCATCTACAAATAGACTTAGGAGTTCTGCTGCTTTTGAAGTAGCTGAAGTTAAAGAGTTTGTTTTCTACCACAGTTTTGAATTGCAGGATTTTTGTTTTAGTTGTATTTAATTTCAATTCATTGCATGTAAACCATGCTTCCAATTGTTTTACAACCTGGTCAACTTTTATTTTTAAGTTTTAGTACCTAACCCACTTAAAATAATGGAGGCTGCTATTCATCAGGGATAAACAATCCCTTCATACAATTATGTGTTATGCCTATATGTTTCTATGTATTCTGGACTCATTTTTGGGTACTTCCAGCTATACTCTGTTATCAATTTTTGGCACATAGGCCCTGCATATAGCAGAGATGATGCCATCAAACTCTCAAGCAAATACAGGTATAATCATAGTGATAGTTCCCTTGTACGGTAATTGAAAATATATAAAAGGTACTTGTTGTATATCAAGCAATATCATCAATTTATGAAACATTAACAAGTGAAATATGTTTTAAATACTCTATTACCAAATAAAAGTAGCTTTCTATTAAAAACATTTTTAAAGCCAGTTTGTACTTTTATCTAATTGTATACCTTTAGTGCTTTTTGGCAGCTTGTACAATAAGATTGCATTATGCTCAAAGCTGTGGGAGAATAAGATTGTATTGTGGTTTATTATGCTTAGATCTGTCTTACTTCTTGCATTAGGATGAGTTAAATGACTCAGAATTCAGGAGCTTACAAAATTAGTTTGATAAATTTGACTAAATTTTAAAATGCTGGTGTATTGTACTCTTTGTCAGTTGTTGCTGTTGCACATAAGCTATGCTTACATGGTATATAAGATAAGACACTTTTATTTATCCTTTGAATACAATGATTTCAAGGACACGTTAATTCCAATTTTATATACATACATAGTTTTATCTTTTTACATATCTCTATACTTAAATTCTTCCAAACTATAGAATGCATTTGTTATTAAGAATTTTTTTATTGCCTTCAGTTTATATTCCATTTTATTAATTATTTTAATTTCTTCTGGTAACTTATTATATGGTTCTTTACCCATGCTTTTACTGCAGCGGTTGTTTAGAGTTCCCCTATACACTGATCTAAAATAGTCGTAATTATTTCTTAGAGTATAATTATGTATACCATGATTTTTTGGTTCTCCTTTTCCTTGTAAAATAATTTTTATATTTTCATATATATGCATGGAACAGTTAAAATACCAAACTCTTTAAACTTTAATTTGCATGTCTGCTATTTATTTTTGTGATTATTCGAATTGGTTTTTTTTGTAGTTTGAATACTTTTTTTTCTTCTGTTGCTGTGATGATTCCCCATAAAGTTATTCCATATTTTATGTGTGAGTATATAATTGCATAGTATACTTGTTTTAAAGTTTCATAATCCATATTTTTTCCTACTTGTTTCATTATAAATATACCTTTATTTAACTTTTTAGTTATATGAGATATATATGGCTTCCAGTTTAATTGTTTGTCTATTATTACGCCTAAAATTTTAGTGTGCTGAACTTCTGGCATTGTTTCACCATCTATTGTAATATTTATATCATTTTTACTATAATTTCCTAATTCAAAATTTATCCATGCTGTTTTGTGTGCGTTTAGAATCATATTTAGGTTTAAATAGTGCTGTTTTTTTATTTTAATTAATTTCATTGCTTTCTTTTCCACCTCCATTGCTGACTTGCCTCTAATTATTATTGTCATGTCATCTGCATATCCAATTCCCAAACCTCCATTTCTTAGTATTATTTCAAAAATATCATTCACATAGGCTAAAAATAAAAATAGTCCTAGTTTAGAACCCTGTGGTACTCCTTGTTTAACTGATTGAAAATATGATCTAACTTTCTTTATCGTACCCAAGCCATTTCTATGGTTTATTTCCACACACTGTGTTCTCTTTTTCAAATATGATACTATCCACTTTTGAGCTAATCCTCGAAGCCCATGATTTTCTAATTTATTTGTAAGTATATCTATATCCACACAATCAAATGCTTTTGATAAATCTAAAAATATAGCTATTACTCGTTCATGGTTATTTAATGCATTAATTATAATACTATTTACTTTATTTATTGCATTTATTGTTGATTTCTTTTCTTGGAATCCAAATTGCCATTCTGATATTATGTTAAGTTTTTAAAAGTACATTTGTAATTGTTTTAGGAACACACCCTCTATGATTTTTGAAGATGTGGAGCATAAAGTTACAGGCCTATAATTTACATTTGTCTTGCTTCCCTTTTGTTTATATAGTGGTCTTACAATTACTTCTTTTAGCCTATCTGGAAAAATGCCTTGAATTAAAGAAGCATTTGTAATATGTGCCATTATTTTAGTTAATTGATGGAAATTAATCATTTCTCCACACTAGCCGTATATAGGCTAAGATATTTGATGGATAGAGTCAACATGAAAAATTCAATGCCATGGCCGGGATTTGAACCACGGATCTACTGGTTTCCGTCCAGTCGCTCTTAACCTTTGAGCTACCATGGCCAACATGCCTTCCTGACATTAAATTCTCCAGTTGACTCGTATATTTCCCCGGTAGACCACTAGGGGCTCTCGCATCCGAGATACACCGTTTGTGGCGACTTACTATTGTAAGTACTTAAGTCCCAGGCTTCATCATTTAACTCTTAATATTTTAGTTAATTGATGGAAATTAATCATTTCTCCACACTAGCCGTATATAGGCTAAGATATTTGATGGATAGAGTCAACATGAAAAATTCAATGCCATGGCCGGGATTTGAACCACGTAGATCCGTGGTTCAAATCCCGGCCATGGCATTGAATTTTTCATGTTGACTCTATCCATCAAATATGTGCCATTACTTTAGAAATCTCATGTTTAGTATATTTTACAATTTTGTTAGAGAATTCGTCCAAATCCATTGATTTTTTAGGCTTAAGCTTATCAATTTCTTCTAAAATATTTTGTCTGATATTTCAAATACACCCATTGATTTTGTTTGACTAGGTGATGTTATTACATTAGCTACTTGATTTACTACTTGGGTTTTGGATTTTGATATTGAGTTGATATAAACCCCTCATCTACAAGAGTTGATCAACAAAGACAGACTGATTTTTTTTTTCACAGATGTTTATTACTGCAATTCAATGTTTACATGATCTTTTTCAAAGTACTCCCCTCCTACTTCAATACATTTTTTATAGCATCTCTTCCCGTCCTTGAACACGTGCTGCAGACCATTCTTTATCAGGTCTTTGAGAATTGCCTCACTGTTCTTGAGCACTGCTTCAGAGTTCTCAAATCAAATACCCCTAAGCTTTGCCTTAAGTGAAGGGAATAAAAAAAAAGTCACAGGGTGCAAGATCAGGGCTATAAGGTGGACGTTGGATGTGGTACACAGGTAATGTTAAATTGAGCCAGAAACTGCATGACTTGATTTGCAATGCGAGGCCGTGATGAAGTCGCTCTGGTTGTTTCTTTGCAATGTGCTTCCTCAGTGTAGCCAATACTGACGTGTAGTATGCTGCTGTAACAGTAGTGTGAGGGGGAACTGCATGCTGGTAAATCATTCCATTACAGTCGAAAAATGTGATCACCATCACTTTCCCTGCAGATGGAACAACTTTTGCCTCTTTTGGTGTTGGAGAACCTGGCAATTTCCACACTGTGCTGGCTTGTTTTCCTTCAAGATCATAATGATGCAGCCATGACTCATCACAATTGATAATCAATTTAAAAATTGCATCTCCTCCATTGGCAAAGAGATGCAGCACCTCATGGCTTGTCTCCATTCGCACAGCCTTTTGTTCGGGAGTCAACAGACATGGCATCCAATGAGCGCAAACTCAGGTCATATGGAGATGGTCGAGCATAATTGTAAACACATTGCCATATGAAATTCTCAACACTTCACTGAGGTTACGTAATGTTATATGCCGATCCTCTTGGACAATCACAGCAGCTGTGTTGATGTTGACTTCAGTCACAGAAGAAGCCGAAAAGCCAGGCCCACCTTGCTTAACACTGACAAGTCGGCCTTCTTTGAAGTCCTTGAACCACCTAAACACTGTTGCACAAGGTAGTGCATCTTCACTGTACGCTTGCTTCAGCTTTTCATAAGTTTCAGTGGCTGTATGGTTTAAATGAAAACAGAATTTGATTGTGCTGTACAGCTCCTCTCGCATCACCTCCATTGTCTGGTATGCAAAATGCATGTAGGGTCTACAAAATAGAGCATTATTACCAACCCACCAATATGAGAGTGCTGCCGCCTATCGACATTATACATAAAAACCAGCTCTTTTCAAATAGTTATGTTACAGATATGAAACTATCATGGAAGCTACAGGAAAAAATCAGTCTCAGTCTTTGATCAGCCCTCGTATATTGACTCAGTTTGTATTTGCATTTAGATTTGAATAAAAACAGGTCATTTTTGGATTCCAGGCTATTTCACCAGTTTTACCTTTGATATTAATAATTAAAGTAAGCTGGCTACTAAATTTTCATTTAGCAATTCATAGTTTTTTAATTTTAATTTTTTAATTTTAACTGAGTTTTATCCATGGAGAGAAATAAGTCATTCTGTTTTTGATGATCATGTAATTTCCACACAATTTGAGTATGATCTGTGCTCATGTGCCTCATTATGGAACTTGATCTGATTTGAGATTTACTTAGAATCAATCTTCATTGTACATACAGGGTACAGAAACTGGTCTCATCCATTTCTGTACTTTTGTAAACATACTGTTAGCTATAAAATTTCTTTCATTTAATGCCACAACGTATATTATGCATGATTAGGAAGCAAACATGTAAAAATGAGTAAATGAAAACTGGGAACAATTGATCTGATGTCTTTTCTGAAAAGTAACATCCTTCATACCAAAGTCTGTAGAAGTAAATTTAAATATATGTAGATGGAAAACTTGAATGAAAAGGAAACTAACAGTTCCTTACACATCCAAATGCAAAATTATTGCATAAATCAAATACACTACATGTACTTTAAAACTAATATTTGCAAGGATCAGCATACTTCTGCATGATTTGCAATTATAACTAACCATTTTATGCTAGTTCCAACACGAAAATTTGCTTTTGCTACACACGTATTATCAACTGTGCTTATTTGTTATACTACCATGTTAAATGTTAAATATATGAACCACACTCGCCACCATCTCCTCTCTTGCTTCTCTTTTAAAGATGATTATGCTCTCCAATTCTCTTCTATCAGTGATGGTGGTTAGTGAATGTTTAATTTTTCTTGAAAGCTAATATAAGTAAGAACTGGGTCAGATGTTAATGGAAATGCCTTTTGGAGTCATTGGCATGATCCAATAGTAATAAGGGTAGTATGTCAAATATTGCTCCATTATCACATTGAAACAGTACAAATCTAATCCAAAGCATTACAATTGAGTAGAAGTATCAGAAGCAGGGATCTACTGATAACTTATAAATTGGTTTTGAAACATTGAACATCATAAGTCCTTAGTCTTTGAAGCCTGTTCAGGTACTTCTTAGTGATGTTTAGCATTTCTAAGCCAACTCATTTTTATAAATATGAGGCTTAGTGTTTCTAGGACATTTTTCATCAACTGACTACAAAATATGTTAATTAGAACAAGATATGTTAAGTCAGAAAGTTATTTTATGAAAAAGTGATACATTTGTTGTACATTAAATATCCAGAGCAGTGAGATGAAATATTGGAACATCTTTACCATAAATCACTCTTCTTATAAAATTCCAGAACATTATACAAAATTTAATGTGTTGTCATTTCTGGCTTGGTATGCTGATGTACGTACTGTTATCTTTTCCCTCTTAAGTTTTAACAGCTTTTACTTGCATAAAACCATTGTACAAGAAAGGTGCAGTAGCCACTGCAGTTTGAAATGCATTAAGATTAGAGCAGTACATTAATAAAGCATTTTTCTTCATAACAGATCAGAATGAATGCATGAATTCACCATGAGGAATGATAAAATCACAATAGTTTTGGTAAATTATTTCAGCTTTTGATCTGATTTTCTAACTCGTGTAGTACCAATTTTATATGTATTTATTCACTGTAATTTGTTTGCCGCTTCACTTATATACTCTGTAATTTGCTTACTGCCTCACTTGTATAGACAGTCCCTGCATAGACCAATATGTTTACTGGAACTTTCTGTGTATTGTGACCCGAACATCGGAATTCCCAATAGAACCAGCAACTGGCAGGTAGGGACCCGACGGGAAGCATTCAGCCACGCCTACCCATTTATCTTGTAGCATTAACGAGGGGATGGTTGGAAAAACATCACAAGCCATCTTTCCCCTTCCCTGATGTCTGGAACCTTAGGGATGATTCACTGAACCGCGAGCCTTCCAGAAACAGCGATCTTCCTATAAAAAGGGGCTGCAGTTGGCAAGTCAGTTCAGTTCTTGGTGAGCAGCGTGAGGAGCGCCGTGCTAGTGAATGGACTGAAAGACTGTGTATGTGTATCAGAGGAGTTGTACGTAATTGTGAGTGTAGAGTGGACCTGTGACAGACGAACTGGCGAAGTGTAATTGTGTGCGCTACATAATTCTGTGTAGTCAGCAAGTGTTCCAACTGTAATTTGGTGGAAATAAAGAACATTTTGAGTTTGTGCAATTGGACTTTTAATTTCACGAACCCACAACGTCATAGAATTAAAAGTCCAAGTAGCAGATATTCCAAATGTTCTTTATTTCCGTAGAAATACACTTCAATTCTCACGTAACAACATTACATCACATACACAACACAATCTACCAAGGTCAATGACCACACAAACAACATTCTGATTACATCTGTTTACAATGCTCCTATTACGTCTCTCTGTTTACGACTGCTTACTTCTGTTTACATCAGCTCAGCTATTTACTGCTTACGACTCCCCCTTTGCGAGTCGTTGCTCTCATAAATACCTCACTGATAATTTCTAGACTGTTTTAAAACAAACCAGAAACCGAAATATCTCTATCAATCAAGAAGTCACTAGAAATTTCCATTTACCTCACTTATCTGTGTCGGTAAGTCTTTTATCTCCAGCGCTATGTTTATCTGCTTATGCAAGCTCTTTATCTCCATGAAACACTATCCGTCTGTTGTCTATTTCCGCCGAACCTTTTATGCCCGTCGCCGCAACACTGCTCCCTCCTCAAGGCTGGTCCTCCCGAACAGCACCATCGTAGCGGGCCAGACGATCCAGGTGCACCAACATCTTCCCTCGGGGTACCTTCTGGATCCGGTAGACCACATCGTTAATCCTCTTCACCACTCGGAACGGTCCTTGCCATGGTTCCTGAAGCTTCGGGCAGCGTCCCTTGGTCCGGGTAGGGCAGTACAACCAGACTAGGTCACCCTGCTGGAACCCTTGGCTGTTGGCTTGCCTGTCGTATCGGGTCTTCATGCGGTCACTCCCCTTCTGGATGTTCTGACGAGTCATCTCAAGCATGCCGTGGAGATGGTCCACCAGGTTCTCCACATACTCGGATGCTGGCTGTTTTGCGTCCGGGGGGCTTCCAAAAGCCGGATCACAGGGGAGGCGTAACTCTCGGCCGAACATTAAGTTGGCTGGCGTCATCCCAATGGTGTGTGTAGACGAGCGGTAGGCCAGCAAGAACAGTGGCATCTTGACGTCCCAGTCTCGCTGATGGCTGGCCGAAACTTTCCTCAGGTGTTCTTTTAAGGTTTTGATGTACTTTTCGACCATGCCATCTGACTGGGGATGTAGAGATGTTGTGCGGGTCTGGTTCACCCCCAGTCTTTCCAGTGCCTCCTTTATCAGATTGGACTCAAAATTGGTGATCTGGTCGCTGTGGAGCCCTAACGGCACCCCAAATCGGCAGAACACTTGCTCCACGAGGTAGTCTGTGATTGTCTTTGCCTCCTGGTTCGGGATGGCGTACACCTCCGGCCACTTAGTGAAGCAGTCCACGACCACCATCAGGTACTTATTGCCTCGGTCGGACACTGGGAATGGCCCAGCTATGTCGACGGCGATCATTTCGAATGGCGTTCCAACGTTGTACTACTGCATGCGACCCCGGCTTCTAGTCTGGGGGCTACGACTTGTCGCACACACGTGACACTGACAGCACTATCTCTCAGCGTCTCCTCGGAGCCTCAGCCAATAGTAGCGCTGTCGGAGTTTGTCGATTGTTCGGTTTGCTCCCAGGAGTCCTCCTGAAGTACAGGCGAGCACTTCCTCCAAGGCCTCCGGAACCTTACTTCGGGGAAGTACCAACTGTTCTCGCTGCGTCTTCCCATCAGGCAATTCTCATACCTGGAACAGCACGCCCTCTCTTGTCTTCAGTGAGTCCCATTGGGCCCAGTAGGACTTTTATGTGGCGCTCCTCGGCGCGATGTCCTACCAGGTTGGTCTTGTCCCTGCCTCCACTTCCCTCAAGAGTGGCCCCAAGTCGGCGTCCGCCAGCTGCTCCCTCCTCAGGCCTGCGCTATCCCAGCCATCCACAGGCACCGCCGTGACCACTCTGACAGCTGCGGCACGCTCCTTCTCTTCCACTTTTGTGCATTGGTCGCACTCTTCTGGTCAGGGTCTTTGGGACATGGCGTCTGCGTTGCCGTGTCTCCTTCCTCTACGATGTTCAGAGGTGAAGACGTGGACCCAAGATCCATGAAGACGTGAAGATCTGGACCCAACGTACTGTCTGGCCTTCCTTCTAAAGCTCAGTAGCCAAGTTAGGGCGGAGTGGTCAGTCCTCAGGTGGAATGACTGACCGTACAGGTACTTGTGGAAGTGTTCCAAGTTTACCACCGCCAGTAACTCTCGCCGGGTGACGCAGTTCTTCTCTGCCTTGGATAGCGTCATGCTGTAGTAGGCTATCACTCGCTCATGGCCGTCCTGAACTTGGGATAGGACGCCTCCAATGCAATGGTCGCTGGCGTCGGTGTCCACAATGAAGGTGCTGCCTGGTTGTGGAAATCCCAGAATAGGAGCACTAAAGTGTCTTCTTCAGCCGCTGGAAAACGTCTTCGGCATCATCCGTCCACACATAAGGTCGACGTTCCTCTGTCAGGCGGGTGAGAGGTTTGGCGATGTTGGAGAACCCCTTTTTGAAGTGGCGGTAATAACTGCACAGTCCCAGGAAACTGCGCAACTCTCGCTTATCCTTTGGGCGAGGCCAATCTCTCACGGCCTGTGTCTTCTCCGGGTCTGTGGCCACTCCGGTTGGTGAGACTATGTGGCCCAAGTAAGTGGACTTCCTTGTGGAACAGCTGGCACTTCGCGTTCAGCTTCAGGTTGGTCGCCTTCAATCTCTGTAGCACCTTACTCAGGTTGTCGAGATGGTCTTCAAAAGTCTTGCCGACGATGATGATGTCCGGGTATAGCAGGCAGACGTCGTGAGTCCTCTCATTACCGACTCCATGAGGCGTTGGAAGGTAGCTGGTGCGTTGCAGAGGCCAAAGGGCATAACTGTGAACTGCCAAAGCCCTTGGCCTGTCGAGAATGCAGTCTTCTTGTCTCTCGGGTCTAGAGCCACCTGCCAGTAACCCGACTTCAGGTCCAGGATCGAGAACCACTGTGCACCGGCTAGCGTGTCCAGGGTGTCCTCAATCTCGGGTAAGGGGAAAGTCCTTCCGGGTGACAGCGTTCAGCTTCCTTTAGTCCACGCAGAAGCGTAGCTCGCCGTTCTTCTTTGTCACCAGAACTTCAGGGGAACACCAAGGGCTGCCCGACTCTTCGATTACTTCCCTGGATCTCATGTCCTACAGCATGGCGTTCAGGGACTTTGTGTTGCTGTCGGCTTTTACCCTCCAGCTCGTTAATGCGGATCGCCAGGTCTTCGACGCGCTCGCCCAGCTCTGTGACGTCCTCCTTTACGCCAGTCAACTGCTGCTCAAACTTTGCGGCGAGGGCCTCATTCGCAGCCTTCGTTTCGGTTGCCAGGCTATCGTTCGCCGCTTTCATTTCCGTTGTCAGTTCGGTCATCTTCGCGGTCATTGTTGCCGCCAAGTTGTTTGCAGCTTCCGTCTTCGTTGTCAATTCGGCCTTTATTTCTTCCATCTTTTCGGTGATGTCGTTAGCAGTCTTCATTTCTTTCAGTTCCGCTAAAATCTTTTCCAATGCTGCCTTCATAGTGGTATGTCTCACTCCTGACACCAGTTGTGACTTTGTGAGTTCATAGAAATAAAAGTCCGAGTTGCAGATATTCCAAATGTTCTTTATTTCCATAGAAATACACTGTTAAATACACTGTTCAATTCTCACGTAACAACATTACGTCACATAGACAACACAATCTACCAAGGTCGATGACCACACAAACAGCGTTCTAGTTTCAACTGTTTACAACGCTCCTGTTACGTCTATCTGTTTACGACTGCTTACTTCTGTTTACATCAGCTCAGCTGTTTACTGCTTTCGACTCCCCCTTAAATACCTAACTGATAATTTCTAGACTGTTCTAAAACAAACCAGAAACCAAAATATCTCTATCAAGAAGTCACTAGAAATTTCCATTTACCTCACTTATCTGTGTCGGTAAGTCTTATCTCCGGCGCTATGTTTATCTGTTTATGCAAGCTCTTTATCTCCATGAAACACTATCCGTCTGTTGTCTATTTCCGCCGAACCTTTTATGCCCGTCGACGCGACAATATGAATAAATCAACCCAGAATGTCTAATTCAGGATTCTAATGAAGGGCATCTCTATGATATAGGCCTGTGTGCACGACTAGTGCAAGGCCAAAGTTCCAAGCAATTTGTAGACAATCATATGTTTTACGAGAATTTGAAGTAATGTTACACCGAAAGAAGCATTCATTCATTTATACTTTTGCATTTGCATGTTAAGGGTTATTGTGTGTTGGTAAGTAAGTGGAAGACAGGCTTTTCATAGTTAATGACAGAGCATGCTTCTTACCTCTCAATAGAATATCTGCAATTTTTTTTTTGTTTGTTGTTGCCTGGAGTTAATACCTGTCTTGTTTAATAACGAAGTGGTTTTTTAAAATGATGTTGGCTATTTGTTGGCTATTACCTTTATTATTTTCCTCTCAAAACAGCACTTATTAATTCTCAATCACTAACATTGCAGTCAGCACCAGTATTATTAATGTCATATGCCTCAGGAATTAAGAAATATACTGCTGTTATATGTTAACTGGGGTGGCAACTTCAGCTCTCCCCTATTGATTACCTTTAACCATAAACTTCAGAATTTTGAATATCAAAATCCATTGTGTTCATAGCATAATTTTTTTCCCTACATTTTTCACACTTTTCAACTTTTCTAACTGCAAAATTTGCATTACTGAAACATAATTTCCTTAGCTCATTTGCCAGTATTAGCCACAATGAGCTTCTAGTTGACTATCTATCTTTCTAGTTTATCTGTTTCAAATTTTTTTAGAAGGCAATGGAATTTCACTTCTTTTAATTTTTTTTTTTTTTTTTAAATTTTAATCAGAGTTTTAGTGGTATGAAGGAGAGCTGTATTGGTTTCAGATAAAACTTCCCATGTTGTTTAACCCGTCTCATAACTGTTGATTTTGTCCCACTTTTCTAACCCACTTTGTTAAGTTTTTCAAAAATCTGATGTCTTCTAGGCTTCTGACTGGATCAGAAAGTGTCTCTCATAAGTGCTTCCCTTTGATTGGATGCTTCACATTAACACATTTACACCAGTACAGAATTGTTTCCAAAAATGTAACTGTACCATTTGCATCCAGGGATTTTATTATTTTAAGTGCTGCAATGTTATTTTCATCAAAATGTTTCAGTGCATATGCAACATTTTGTCTTTCAATTGATGATGGTTATAATACCTTAGCAGAAAGTGAGTACTGGTGCTAGTTTCACACTTCCCTTTTTCACTCGCATGTAATTTTTTTCAGCACCTGAAATACTCACTCTTAAATATTGTGCTGGAGAAGGAACATCTAGTAATGCTAGTACTAACTCTGATTATATCTCTGCAGAAGGAGAATACACGAATGGAACTGATATGTGAAATGTTTGTTTGTTGTCCTTTAGATTTAACCAACTATTTCTAATCGACTTAATTAGCTGCACTGTATCAGATAGTACGAAGATATCTGACTCTGCTGGGATTTTAAAGAACCATTACAAAGTTTCTCAAAAGTGTTTCTATTAACTCTTTTATTATTTGATATCAAAGTCAATACTTTAAATCCACATCCAGTTAGATTTTAATTACAGCAAGAATTTGTTCATAAAGCATTTGTTCTGTTAAATTTTTCACTGGATATAGAACTACATCGTTATTTATTGGTATTAAAGATATTATCATAAAGGTTTGCAATGATTTTGCAGGTTCTTGTATGTCTGAAAGATCTTGAATGTTACTCCCTTTATAAGAAACTTAAGGTTTTACATAAATTTCACCCACCAACAAATTTTCACTACTTTCTTGTGATCACTGTGCATTTTCACATTCTCTGATAAATGTTTTAAATGCACCGAGTTTGAATTAGTATCAGTATTGAGGGTTTGACAAAGTTTTCTGAGATTATCAGGATGGAGTAAAGAAAAAGTACATTGGAATCATATATCTGTTTATAAGCTGCTGGGTGAGAAAAATTAACTGAGCACTGGTCAACAGCCAAAATGTATTTGAAATGACTAGCAGGTAGTCCCACTCTCAGTTTATCATTCTTTTATTAACTGAGTTCATTGTTTACTTTGTGAGTGCGTGAAACAATGTTTCAGTGCCTTCAAAATAACAGACATTTCGAGAAAGTTACAAAATTCTATGAAAGTGTGTTAACCAAAATAACTTTTGCTATATATGTAGGGAAGTTACTTTTAAATTGCAAAAGGTATTGTTAACTCCCATGGCGTAAAAGGCATACAAATTTTGGCTGCAAAGTAGGTGATCAGGACTAATGGTTTGCACCCCATATTTGTTGCCGCAGCTGTTCCACAAATCTACATGAGAGGCTAAATAGGAAAGGGCGATCTATGAATTTCACTATACCAGTGATCTAAGGGAGCAAAGCAGTCGTGTAAATGACTGCTACTTCTGTACGATTCTTTACCTTATTTGTATGAATAGTAAGAAGAAATGCGCTTTAACTTACCCAAGTATCCCCTCAGCCATCTGCCCTGTTCCACATGGCCACAACTTAATGATACCTGTTCCTGCAACCTCATACACCATGGAAATACCGTCAACATCTCAAGATACAGACCTTGTGCCTAATACACTACATTCTGAAACTCATAAAGTGCCTCAAACTCAACCTAATGACCTTGTGAGAGACTTAGATTTTCCTAAGAATAAGGCCGAGTTGTTGGCATGTCTTAGGGAGTGAAAAATTCTTGAAGAAAATGTGAAGATAACCAATTTTGAGTTTGTCAGCATTCACATTTTTTTCTAAGCAAGAAAATGTATTTTGTAATGATGTGGATGGACTGATGGTCGCCATGAACATGCAACATAATCCAGAAGAGTGGCACCTTTTTATAGACTCCTTTAAACTCAGCCTTAAAGTTGTTTTACTCCACAATGACAATAAATTACCAAGTAATTCTACTGGTCATGCAGTTCATATGAAAGAGACAGACGATAATATTAAACTATTAATTCAACTGAATAAATTATAAGTGGAAGTGGTGCATATGTGCAGATTTGAAAGTGGTGGCAATTATATTACGTCTCCAGCAGGGTTATACGAAATACTGCTGCTTTTTATGTGAGTGGAATAGTCGTGCAAAGGATAAACACTAAGCAACATAGAAATGGCTTCTTAGACAAAACTAATATTACCTGTATTGCACATTAAACTGGGACTAAACTTTGTAAAAGCTATGAATTGAAATGCAGAAGCCTTTAGGTACCTTCTTCATAAATTTCTACGTTTAAACGAGTCCAAAATCAAGGTGGTAATATTCATAGGTCCCCAAATAAAAAAGCTAATGGCTGATGGATATTTTCATGGACTTCTATCAAGGAGAAAGTTGCATGGAAAGCATTCTTCTTAGTTGTGTTTAACTTCCTTGGTAACAAGAGAGCATCTAATTATAAAAAATTAGTAGACAATATGTCAATGGCTTATAACAGAATAGGGTGCAACATGTCTCTGAAGATGCACCTCCTTCACTCACACCTAGATTTCTTTCCTGAAAATCTTGGCGCAGTAAGTGATAAGCATGGAAAACTTTTTCATCAGGATATCGCTACTCTTGAATGTTGCTATCAGGGAAAATGGAGTATATCTATGCTTGCTGACTATTGTTCGTCTGTAATAAGAGATGCACCTGAGTTAATATATAGCAGACAAGCCAAAAGTCCACACTTATAAGATATGTGATTAAAGGCTATGTATATTTTCTTGCACGTACAGTATTGAAACTTGTATTGCATATATCTTCTAAACAAGAACTCAGAACATTTTTTGTCATTTTCAAATTTAGGTCAAATTACGTAAGATGTCATTAATTCTGTTTCGGATACAAAAAATCTTGTAAAATTTTGTCGACCAGTGTAACAGGTATCAGGTGTATATTTAATTAACTTTTGATTAACCAGTTTTACCTGCTCTTCTAAGAATTTAGTTTTGAATATTTTGTGGAACCTTCATTTGTTTCCTCCCAACATTCCTTTAAAATTTTGGCAGCCTGAATTAGTTTAGGCTTTGTTTGAGCATCTACTATATGAATCCATTCAGACCATGGACCATTTATCACATATAATTTCTTTACCAAGAAGCCATTTGAACTTTGATTGGGTATATTGACTTTACCGGTAGAACCTGAACAATAAAATTAGAGTTAATTTTAATGATGCTACAAGTTTTGGTATTCTTCAGTATAACTTTTTTAAAAAAAACACATCATTTTCTTTTATTACAGTGAATCCCTCTAATTTCAGTCACTAATTCTATTTTTAAAGCTCTGAAAGATTACAGGAGGCAGTGAGCAGAGCTTTTAATAGTGTTACTCAGCGTTACTAAAACTAATATTTCACAACCAGCTAAATCTGTAAGTAATTTTGCTTATAGAAGTTATCATCAAACCTTCAACTTGCAATATAAATGTTAGGAACCCCATGCATTGCATAAAACACATTTATTACATATTGTGACTTTGTGGGTTCGTAGAGTTAAAAGTCAAAAGTTGCAGAAATTCAAAATGTTCTTTATTTCCATAGAAATACACAATGGTCAATCCTTCCAGTATCAGAATTATGTCACATACACAATTACAATCTTCCAAGGTCATTGACCACAACAAAAGCATACACAATTCAGTTCTGATTACACTCTGTTTACAACAATGCTGGCGTGTCGCGATCTCTTATATATACCTCCATTGATAATTCTACACTGTTCTAAAATGTTCTCTATCAATCAAGATATCACTAGAATTTTCCATTTATCTAACTTTGTTTCGGCAGATCTTTTATCTCCGTGCTATCTTTATCTGTTTTGGCACACTATCTCCGTGCTGTACTATCAGTTCCCTTGTGTGGACAAGCTGCGCTATCGCGATAACGGATTCGTGACAATATTTAACTTTATTTGGTTAGCTCTCTTCGAAACATTGCTGTTTTGTTAGAGAAGCAGAACGTCAGTTGTCTGCAATGCAGACTGACTTTTGTGTAGTTGCCAGCACCAAAGTGACAATGTTTGGTGTGGTATCATAGGTAACCATATTTTAGGTCCATATTTTTAAACAGGGAACATTAAAGGGACAGCGATATGCATCATTTCTGCTGCTCCTCATGGAGGATATGGGATTGGAAATGCATATATCAATGTGGTTCTAGCATGAGTTGCTGCAGCGGGGTTACAGGCATTATTCCATACTTCTTACTCACCCGGTATTAGTGCTTAATGTAGATCTTTAACAACCCTTTAGTTCCTGCAAGTCTTTTTAATATTTTAGAAAGGCAGGTTGCTTTATCTTTGATTTTTTCAATGTTTTTCTCCAGGTTAATTTTTTGTCAATATTTCAAAATACTGAGCATTTTACATTCTGGTTAACTAGGTATTATCTTAAGGTAATATGTTGTTTTCAAATGCTAGGCTTTGGCAATGAAGCCATTAGCTCTCTTGCTCTCCAATATTTCTGTGTAGTGGGTCCGGCAGGTAGAGCTTCACAGGTTAAAAGATGTTCTTCAGTCATTTCCTCTTCTTTGTTGCACAGAGGACAATTTGGACTAGTATAAATTCCTATTCTGTGTAAGAATTTGGCCAAATAATCATGTTCCGTAAGTAATCTAAAATTTGCTACTGCAGCTTTACGTGAGATTTCTGTATTTTTAATTGAAATGTTCCATTTTTTATCTTTGGCTTTGTTAGATATTGATTAGTTTTGTTTATTTTTATATTTGCTTTTGATTAATCTTTTTATGGATGTAAAGGGTAAGCTTTTACTTTTGTTCTGAATTAAATTTGCACCTTTTTTTGGCAAGAAAATCAGCTAATTCATTTCCAGCAATTCCACAATGTGAAGGTATCCACTGTAACATAATTCTTTTCTGTAGTTTTTGAAGTTGTTGGATCATTTTGTGAAATTCTTTAATTTGGATTGACCTCATTTTATACGAACTTATTACACATAATGCTGCTTTAGAATCAGAAAGTATGACAGCATTTTTGAATGTATCTATTCTGTATAGATAAATTCTGTATTCTTAAGGTAATATTGAGTTGTTTCATTTTCAGGGAAAAGAGCTGAGTTCCTTTTTACTTTATTTACTTTCCTGAGATTCTTAGAATACCATTGTTTAAGTATGTTCAGAGAATTCTGAACACCTATCTTTAGAATTTCAAGTTTATCCGATTTCAGTGATTTCTAAATTACTGAGTCCCCTGCATACAATGCAGTGATGCCTATTTGTTGGAGTTGTTTCGGAACTTCATTTACACAAATACTGAACAGAGTGGTGCTAAGTACTGCACCCTGAGGTAAACCTATTTGGGATTTATGAATTTTGATGTTGAACCCTGGAACTGGATTTATGTCGAATCGTATAGAAGGATGGCGAATTATGCCCCTCGTTGAGGTGATCATTTGGAACAGGGTTGGAATTGATGATTCTTGAAGTCCCAGCTTACCTCGGCGTGGCTTCAGTCGGTTGAGCTAGATATCTAATTTGACAAAAAAGTTCATAGTTCCACCACCAGAGAGAGCAGATAACAACATTTGCCAGTTGGGAAGAGATTGAAAATGGAGGCCAGGGCCTTTGAAACTAGTCTCTCATAAATATATGAAAAAGTAAGTGACGAGTGTCAATAAACCAACCACAAATAATTTATATTAGATATCTTCTTTTTACAGGGGTGGTACGGCGGAAGGAAATTTTACGTAAAATGAGTAATCATTTTCCTCTGTATTAAATAATGTAGAAACTTTTATTTCCTTACTTCAATTAACACCAGTTCGAACAAGATGTATGATACAACATTTATAACACTATTCTTACACAAGATTCACTTGATGTGACGCGTTTATCTGGATGCGTGCAAGAATCAAAAGTTTTATACGTTTTTTTACTACCGTGTATAATAATTAAATTGTGTGTCTTCTAGCGATGATATTTAATGTAAAGATTATCTAGTTATAATCGATGATGGTTACGAGAATAAACTTATACTCTTCCGCACACAACGGCGTTTAAGAAGAGAACCTTACATCCGTTCACGGCGACTGTTAGGAGAAGAATGACCGGTTCCGCTTCTTCTACACATTAGCATTTCGCTAATAGTTCAATCCCTCTAGAGGAATATTGAATATCCTCCATGGCAACGTAAAATCTTCTATATCTGATTGGTCCACGTTTTACGATATACGCGTCACACCAATCACAAATAAGTTTGTTATTTCACACTTTTGTGACGTCATTTCCACTTACATAGCTTCTCTGTGCGTGACTCACTCTACATAACCTCACATAATACAATATTTGAAACTCTTTGGGGACAACATAAAATAACTGTTTCAGATGCCCCTCTTCAGAATATATGGAAAATTAACTTAAATCTCCCAATAATATTGTTCCATATATTCTGAAGAATGCCCCAATAATTAAACATTATTACAACAATGAACAATCAATACAATTTAAAATAACAATATAAAATCAGAAATTATTCGAACACAATAATAATAAACAAAACATTTTTCAGTAATTCATAAACATATTATTATTATTATTTTTTTTTTTTTTTTTTTTTTTAAATCATTTATTCTTGTGAGTGTCAAGGCTTTTGAATGGTTTTAAAAGTGTTTTGTGATATTTTCCTATCATTTTATTATCATCGTCTCTTAATTCGTACGTATGATCCCCAAATTTTCTTACTATTTTATATGGACCTTTATATAACAAATTCATTCTCCAATAGGATTTGATTTTAGAACTGGAGATATTAAATGTCTTTACGAGAACTTTATCATTTATTTCAGGATTCCATTTCGCTCCTTTTCTTTGTATCTTTGATAATCTTTTCTCTGCTTTTTCTTTTATTCTTCGAAATGCTTCAGCACACTTTTCTTCTTCATTCAATTCCATTTCATCTACTTTTAAGGTTGTTGGTGCTTTTATTACTAGAGGTTCAGGTTGTAGTCCAGTCATTAATTCGATTGGTGAAAATTTGGTAGTAGAGTTTGGGGTATTGTTAATGATTTTCTCAATAATATGGCAGTATTTGTACCAGCCTCGGTGGTTAGAATGACACAGAATTCTGAAATACAAGCCTAAATCACGCATCACTCTCTCGCAAGGATTTCCTTGGGGAAAATATGCTGAAGAGTAATACATCTTAATGTTATTGTTCTTCATTTCTGAAGTAAACAATTTACTCCGGTGAACCGTTGCGTTGTCTGATAATATTGCCTTTATTGGCCCATACTTTGGTACCCAATCTTTTAAAATTTTATTTACGCACGTTCTGCTTTTGATATTTTGTACAGGATAAATTTTTACGAATTTAGAAAAAATATCAAACATTACAAAAATGTATTTGCAATTGTGTTGACTAGCTGGCATTTCTCCATGAGCATCAATAGCAACTAGTTCGTTCTTTCTATCCCTGATGATAGTTTGAGGTTCAAAATCATATCTGACGTTTATTGGTTTAGCTTTCTGACACAACTCACATGTTGAAATTAATTTCCTAACCTTCTTGTCAATATGTTTAATGTACAATTGTTCTTTTATAGTCATAGCAGTTTTTTCACATCCTGAATGTGCTAAATTTTGATGAAAAGAAATTATTACATTTTCTTCCAAACTACTCGGAACTATCACTTTCCATTTTCGTATTACATCCCCATGTAATTTGTAAAGAATACCATTTTTCTTTGCTATGTTACAATTTATATTTTCTCCAATTTCTGGAACATGTTGTAGCAATAAAGACAATTTTGGATCATTTTGTTGGGTTTCCGAAATATTCTTAAACTTTTGGGTTAGGTCTTTATTCCATTTAAAATTTAATTCGAACAATTTAATCTCATGATGTGGATGTGATAATGTTTCTGGGATTTCCCCTTCCCATCTTAGTCTTGATAATAAATCACTAAAGATGTTTTCTTTTCCTGGAATGTGCCTAATCTCAATATCATACGAAGTAATTTCATGAATATAACGAGATATTTTTGAGCTAGTTAATTTACATTTCTTTATAAATAATAAACTAATGTGATCTGTATACACAATAACTTTGGTATTGTACACATATTGCCTAAATTTTTGTAAAGCAAAATATATAGCTCCAATTTCCAATTCGGTTATGCAAGCATTAGCTTCTATTTTGTGCAATGCTCTGGAAGCAGTAGCAATTACATGATTATTTCCAGATACATCAATCTGCGTTAGTACAGCTGCATAAGCTTGAATGCTAGCATCAGAATATATATTGAATGGTTGATTTTGAATGGGTCTTTCCAAAAGAATGGCATTTTTAAATAATTCTTTCACGTTTTGAAAAGCCTGTTGATGTTCTTCAGTCCATTTCCAAATTGAATTTTTCTTAAGAAGTTCCCTCAAAGGACTAAGCTCTTTGGCATAATTTATAACGAACCTACTCTCATATTGTAGTATTCCCATAAATCTTCTTAATTGCTTGATGTTCTTGGGTGGAGGGATAGCTTCAATCGATTTGATTCTTTCTGGATTCGGTGTCATGCCTTTTTCAGATATAATATAACCTAGAAATTCAATCTCTTTGGCAATAAATTGCGATTTATCCAGATTTATTGTCATACCACTTTCAGAAAATTTTGTAAATATATAATTTAGATGTGATATATGGTCGTCAAAATTTTGATCAAAAATAAGAAAATCATCAATATATTGTAGAGCGAAATTTTCTATGGTATCTCCGAAAATATTATGTAACGCTCGAAGTAATGCACTTCCGCTAGTGGATAATCCAAAACCACATGTTTTGAATTGGTATATTTTTCCTCCAAAATTGAATCCTGTGTATTTTCGAACAGATTCATCTAGTGGTATCTGCCAATACGATGAAACCAAATCTAATTTTGAAAAATATTTTCCATGTCCTAATTTTGATAATACCTCATCAACTCCAAGAGGTCTGAAGTGATCGGGTTGTGTTAGTGAGTTTATCTTTCTTGCGTCAATCGTCATACGCAGTGTTCCGTTCGATTTATGTACCCAGCACAAAGGATTTAGGTAAGGCGAATTAGAAATCTCTATAATTCCATTTTCTAGCATATCGTTTATTACTTCAGATGCTTGTTGTCTAATAGCGATAGGCACAGATCTACTTTTATGAGTATAAGGAGCAATGTCGTTCACCTTAAATGTATGTATGTACTTATTACACAATCCAGGTTTCGTACTAAAAACGTTCCTGTTCTTTAGTATACATAACCTCAATTGTTCTCTTTGCGCGTGATTTAAATTGTATGTTTTCCCTAACTTTTCTTTCAAAGTTCTTTGGAATATCATTTCTTCCTCTTCTTGTTTTCGCTCGGTGTCGGTATTTAATGTGTTTATTTGGCAACAATGATCTCCAAGGTCAAACGTCTCATTTTCTTTATTATTTAAAAGTAAATTTTCTTTACCACTATCATCTTCTTCATTATTTATTATATCTTCTTCGTATAATATTATATTTTCTACAAAAAACCTATCATTATTTATACTATCCTTCTCATCTTCTTTTAATATAATTTCTTCTAACAAATTTATTTTGATTACTTCATTATCTCCTTTGACCTTCATTTCATGTTTTTCGAAATCTATCACACTTTGCCAACCATACAATACATCATTGCCAATAATAATATCACGAGCTAAGTTTGGTATTACCAATACGATAAAATTGAAATTCAAATCATCTATTCGCGCAGGAATTAACGCTTGATATTTAACTTTATCTTTCTTTTTCCCAATAGCTGTGCTACAGTATACATTACACACGTTTAAATATTCAATCCTAAACTTGGATAGTAATTCCTTGAATAAGTTCTCACTTATTACTGATGAACTAGCTCCTGTGTCTATCAATACTTTATATTCGCTATCGCCTATACGAAGGTTAATCTGAGGTGGATTTACTAATTCCCGATCTTTACTTCTGGAGAGAGTGAGCTTATCTTCTGGTAAATTTTGAATTTTGATTTTGCCCTGTGTCATTTTTACCGAACCACTTTCCAAGGCACAAAATGATTTGGTACTCAGTTTTCCGCATTAGTGCGGTCGGTAGTTACACTAGCAGTTGGGTTGGTACTACCGTTATTTATTTCTCCTTCTATTCCCTGAGTCCGTGTCCTTTCTAGGTTATTGTCTGCCCTTTCAAACCTAGGACCCCCAAAATCTCTTAATGAAGAGTCTTCGATGCTAGTTCCCCTTCCTCTACTTTGATAACCCGTTCTTAAGTTATTTCCCCTGTAAAACCTCAGTTGATTCACCTGATTACTCCTCACATTTCCCACAGGTTGGTCATTATTATAATTCCTCCTAGGAGTATTTGGAATTCTCCTTCCTATACCTGGCACTACCGATTCATATGTCTTTCTGGGGTTGTACTCTCTTCGTTCATAGTTGTCTCTTGAACGTGCCCCGCCCCAATTTTGGTTAAAACTATTTTGGTTTTGGTTAGTATGGTTGTGATTTTCCCTAAATGTTGGTCTTACTTCCTGTCTATTTACTTGCTTTTGTTCTATATGAGTCTTGTCAGGATCAACTTGACTATGAGTAGAATCAGAATTAAGGTTATGAGCCTCAAATTCTGATAATAACTCAATCATATCAGTAAAGTCGACGGGCTTAGCCACAATTAGGTGGTTTCTAATGTGCGGTGGATAATGTCGTATTAGCATATTCACGATCTCGGTTTCTGACATATCTGGATTCACAAGTTTACTTTTGTTAGCAAGTTTTAGGAAATATTCTGTCATGGACACACCCTTCTTGAACTCGAATTTACCAGTGGCCAGTTCGACTTTAATTCTTCTCTGTCTTTCTGGACCCCAGAACCTATTTATAAACACATTCCTAAACATACTATACGTTTCATGTGATGCTAGTGTTAACCTCAGCCATTCTAAAGCATTTTTCTTCAAACACCTTTTAACAATCATCATCCTAAATTCATTTGGAATCTTTTTAATTTTAAAATATTCTTCTAATTCCTTTAGAAATATTTTGGGATTGTCTCCCGATTCTTCTTCGAAAGTAGGTGGACTTATGTCATGCAACAAATAATTTGTACAATTTGTGTTACCTTGACTGTGTAACTGTGTATGTGTGTGCATGTTTTGTATTTGTCCATTACCATTTACTTCACAATCAGGTGACAAAGATTCTGTATCGTCACTCTCCAAATAATTCTCTAAGTTTTGTACAATATTACCTGAATTACCAGGTGAGTCAATACATGTAATATTCTTAGATTTTATTACCCTCTGGTTCTCAGAAATTTTGCTTGCCTGTAATGCAACCACAACTTGATTCAGCTTGCTAATGTTTTCTTTCTCTCTCTCAAAACTTTCCTGTGCCAAATCTATTCTTGTAATCATTTCACTATTCAACTTACTGACTTCATCATATTTAACTTTTAGTTCATCTTGTTGTGTTTGCACCTCAGTAGCAATTAGTTTAACATCATTTCTGATACTATTTACCTCTCTTACAAAATTATTCTGTATTTCAATATTTTCCTCATGGTATTTCCGTGAATTATCTAATAAGACTACATCTATTTCTTGTCTTATTCTATTCTCTAATTCCCCTATTTCTACTTTTTGTTTTTCTACAAATTCTACTTGTTGTTGCTTAAGGATTTCTGACTCCTTAGCCAATTCACTTCTTATATCTTTTACTACATTTTCCTGACTTATTTTCATTTCCTGAAACATCTCTTTTAACTTAGACATTTCTCCATCATGAGATTCTATTTTCCGTTTTAAAGATTTTATGCCTTCTCTACACTCTTCTCTTCCTTTCTCAATTTCATTTCTTAGGTTACCTAAACCTTGATCTATCCTAGCTTCTAACTTCTCTGAATTTTGATCTACCTTTTCTGAATTTTGATCTACCTTAGCATTAAATTACTCATTTCCTGCCTTAAATTTTGATCTGCCTTTTCTGAATTTTGATCTACCTTAGCATTTAAATTACTCATTTCCTGCCTTAAATTTTGATCTGCCTTTTCTGAATTTTGATCTACCTTAGCATTTAAATTACTCATTTCCTGCCTTATTTCCTGTCTAAAACTATCCATTTTAGCATCAAAATTACTCATCATTTTCTCTAACCTGTCTATTATCATTTCATTACCTTTACTCTGCATAATTTCTGTTCTACTTGTTCCTGCATCATCATTACTCATTCCTTCCACTACTTCCCTGACTTCTTGTATTTCTGCTCTCTTATCACTAACTAGTCTTTCCACTCCTTCCCCAACATTTTTATTCTTATTGTCTGTTAATTTTTTACCTTCCATTTTAGGTAATATTTTTCCCTTTCTTAATAACATAAAAAAATGAAAATTATAATTTTGTCACTTTTTCTATTAATTATCTATTAAGATTTTCCGTACTCACTTTTCTTCTTTCTTCTTTCTTGATTCGAAGTTACCTGTCCATTACACTATTTATTCTCCTGTGGTGTAATCCTCCTTCTGCCTATTCGAGCCCCACGTTGGGCGCCATTTTGGAACTGGATTTATGTCGAATCGTATAGAAGGATGGCGAATTATGCCCCTCGTTGAGGTGATCATTTGGAACAGGGTTGGAATTGATGATTCTTGAAGTCCCAGCTTACCTCGGCGTGGCTTCAGTCGGTTGAGCTAGATATCTTCTTTTTACAGGGGTGGTACGGCGGAAGGAAATTTTACGTAAAATGAGTAATCATTTTCCTCTGTATTAAATAATGTAGAAACTTTTATTTCCTTACTTCAATTAACACCAGTTCGAACAAGATGTATGATACAACATTTATAACACTATTCTTACACAAGATTCACTTGATGTGACGCGTTTATCTGGATGCGTGCAAGAATCAAAAGTTTTATACGTTTTTTTACTACCGTGTATAATAATTAAATTGTGTGTCTTCTAGCGATGATATTTAA
Source organism: Mantis religiosa (assembly GCA_030765055.1). Classification (NCBI taxonomy): domain Eukaryota; kingdom Metazoa; phylum Arthropoda; class Insecta; order Mantodea; family Mantidae; genus Mantis; species Mantis religiosa. The sequence goes on along the minus strand of CM060949.1, from coordinate 118,232,283 downwards.
TGTAAAGATTATCTAGTTATAATCGATGATGGTTACGAGAATAAACTTATACTCTTCCGCACACAACGGCGTTTAAGAAGAGAACCTTACATCCGTTCACGGCGACTGTTAGGAGAAGAATGACCGGTTCCGCTTCTTCTACACATTAGCATTTCGCTAATAGTTCAATCCCTCTAGAGGAATATTGAATATCCTCCATGGCAACGTAAAATCTTCTATATCTGATTGGTCCACGTTTTACGATATACGCGTCACGCCAATCACAAATAAGTTTGTTATTTCACACTTTTGTGACGTCATTTCCACTTACATAGCTTCTCTGTGCATGACTCACTCTACATAACCTCACATAATACAATATTTGAAACTCTTTGGGGACAACATAAAATAACTGTTTCAACCCTAAGAAGTTGCAAATATCTTTTCAAGACAATCTGTTTTTTTTTTTTAATTGATGTTGAAACCTAAGAAGTTGCACAATATCTTTCCAAGACCTGATACCCAGTGAAGCATCTTCTTCTTACTACATAAATATATTTGTAAAATAACTTCTTTAAAGAAGAAACAAAACTATAAAGAAACTCATGAAAATTTCAAGAAATTGTTATACTGGTTTTGTTAATACATGCTTACATCCTGTCACATCAAATTTACGAAACTGGCATCACAATTTCTTGAAATGTTCATTAATTTCTTCAAAGATAAGTGAAGCTTTTGTTTCAAATAATTATATTTGTGTAGTATTTGTTGATTCACTGTTACTGGCTTCATATTTTACATCTTCTTTCACTTCCCTAGTTTACCACTATCATAGTGTTACAGAATTCTTGTTCATATATCCCTTATGCCTTTAGGCATCAGGTTGAGGAACAGAAACTCTGGATCAGAAGTGAAGCACATTATCTTCAATTTCCATCTGTTATTAACTTCTTGAAAAGATTACATCTCCATAAACTGTTACATGCAGATTTCAAATCAACAAATGGCTAATAAAAATATTTAGTAAATATTCTCCACTTAACTTAAGAGGCTGATGACAATACTTCTATTATGTTTTTGCAAAATTAATTTTGTGGACATTTGACCACATCTTCAGTCAAACACAATTCATTGTCAAACACACTTCGTTGTCAAGGATACTATGTATTTACGTATTACCAACATCTGAAGACGAAACAAACCTAAAAACAGAATCAATTGCTGGTATATCAAAATTCATAACACAATTTTTATTTTTTAGAATAAATATTCTTTCCCAAACCATTAAATCAATGGGAACATTTAACTGTTTTAATAATTTAACTTCGGGATTTATTTCATGGTTAAATGACCAAAAATGATCTGCTACGGCCGATTTATCAATTTGTTTATATCTAATGTTACGAAAATGTTCTATCTTTCTGGTTTCCAAACTACGTTTCGTCTTTCCAATATAAACCTGATCACAATCTAAGCAATTAAATTGATAAATACCAGATTTTTATTATGAATTTTATCTTTTAGAAAATTGTAATAAATTGTTAATACTATATTTATTTTGAGGAACTAAAGTTATACCAACTTCTTTAAAAAAAAATTTGAAAATGTTTATTAACCCAAGGATGGTAAGTAAATTTTTTAAATTTATAATCATCTTTTATTTTTTTAAGAGTAGAAATATCATTAATACTTTTTTGATACTTAAATTTTTCAATCTTCTGTTGTATAAAAATCTTTATTAAAACAAAACCATTAATTAAAGCAGTATTAATAATATGTTTATATTCTTTATTAAATTCTTTTTTCAGGGGTATATTTATTAATCTATAAATCAAACTATTAAAAACAGCAAATTTATGTGGAAAAGGGTTAAAACTTTTATTTTTTATGTAATTATCAATATGAGTAGATTTACTATAAATACCAAAATCTAATTTGTTATTATTTCTTATTATTTTCAAATCTAGAAAAGGAAGAAATCCATTAATTTCAGTTTCTAATGTGAATTTTATAGGTTTATCTTGTAAATTTAGTAATTTTAAAGCATCATTAATTTGTTTTTCAGGAACAATAGCAAAAATATCATCAACATATCTATACCATGTTTTAAAAATTAAAGGAAAAGCTTTAGTGACTTGAATTTCGAAAAAACTCATAAAAAGATCAGCAAGAAAAGGTGAAAGAGGATTACCCATTGCTAAGCCAGAAGTTTGTTGAAAAAATTCACCATTAGAAACATAAATATACATTCATTTTCTGTGTAATAAATATGGCTAAGTTCTTCTTTTCTATTAAGTACCTCTAATTTCTTGGCTGAGTTTAATTACTTGTTCACTGGTTGTATAATTTTTCTGGAATCCAGCTTGGTAGGCTGATAAGACTGCAGTTTTCAGGATACCAATTTAATCTGGCTGAAATTATTCATTGGTTAGTGATATATGCTTATAGTTAAATATAATCTGTTGATTTACCTGATTCGACTATTGAGATAATAGCTTTTTTTGCAATTGGTTGGAACAGAGGATTTACAGATGTGATTGTAGAAATGAGTAATGCGGTTTAAGCTTTTTTCCCTATGCTGTTTATAAATTCTGTACAAATTTTTTCCTGTCCAGGAGCTCTGCTATTAGGTGTTTTAAAAATATTGGGATCCTGTTCAGAAGTTATAAATTCACAATATTTCTTCTGTTGAAGTTAAATAAGGTTTATATTTTTTGTTTTTATGTCCTTTATGTACTTTCATTATATATATTCTTGGTATTTAGTTAGTTCAACTCTACATATAAAGATCAAAGCTTACCTTTAAAGGTTTCTTCTTGAATGGCACACTTGGATGAAACACAAGGGCACTTCTCCACATTCACAGCAAATTATATTAGTTTCCTTGCCAATTCCCTTTTTGTGATACACCAGACATGTTTGAAATGGACACAATGGGCTAAGGCTCCCTTGGCTCCCTGCCACCCTTGGGGTGCAGATTTTAAGTCCGGGGTATAGGACTTGTGCCCACTCAGCATCGTGAGGAAATTGAGGAGCTTATCATAGGTAAGCGGCCTGGTCACAAAAGCCAACATTCTGGGTGGGGGATGCCGAGATGCTGACCACATCTCCCCATATTTGTAAGATGATCACCCACCCCTACCTTGCATATATGGGCATGAGACTGACAGTCAGGTTGGCAGGTTCTGGCAAAATATGGGCTGTCGCACCCTGGGTTACACTTTTACCCCTAGTAAAAGGGTTCTGAAAGTAATAGTACTCAATAAGGCTGTAAATTACTTATATGCATTAGTCCAGGTAGGTATTATTGAGTGGATTTAGAAACCTCCAAATTACTAAACAACTGTATATAGTTACATCCAGCAGGTGTAAAAATACTTTTTTTACACAATTTAACTGTTTTTCATAAAGAGGTATATGCTAGCAATACCTAATCTACTAGATTCACACCATCCATATGCTATGATGTATTCTTGGATTATAATGGGCTTGAACATTGATATTTTGTTATAAGCTAATATTTTTCTAGTGCCAATCACCAAAACCTTAAAGCTGCAACTGGTTAATGCAGCGACTATTCTCCTCTCAGCCTTTGTATTCACATATTTTAGCAAACCAATACAATTTAAATGTAGTGATCCAATTGTGTTTTTCTTTAGTATAAGGATATAATTAAAGGGGTTTAAACCAATTATCTAAATATACAGTCCTACTCTGATCTAGTACAGGTTCCGTAAGGTGCATTACTATGGAACCATACTCCAATTTTTGTCACCAGTATCATCAGTTACCTGATTAGTGTATATGCAGCACATGTTTTACGTTCTCTACGATCAAAGCCCTTCACGACAAATGTAGCCCTGTTTTTCATGAAATGCTTCTTACCTAAGCAGCCCTTCCAAAGCATCCACTTGGCACATGAATTTTCTTTGAATTTTGAAATATAATTGAAAACTGGCCTGATTTTGTCATATGTAGATGACAATCAGATTATCGTTCACATTTTCTGTGCGGGTGTAATGGAGGAACAGCAATATGAAAGTGAACCCATTATTTGACACACATTTCTCTAAAACTGTTGTAAAAATGAATGTGCAGTGTTTAACGCCTGCTTTTACTACATGCGCTACCGCAGGTGACACTGGTGGTACCGGAGAAAGCCCACCTGTGTTGTCCACCACAAATCTCACTTTGCAATTGTCCGGGATCGAACCCAGTCCACCTGGGTGAGAGCCAAATGACCATTAAAACTGGTGTAGCTAGCATGTCATCTGTAGACCAGTATATGTTTAATGTAGGTTTACGAATAATACCCATAAGTGTAATTAGACCAGGTAGCCTGTAAATCTCATTCACGGTTATGTCTGTTCACTTATGAATTCTACTATTAGGCCCTAAATTACCTTTAGGCCACATTTTGTACTGAATGTAGGTTGAACAACATACTAAAAGCAAACTAAAATATCTCTCATCATAGATGAGGTTTTCAGTTATAACAGTATTTATGACCAGACTAAATAGGATTGTACTGAACACAATGTTTGACAAAGTAGATAACCGTTGTCTTGATTTAATATTTTTAAGTTGAATATGCTTAGTCCACATGCATGTGAATGTAATGCCTGGTGCATCATTATTGCCGAATTTAAACATTGTAAAGTGAAGACATTACAGTAATCTTCAAACATATCATCAAACTATTCTACAAACTTTGGTTCAAGGAGGAACCCAGCCATTGATAAATGATAGTTGCTTTTTTGGCATCACCCTCCTCCCACCCCTCAAAAGGTGCAAGAGGCAGAGATTGCAACAGCTGCAGTCACAAAGAGGTGAACAACCTTAACTCTTAACATGTGAAAGCAAGTATTTATCAACTCCTCTGCATTTAACTTGTTAAATAATCACTTCAAGTTACTCTGAGGCAATTTTAAGGAGCAAAAAATGCTGTAATTCCTTTACTATTCAGTATTTTATCAGTATGAATTACACCAGACCGGTGATAGAACTAATTTCCTTGACTATCCCTTAAATGTAAATTTTTAAAAATTTATTTCCCTGAAATTTCCTTACCAGTTTGCAATACCTTAACTTTCCAGGTAGTTGAGAACGCTATATTACCCACAATCACTAAATTGGAATAAAATAAATTGGTAATACACTAAAACCTGGTTAAAATGGACCTCTTATATGTATATGCCGGAAACCTGGAAAAACTGAAAAATTTTGGATCGGAGCTATTTCCCATGTAAAATTATACTCTAAACTGAAAAACTAGCCTATGAAGAAACAAATGTTTTTTTGAAACTGTTTACGTAAATAACCTGATTAAAATGGATTATTTTGTACGTATTGGGTTACAACATACTATTTTAAAAAGTGCATTAATTTTGAAGGTGACTTGTACTTGCACAGAAGTTACCATAAAGTCAAACTATAATCCTTCAAGGAAAAGGGAAAACAAACCATGAGGTCTCAACTCTCTTCCAGCACATATGGCAAAGGTACAACTGTTTTGCATTGTGTTTATTCTCAGTTTAGTTATTTACAAGTGATCAGTTTGAGTGGAAAAACTGAACTTTGGTGATTTTTAAAAACATTGTGTGTACACGAATCCTGTAAAATGAGTTCTAAACAAGACATCAACAGAGTGTAATAATTAAGGTGATTGAAGAGGACGAAAACAAACGTCCAGCTAAAGAAATTAATGCGTTGTTTAAAGTGGGGAAAACTCAAGAATTATGAGATTTTGGAAGAAATAAAAATTAAGGACAAGTGGTTAAAGGAACAGCAGGGCATATGAAATGCATCACAAAATCTACAGAGTATAACAAGTTAAATTGTGCTGCATTCGCATGATTTGTTAGCTCGCACACTAAAGGAATTCTCATTTCTGGACCACTGTTACAGACTCAAGCTTTAGATACAGCAAGAAAATTAGGCAGATAATTTCAGAGCTTCCAATGTATGCCTTTAACACTATTTTGAATGCTGTGTATGGTAAAGCGAATGATGATATGCAGACAGTTGCAGATTGGAAAGGAAAACTTGAAGCAGACAGAGAAACTAGGCAATAAACTACAATTAATATATATATAAGTTGAAAATATAGTACATAATATATATCAGCTTATTATTTACACTTCATTCTTATTCCATCATTGTAAGCCTGTGCAACTAAGTGTCCAAAAGTTAAACATAATTTAGAAAACATAGAACTGAAAGGAAAACCGTGAGCAAATACCATTAAACATTGTCAAAAGTGTGCCTCCCCTTACTGGTGGTCTCTGAAATTGATGCACACTTCAAAGATCAACAATACCAGTATATTGGATTGAGTGTATGGCTCATTCTTTATTGTCCTCCCATTGTGAACAGAGAGTAGTTGCTTCACGTGTTTACAAGACAACACCAACAGTCGAAGTCTGTCAGCTGGAGCCTGTTTTGAAGGGTAGAAGCAACGGTCGTCTAGAAGCAGCTAAGATGCAGACCACAGTTTCTCGGGACCTTAATGTGCTGCAAAGTGTCATTTCCAGGCTTTGGCAACAGTTCCAAGAAACAGAAGATGTTCATCGTATCCCTGTACTTGGTCGCTCATGGTTCATAATGCTGCAACAGGACCAGTATTTGACCATAACAGCATGACATCGGAGGAGTCTGCAAGATAACTGTCTTCTGAGCTTGCAGCCACCTCAGGCAAATTTTCAAGGCAAACTATATATCTCTATGGCAGACGTCCAGCAGTGTATGCCCCACTCACTCGAATACGCATACAGTCCAGTTTACAATGGAGTCAGGATCATCAACATTGGAGTTTGAATGGAGGACTGTGATGTTTGCAAACGAGTTCAGATTAGTTTGAACAATAATTCTTGTTTCACAATCTGGAGAGAACTTGGAACATGTTTCATCCCACCAATATTTGGAAACATGCCCATTTGATGGTGGTGGTGTACTTGTTTGGGCAGGCACCCTGTTCAGTGGACATACAGATCTGCAAATCTTTGATGGTGGTACTGTGAATATCCAGACGTACAGAGACAAGGTACTGGAACCACATGTGAGATTTTTCAGAGGTGCAGTGGGTCCACACGCAATCTTAACCCTTTCACTGATATGTATGTCATATGACGTCCAAGTTAAAATGCCCCAAACCAATATGGACGTATATAGACGCATACATGCATTTAATGCTCATGTAACGCCAATTATTTTAATCTTCCTATTTTACAATAAATTTAAATTAGTTCTATAAGGGATGTAAACGTACCCTCTCGGTACCCTTAAAGGTTTCTTTTTGAACTGTACACCTCCAAACCTGGATAAACATCCAAGGGCACATCTGCAGATTCACACCAAATAATATTGGTTTCCTTGCAAACTTCTTTTTCGCAACACACTACACATTTTCGAAATAGTTGCGACTTTTTTAGTTGTGGGTGGTATCCTTTTAGGAAAGTGTTTTCTCTCAACCATGAGGGCTGATTCTTACCCCCTCCCCCCCGCCGCCAGTATAATGTAACGGGAGCGCTGGAACACCCTGTGAAAGCAGCTGGCAGCGGAAGGCAGGGGAGGTTCGGTTAGCCACACCTCCTCCTCGTTCGTCTTGTAGTGGTGACAGGCTGTGGTCAGGGAAAAAAACATGACTGTGTCGCCTGTTTTCTCTACACCTGTTTCTCGATCTTTCTGTTACTAGAACAATCCTGTAAACACCAGAAGGCGGGATATTCTTATATAAAGAGGGTTACAGACGGACGGAGTTGAGTTGGTTTTGGTTTAGTCAGTCAGTCAGTCAGTTGGTTGGTTAGTGTGAGTGAGGACAGTTCTTGGTGTAAGAAGGCGACGTGTTAATGAACGAAAGGATTGTGCAACAGAAGACTGTACGTAACTGGTATGTGCATCGGAGTTTATGTAATCGCGAGTACAAGGAAATTGTAACGGACGAACTGGTGAATTGTAATTGTGTGCATTACGTAATCTTGTGTAATTGGCAAGAGTTTAACTGTAAGTCGGTGGAAATAAAGAACATTTTTGAGTGGTGAAATTGGACTTTTTATTTCACGAACCCACAAAGTCACACTGGTGTCAGGAAGCGGGAAAACAACATCACCGAACATTACAACCATGGACGCGGCATTGGAGAAAATTTTGGAGAAGATGATGGAAATGAAGGCGGAACTGAAAGAAATGAAGACGGCAACTGAAAACCTCGCTGCAAAAATAGAAACGGCAAACAACAACCTCATCGCCGAGTTGAAACAAATGAAGACGGCCAACGACAACATCACCGCGGAACTGAAACAAATGAAGACGGCCGACGACAACATCACCGAGAAGATGGAAGAAATGAAGGCCGAGTTAACCACAGAAATGAGAGCAGCGAACGGCAGTCTGGCCACGGAAATGAAGGCGGCGAACGAGGCTCTCGCCGCAAAGTTTGAGGAACGTTTGGCCGGCGTGAGGGATGACGTCGCAAACCTGGGCGAACGGAAGGGTCAAGTAGACGACCGCCTTAATGATTTAGAGGAAAAGGCCGACAACATCGCAAAACCCCTCACCCGCCTGACGGAGGAAAACCGGCCTTATGTGTGGACGGAGGACGCCGTAGACGCTTTCCAGCACCCGAAGGGGACCCTGTGCAGTGCTCCAATTTTGGGTTTCCCACAACCGGGTGGCGCCTTCATTCTGGACACCGACGCTAGCGACCATTACATTGGAGGTGTCCTACCGCAGTTCCAGGACGGCCATGAGCGCACAAGAGTGGAAGAGAAGGAGCGTGCCGCAGCAGTCCGAGTAGTTGTGGCAGTGCCTGCTGAAGGCTGGGATAGCGCAGGCCTGAGGAGGGAGCAGCTGGCGGACGCAGACTTGGGGCCACTCTTGAGGGAAGTGGACGCAGGGACGAGACCGACCTGGGAGGACATCGCACCGAGGAGCGCCACCTACAAGTCGCACTGGGCCCAATGGGACTTGTTGAAGACCAGAGAGGGCGTGCTGTTCCGGGTATGGGAGTCGCCCGATGGGAAGGCGCAGAGAGGACAGTTGGTACTTCCCCGGAGCAAGGTCCCGGAAGCCTTGGAGGAAGTGCACGCCGGTACTTCAGGAGGACACCTGGGAGCGAACCGAATGATTCACAAACTACGGCAGCGCTACTTCTGGCTGAGACTCCGAGCAGATGCTGGTGGTACACCTGGACCGCCTCGCACGCTACGCTGGGGCTGGTCGAGGCGAACAGCTTTGAGGAGGGAGCAGTGTAACGGGAGCGCTGGAACACCCTGTGAAAGCAGCTGGCAGCGGAAGGCAGGGGAGGTTCGGTTAGCCACACCTCCTCCTCGTTCGTCTTGTAGTGGTGACAGGCTGTGGTCAGGGAAAAAAACATGACTGTGTCGCCTGTTTTCTCTACACCTGTTTCTCGATCTTTCTGTTACTAGAACAATCCTGTAAACACCAGAAGGCGGGATATTCTTATATAAAGAGGGTTACAGACGGACGGAGTTGAGTTGGTTTTGGTTTAGTCAGTCAGTCAGTCAGTTGGTTGGTTAGTGTGAGTGAGGACAGTTCTTGGTGTAAGAAGGCGACGTGTTAATGAACGAAAGGATTGTGCAACAGAAGACTGTACGTAACTGGTATGTGCATCGGAGTTTATGTAATCGCGAGTACAAGGAAATTGTAACGGACGAACTGGTGAATTGTAATTGTGTGCATTACGTAATCTTGTGTAATTGGCAAGAGTTTAACTGTAAGTCGGTGGAAATAAAGAACATTTTTGAGTGGTGAAATTGGACTTTTTATTTCACGAACCCACAAAGTCACAATAATGAGGCCACTGAGTATTATAGTACTCAAATAGGTTATGAGCTCTTTATACGCGCAAGTACAGGCAGAATTTACAGCATTGCATGAATTTACAGCTCTGAAAATTACTAAACAATTGTGCATGGTTACATCCAGTGGTATAAAAATACTTTTACCATTTAACTGTTTTCCGTAAAGAGGGATAGCTAGTAACAGCTGATCCGCATTACCCATAGCCCGCCTCGGTAGCGTGGTGGTGGCATGTCTGCCTCACGTTCAAGAGGTCCCAAGTTCGAATCTCGGTCAGGGTGAGTTACCTGGATAAGGCTTTTCCGGGGTTTTCCCTTATCCTGAAAGACGAATGTCGGGTAACTCTAAGCTCTATGGACCATAGGCTCATTTGAGCATCATTTCACCCATTTCATTCATTGTCCGATATGACTTAACGTTGGAGGACGTAAATTACAAAAAATTCTGTATCACTCACATTTGACCTGCCATTTCCACAAACAATGGAGTAGCTAACATGCCATCTGTAGACCAGTACATGTATCTGCTACCTATATCCTAAACATCTCCTTCATAATCGCACAAATCTTCCAGATTTTCTACAGTAGTATCAAGCCTGTACACATCATACCCAAGCTAATTTATTTGATACATTACGGGGATAAGCCATGGTTAACATTGAAATTTAACAATTTCAAATGTGCCATTCATTTAGCTCTTGATAGTGATAAGAAATCTCTCTGAATACAGAGAGAGTATAAATAACTAAAATACTGAGCAAAAACAGCTGCATAAGGCTACCAGAAACCTTGGTTGAGAAACACTGCAATAACAGATGCTGACAGAGTTTTCTTTCCAGCGCGTGTGTGTGTGTGTGTGTGTGTGTGTGTGTGTGTGTGTGTGTGTAACGCAACATATACTCATATCGAGATTTAACTGTACTGGAACACCACAGTGAAGCGAAATAATTGTTAATTTTTAGATGAGTCGTATTTATTACACATCTGCTTCACTTTCGTACCTATTTTGAGGACATGTTTCGTTCTGAACTCCAGAATTACCCACACCCACCACACCACTGGATCAAGCTTTAGTCGCATAAGAGCAGAAGATGCAAACGATGATTTGCGAAACATGTCCTCAAAATAGGTACGAAAGTGAAGCAGATGTGTAATAAATACGACTCATCTAAAAATTAATAAATATACTCATATGATTATCGCTTGGTATAGCATAAATAAACTAAACTTGAACCAGAGAAGTTGCTTGCGTAGCTATACATACATTCGTTTGTATACACACAAAACAAAATGATTCAAATATTAGGCGCGTTCGGCGCAAAGAATGGCTTTTGCTACAGTGAAACAAAGTAGTGAAATTTCAACGATTTATTTATGTAGTCTCTACTTTATTGTTACTGTAGATGTATACTGCCTTTAATGAGTTTTAAACCAGTTTTTGTTTCGTTTAAATAACTTAATAAGGAAGATACGGAATTGTATTTATGATGCATTTTTACAGCATTTAACAATTTCAATGTCTTGTTCTGTTTATTGGGTATCCATTTCCGGCCCCTGAAGGGTTTAAATGGCCATCGGCGAAGCGGTTAACCCAAGAGTGGATGTGCTGGGGTATAAAGTACCCCAATCTTACATTTTTACATGTGGCAACATTGCTAATGATTCCATCAGTCTGTTATGCTTGCTATTCGTTCATTGTTCTTTTGAACATGTGTTGATATAGTAACATTTGCAAGTGTGAAGGATTGTTTATAGTCATGTTTGTTCAGCATTGTCGAGCTGGGATATGAAGTTCCCCATGCGCCTGTCCACATAAGTAATCTCATTTTACTGACTTGCTGTCATATTTACGCATATGTGACTGTGTGTGTGTGTGTGTGTGAGAGAGAGAGAGTGTGTGTGTGTGCGTGCGCATGCAATATTAGTAGCTATATACTGTAGCAATAAAAATGCTTTTTCACATAGGAAAATAACTTCAGAGGAAATTTTGAAGATATTCAATGAACTGCCACAAGACGACTTAACAGACAGCGGCAAATCAAGCGAAAAAGTAGCAATTGAATTAAGTGACAACAATGCTAAAAGTGATGTAGAGGATGATGTAGCGGAGTCTATGTCTCTTAGTTCTGAAAACCGTTTTCCTGGGAAAGATAGCTATTGTAAAATGAGAAGAGTGGATTTTTCGAAGGGTGGTAAAATAAAGAGGAACATAGTAAAACATTATTTGAAGCAAAAGGTTAGAAACAGTGATGTATTTAACATTTGAAAGCAATGAATCGGTAATTCAAACACAAACATCACTTAAATTATCCTTACTTGGACATGTTACGGAGAGCGGTTTGTCCCCATCGTGAACACCAGATAACTGCTGACGATGGGGACAAACTGTTCTGTGAAACATGTCCAAGTAAGGATAATTTAAGTGATGTTTGTGTTTGAATTACCGACTCATTACTTTCAAATAGTAAAACATTTTTCTGGGCTGAAAAGTTCAGCAATAATTCCTAGAGATGAACTCTCACCTTTTCCTGTAATTGTCAATTTTGACATAAATGTCTTAAAAATGTGACATGACCATTAACGAGTTCTTTTATATCTGTTTGCATGTTTTTGTCAGTTAACTATTACTCGTGCATTCTACTTGTATGATAGTGAAACGATTTTGTTCAGATTGCATTCTATGTGTGTGGAAACTAATTGCAGGATTGGTTGCAAAATTTAGCTACATGTTAACAAAGGAAATAGACCTGAAATATAAATCGTTTTACATTTTAAAGTGTATTAATATAATTAAAATATTGAGAAATGAATGTGGGATATTAAGTATGCCGCATGCCTGCTCTTGGTTTAAGGGACAATAATGCACATCTGCATAGAGCCCATCTGGTGGATGACTACCTTGAGAGGGAAGATATCCAGGGCATTGACTGGCCAGCAATGTCCCTGGATATGAACCCTATAGAGCTTGCCTGGGATGCATTAGGAAGACAAGTTTCAGCCTGCCAGCCACCATCAAGAACACCTCCACTCTATCATGCTCTCCACGAGGAACGGGAACTGCTGCCTGCAGAGCTCTTGAAGCTCAAGTTATTTATAGAGTATCCATGGTGCTGCCAGGCCTGTGTAGTAATGAGGGCTAGCCACACCCCATATTAATTGCTCAGCACCATCACTGTCATTATGGAAGTTATCGTCAGATTTTGTGCTTCTGTAAAAAGGTGTGCTGAGGTCAAAATTATCTATTTCCCATTCCATTGCATACCAGATCATGTGTGATGCATTGGTAACAACAAACGATCGCATTCCATTTTAGAGAGGTTTTACTGTATTAGTAAGATGGTTCAATGTTCATTTCACATGTGAATGCTTCAATAGACTGCATACTTAATGAATTTCTTGGTATAGTACTCTTATAAATTTGCCTGACAATTTTAAATATCTAGTTGTGCAATTGTTAAATATAACTGTGTGCATGTGGTTGCATTGAATGTTTTCACTGGCATTTTAAAGCAACACACAGCCTAAGAGTAAAAATAGATAACCATTTCTTTGTCATTACTTTTAAAATGAGCTAATGGATAAGTAAATATTTCCAATGCAATATGCAACGTTTTCACTGGTACTTAGAAAAAGAAACAGATTGGATATTGATTGCATATGGTGTTGCTAGGAGTAATACAAAAGATCTTGCATAATGCCAGTTAGTTCGCTATTTCACTTTGGTCATTAATACATGCCTGGAAATTCTGCACAGCAATGTAAAGGTTCTAAGGTTATCAGTGGTATGCAATACTATTAGTCACAGCATTATACTGAAATATAATAAATTTTTATTATAATAAATCCAGTTTAATAATAGTTGACAGTAAAAAACTTACAGTGCAAAATTTTTATATAAGAAAAGTTTGAACAAAAACTTAGTTCTACAACCAAAAAAAAAAAAAAGATATTTTACCATAGAATACAAAACTTAATGTATAAAGTTTGGTGCAAAGTTATACTCATTTCTAACAATATTTTATCACAATATTAACTTGAAATTAATGAATAATGAAATTAAGCTAAGATTTAGGAACAAATTATTTAACAAATTTAACAGAGCTTTGCACAATTTCTTTGATCACAGTTAATATTTGTACATTGTACAATGGTTGATCCCTTCAGTATCCTCACCATTCCTCTTCAGGCTCATTGCACTGCTGGACTACATTGCTACTGCCACCTCCACCATATGCATTTTCATTGTCAAACTGAAACAAAGACAGATTAATTGCAGTAAGCTTATTAGAAAGATGGAACATGAAATTTAACTGTCCACAAATTCACTGACCATTTATACTGGCATGGCAATGGTGGGTGCCTGGCATAGAGAAATTGTCAGTCACTTTGTTGCTTGCCGGTAAGAGAAGCAAAAAAATGCAACATTCGAGGACAGCCAGTAACTGATATTACAAAGCCAGATGTGAGCCTCAATGTTATAGTGTGGATTTGTTTTCAAGCATTCGAATAACAGAATAAGAACATTCAACTACCACAACCTTTTACATGACTCTCAGGGTATAAAAGGTAGTGCAAAACCTAACAAGTCTAATCCAGTAGAGTGCAGTGCAATTCACAGTCAGTTGAGAGTTCCAAGTGAGTTGTGAGGGCAGAGTAGTGCAAAAGTGATCAGTTTGTGTAGTGCAGAGGAGCAGTGTAAAAGGGAAACGGTGCATACATGTGCATGCAACAGAGACAGCTCTGTGAATTTGGAGAAAAAAGAAAGTGACTATCTTAGTACGGGTCTATCAATTTTAGTGACAGAAGTGAGTTAAGTTGAACAATGAGATGTTACTCTCACAATGTCATTTTACCACAGAAATAGTGACTTCAAAACCTACAAAGTTACTGCTTTCGTAAAACTTGTTACATAATTGAGCTACAATGGTTTGCGGTGGGTTTTTAATGAGATGGGTTTGAATGGTTTGCAATGAATCTATTATATACAGGGTATAGTAGTGGAAGAACATAATATCTTCCTGAACATGGGTTTCAAATAATTTAAAAATTTCAATAAATTCATAATTTCAATAAGTCATGAACAAATTCTATTGATGGGTGTGCTAATGCATTGGTTTGATTTTCACTACTGCTTATGCCATGTTTATCTTCTCTCCAATTCAATTTTGCTTAGCATGCCACAGTGTGCTTGTTTCCTACAAAATTTGTACAAGCTGTGAGAATGTTCCATAACTATAGTTTCACTGTCATGGAATAGGATATTTTGTAACATGTTGATTCTCTATGGATGAATAACAAAATGTGTATTCCACAACATACTGCTTATATATTAATGCAGTCATGGTAATTTAATTTGGAATAAAGTACATTTAAACACAATTCAGATTCAGATTTATTCACCAACAAAATTCATACAGAATATGGGTTTTGTCAATGTAGCTTTTCTAACAAGTGATTCACAACACACAAGCAACAATAACAATACAACAGCAATTATGTAAATAATGTTAATATAGATCATAAAAATATTTAGATTTAAATTAAACATAGAACATTGGTAGCCCTTTAAAAGCTTTTCATTTACATAAACCATTTCAGGTTGGACACAAATTTCATCAACTTGATTACAAATATCATGCTCCACAATAAAAACAGAAATTTTAGTCTTGAAACATTCAGTGACTTCAATATGATCCTAATTCCACCCATTGAAGGACTTTTAATATCAACATCATGACATGAATATAAAAGAAAGGTACATATAAAGTAAACAAGATGAAAGATTAGTTCATTCTACTGAAGCATACAAAACCAAAAGGTATGGAACATACTTCTGCTTCTATATTTTTTCAACTGAATATCAAGATTACGAGGACAAATAAACTAACGCACACACCCATCCACCAACCTAGACTTTCATTTGTGAGAGCTGTAACAGTTGTTTTTGTTTGGCCTTGGAAATGAGTTTTGTTTATTTGCTGTGATGTTATTTGGAATTTGGGAAAAATGTTTGAAAGTACTATAATGTTTGCGTTGAGTGTGTGGACGTGAGATTCTAGAAGGAAATTTAGCGGCCCATGTAATGACGTTAATATAAAGAAATGAATGGTGTCTATAGAGAGGAGAAAAATCAATAAACTTGTTTCTGGGTGGGAAAATGACGCGGAGAAAATAAATTTCGCTAGTAACAGAAAATCAATAATTAATCTTCATTGTGGAAAGACAATGCGGGGAAGAGAAAAGCTTTGATAGTGAAGAATGGACGTGCAGGAGAGTGATTTTATGTAATTAACAGAAACTATTTAAGGAAGTAAGGATTTATCGATATGCTGGAGGTAACGTGCAATGATTGACTAGGAAAGAAAGTTTGAGTGAAATGTAATCCAGATTATACAATTAAATTATATATTACGAAATTGAACTTACCCAAATTTTATTTTTTTCATCCGTAACCACCCGTGAAAACAAGAGATCTCATAACTCATATTTAAGCAGACACAATACTCAACATCGCAATTCAAACTACAACGAAGTAACCCTGTTACATATGGCTTCCCAACATGGGGCTTCGAAATAATCAACGTGCATCCCATCTTCACCATAGAAATTGGGTTACAGAGTAATAAAGACAAAGTGATATCAGTGCATTTTTAATATACCCCAATGGTGACTCAAAAGCTTGTACTCTAAATCCTGCACTTCATAATTAATAAAATATTAGATTAATCAATAACACAATAAAACCTACTTATCCACCACCAGTTTGCTGATTACTTATAGCAAAAGTTAAATTATTTACAAGAAGTACTCTAAATCCTGCACTTCATAATTAATAAAATATTAGATTAATCAATAACACAGTAAAACCTACTTATCCACCACCAGTTTGCTGATTACTTATTGCAAAAGTTAAATTATTTACAAGACAACCATCTATGGAGTCCTAGGTATGTATTTGCAGGTAGTGTGAGCATGCATCTACCAAAAATTCTCAAACAAAGTGTGTTAAAAATAATGGAGCAAATTAAGGGACAATAATGTGAAGTTAATGTTACTGTTAAGTCACTTTGTGCGAGCACAGCAGCAATGTTACAAATTTAACAGAATGAACATGTATTCTAGTAAGAGTTTGTTCTGATACCTTCTGCTGCATATTACTTGTTTTAGTTTAAACATCAAAGTGGTCATGCAATCAAATTAGCAGAGGGGAGGCATCGGTGAAATTTCGTCAAAAATGACAAAAAATGACACTTTTCATTTTTTGCCTTAAAATTATGTTTAAACATTGTAGTTTCAGAATCTGCCATCAGTTATGCCCTAGTGCCATTTAAAGAGCTGCTACATCATTTAAATGCCTGTGTGTGGGTGGGTGTGGTCATTTATATTGCCTTTGCTAGCATGTCGCAAAGAAATTGATGGAATTCTCATGTTTAAACTACGCGGTTTGATTCCATAGACTGTGGTAATGTGCAGACATCTTTTGGATGTTTGTGAAAGCTGCTGAACACTTCTGCTTTCGGTTTCATATATTGGTTCCTACTTTTGAAAGTAAACAAACATTTCCACATGTAGTGTTTGTGAAATATGATTTACATGCAAGTTAAAGCTGTTGATAGCAGCTTATATTAGATTACTATTGTTTAGAATAGGAATGAAACTAAGGTTTGCTAGTTATAATAGTAAGTAATGATACTAGAATGCTTGCTTGAGGTAAACGTTAAGTGAATACATATTATAGCCCAAGAGTTAACAATGATTCTAGTAGGTCACCTTTTAATGTAAATAGAAGAATGGTTGATGCATTGGTAAGGGCCATATTTCTATGCAAAGTTTTGTATGACCATTGGTATGAATTGCATAAACTATTCTACTTACAATTTCCATCTCACAGACAAAACTAAAGACATTAGTTGTACTATTTTACTGGAGAGTTGCATCAAAGGAGAAACTCAGAATGCTAATGAAAGTTTGCATTGAATAAATGTCACGAAGAAGCTTTTGCATCAAGAAAGGAATTGCAAATTGCAGTGACTGCAGCTGTTAGTGAATTTAATATGGATTATAAAGGTAACAGTTGCAGCAGGCACAGTAAGTCCTGTTAGCAAGAAAATTAGCAGTATTAGAGATAGGTGAAAGCTAAAACAAAGTGGTCAAAGCACATTGAGCAAATATAAATCTGCCAGGAAGCAGTTAAAAGTGGCTAAATTAAAAGAAAAAGAGGAAAATAAACTAGCTGAGTGGTCTTTATATAGTGCAAGAGGATTTTGAAACACAGAAAAAAATTATTGAATCTCGATATACAGAAAAAAATGTTTATATTTAGAGCTAACTAGATTTTTTTTGTGTCCAATTTTTAACTTTTTAATACAGCTAATACTCCAGACACTGAAATTTACCATGAATTTCTTTAAGTTTTGCATATATGTATATTCCTTGATAAGTTTCTATAAAAATTGGTATCATTATGGCCGTATATCAAAAACTTAATGATTGGTATTGAAAACACAAAATTGACAAAAGTTAAAGAAAATTTTGTAACATTGTTTAAATTTTCTCCTCCAGAACCATTAGACATGGGCAAATGAGTATAAGTTTTGTAACTATTATCCACAGGAACCAGAATCCAAAGATTTGGAAATCACTTGGGGAGAGAACTGGACTGTATGAAGGATGTGCATGAACTTCCCAGTGGAACTTCTGCAGCATAGTTGAAACAAGCTTTGCAACATGTGGGCAGGCATTATGCAAATGAGGCCAGTGGCAGATTGGAGAATACCTCCTAGATATAGATGGTGCTTAGGAAATGAAATACTCAGGGTGGACTAAAACTGGCATAATGGGTAGATGTGACTCGAAAGTCATGTAGACAAAACATCTAGGGTAAATGACAAAAGCATCTGCAAGTTCAGGAGCAGAGGTGGCAGCCCCACTACTGCAGGGATCGTACCACAGCCAGAATGAAATTTTTACGTACTGAATAGCCTCAAGATAATAGCTGGTTTGATATTGGATTGTGACCACAGCAAAGAAAAAAAATCACACAATTTGGAAATGCAAAATTACTAAAAATAGGAACATGTAATGTGGGCATAATCCACACAAAAATATTAGTAAAATAGATCAATGAAGGTAAACCTAATGGTACTTATTGTAGCTATAAAGAAACTAAAAGGTACAGAAAATATAGGGAAATACACTTTAGTTTATAGTGGGGTTTTCATCAAAACAAAGAGCAGCTAACAGAATAGCAATATTAATTGATGAAAAATGGACGAGAATTTAATATACTTTTAATGAATGAATAATAAAAGTAACATTCATAATAATAAAAGTAACATTTAGATTACCAGAGGACATCTAGTTCTTATAGGAGTACAGTCCAGAAGAGGGGGAAAAAAGGAAGTTTTAAAATTCTATAAACAATTACAAGTAGTAAATAAAAGTAAAAATCAATATATGATCATTGCAGATTTAAATGCAAGGATTGGGAAACAACCTATATCTAAAATTATAGGAAAATTTGGAGAGGACAACATTCATGAAATTGGCAAGCAACTATGACAATATGCAACTTTTAATGAACCTAAGATTACAAATACATTTTTAAAACAAAAGATATTCACAAATATACATGGAATGCACATGGCTAAATCATTAACTGCATTATCGTAAAATTAACTAAAAACTTAACTATGTTATCGCAAAAAAGCATTAAATATGCTGCTCTGCGGATGAGATAATACAAGACAGAGGATAAGTAGCAAGTATGTAAAAGTTACAACAATTGATTCTGGATTATGGTTTAAATATATCAATAGAAAGATAAAAGATAATGGTATTTATAGGAAAACAAATAAAAAGAACGAAGATAGTGTTAAATAATAGTGTTGGAACAGGTGGGAAAATTTAATTACTTGGGCTGTAATGTAACCTTCAAACCAAATAATGAAGAAATAATAAAGTGAGTAAATTCCAATATATTGTGGAATATTAACTTGTACACTGAAAAGAAAAACCTGAAAAGTTAAAAATCTAAAATTCTGTAAGACAATGGCTCTTTCTGTTTTACTATATGGATAGGAGACAGACTATTAAAAAGAAAGACTGGAGTTTGTGATCTGGATCATGTCAAAGATTATTTGAAGAGATGAACACCATTCTGCAAGCAGCTGAATGAGTCTAGCATTTTGGCATTGTTTCTGCAATTTCAAGAAGTTATTTCAACTGTATGTCCATAAATTTTAATAAGGTTACACAAAATTATAGTATCTGGGACACATTGGGTCCAAACACCTAGCTTTAGATGAGCCCTTAAATATCTCTCTCTCTCTCTCTCTCTCTCTCTCTCACCCACCCACATACCGGAGTACCGTGAATTATCAAACTCACAAATATAGTAAAGAGCAGAAACTATGAAAGCTTGAACAAAAATTTTATTAAGACTGCAAGAGAAAAACTCAAAATTCTAGCAGGATACGTGCAAGCACTGGATAACAAATTGCAAGACCTAGTTTTGAGTCAGACCCAGAAAACATTATCTCAGATTTTCAAGCTATCATCACAACACCCTGCAAAACATCCTTTAAAACTTACAAGTCTGGAACAAGACCATCATAAGGAACTCAATGCCTTGGTGGACTACAGAGCTGACTGTAATAAGAAAAAGAGTAAATACTCAACGAAGAATATTTCAAAGAACAAATGGAGATGACGAGCTAAGAAAATATCATACAAAACAATACTAATCGACAAGAGAAATTGAAGTCATGGAAGGAGTACTGTAATGACACCCCTACTACAAACCTGTGGAATGCAGTATACATCTGGTAAAATCAGAAAAAACCAGCACTCTCTCAACCCTAAAGAGAAATGATGGAACCTATACTACTGAACTCGGTGATACACTGAACCACATCATAGACTACTTCACTCCGGTTGACAAAGAAAGAACAGACACAGACTATCACACACTAATTAGGAGCAAAACAATGCAGCAGCCGAATACAGATGACCAGCCATTTACTAGAAATGAAATCAGAAAGACAATTGAAAACATGAACAGCAAAAAGCTCCAGGAGAAGTTGATGTAACAAGTGGCATACTCTGGCATATCTTCACAATAGCACCAATGTACCTAAAACAGCACTGTACAACAAATGCCTGGAAAATGCACACTTCCCTTCGACATGGAAAAGGGTGATTATTATTCCCTTAGTCAAACCTTCCAAAGAAAACTTGAAGACGTCTTCAAATATCTCAGAATAACTTTAATAAACACAGCAGATAAAGCTCTAGAGAAAACTCTTCATCACCAAATATAATGCACCACATAAACAAAACTAGAGAGCTAAATAAATACCAATTCAGATTTCCACCACAAACACTGTAGATGCAATAATGGTGGTCAAGGTCTATGTAGAAGAGAGCCTGAGCAATAAGGTAAGTGTTGCAATGATCCACCTAGACGTACAAGGAGTCTTCGACAGTGCTTGGTGGCCTGGCATCAACACACTGGATTTCCACTGCCCCAAGAACTTGTACAACTTGATAAAGAGCTATCTAAGTGAAAAGAAGTGCATCTTATCTGTGAACAAAATGACAACTGAAAGAAACCTTAGCAGAGGATGCCCGCAAGATTCATGCTGTGGGCCTGCCTGTGGAATATTCAATATGATTCACTGCTGAATCTAGATTATAAGACTGACACAAAGATCATCACATTCGTAGAGACGTATTCATGCTGGTAAAAGCGGAAAGTTGTCTTGAAATGGAAAACAAGGCAAATATTGAAATGAATAAAATCTCAACATGGGCCAAAAAGAATAAGATAATGTTAACAGAAATAAAACACAAGCTATGCTCATCTCTAGAAAGAAACCAAGAACAGCAGAAAAATTAAATATATATCTCATCAATGGCATAATAGACTCACAAAATGAAATACCTAGGCATACTTATCAACTAAAGATTCTGATTCAACCTACACATTGAGCAAATAAAAAAGTCGAAGAAGCTCATTCACGCTCTCTCAAAATCTGCAAAAATAAATTGAGGACTATGCTCAGATGCTGTAAGATCATATAAAGGAGCAGTCATATCTCCGCTTTCTTATGGAATACCGATATGGACAGATGCCCTGAAGGGCAACGTTAACTGACTAAAACAAGTCCAGAGACTAATCAACATCAAAATTACAAAAGGCTTCAGAACATCACACGAGGCACTCTGCATAGTTGTGGGAAAAAATCTTATTAATGTTGGACTCACCACACTTGCCAAATTCTACAATATTATTAGAGGGAGATTGGAACAAACCAAAGAAACGTTGAGACTTGCCGAGGAACTACAAGGAATGGTCCCATCTGCCGATGCAGAAATAGAAATGATGGAAAATGAGACCTCACAGTCCACGTATATACAGAGGGCAGCAAATCCAACACAGGGTTCGGTTACAGCATAACAGTGTACACTGAGAAGGAACCAGTCTGTAAGATCTGTCAGACTACATAACAAATTTTAGTTAATTGATGGATATTAATTATTTCTCCACACTAGCCGTACATACGCTAAGGTTTTTGATAGATAGTCAACATGAAAAATTCAATGCCATGGCCAGGATTTGAACCACAGATCTCCTGGTTTCCATCCAGTCACTCTTAACCTTTGAGCTACCATGGCCAATGTGCCATACTGACATTAAATTCTCCAGTTGACTCATATTTCCCCGGTAGACCACTAGGGGCTCTCGCATCCGAGATACACCATTTGTGGCGACTTACTATCGTAAGTACTTAAATCCCAGGCTTCATTATTTAACCCATACTATTTTAGTTAATTGATGGAAATTAATTTCTCCACACTAGCCGTATATAGGCTAAGGTTTTTGATAGTCAACATGAAAAATTCAATGCCATGGCCGGGATTTGAACCCCTGGATTTCATGTCCTCCAGCATGTCCCGTGCCACTGTTTTGCCAACGGAACGCGCCTGGGTGGTTGGCGAATAGCCCGGGCGTCTCTGGTGTCGATGTGGTGACGCACTCGATTCATGCGGCCTTGGCTGAAGATGCGATGGTATCGTCTTAGCAGTTGTCAAACCTGCAGCTGCTCTGCGGTCAGGTGGTCGGCCGCCCTCTGCAGTAAGCCTTCCAGCCGGGGCCCCAGGTGTTGCGTCGGCACCGGCTCCTGGGTCTTGTCGACTGGCATTACGCTGACAACAGGGTCATACATCCCCAACTCCGTCCCGGCCTGGATGTCATTATCGGTGTCTGTTGGGTTAAGCAGCCTCACCGGCACCTCCTCTCGGCAGGGCAACAAAGAACTGGCTACATAAAGTCCGTGCACAGGAGTCTTTCGGTCCAGCATAATGTTCTTTGTCTGCTGGCTTTCTAGTCACACCATCACCACCACCACCTCGTTTCTCGCAGGGACAACCACGTCTTCCCTCAGGATAATCCTGCAGATTCCAAGGCAATCTACGGGGGTGACGGAGTTTCACCTCTTCTCTATTGATCCGCAGAACCTTCCTGCCGATGTCGACCGTCGCCTTGTGGCTCCTGAGGGCATTCAATCCCAGTATCGCTTCAGCCACCTCCGCGACAACCCACAGGCGCAAGGCATCCGTCCGAAGGTCAACTGCTATAGGGCCTCCCTCTCCACAGGCAAGGTATCGCCCAATGCCGTAACTAGCTGGTATGGTCGGCTCGATTTTCTCGACGGCAAAGCCCTGGCCACGCCAGGTCTGATGGTCACGGCTGCCCCGGTGTCCTCAAGCACGCGGCACAGCTTCCCTCTCATCCAATGTCCACAATGAGGCTGTCGTCACGCCGGGCCTTACTCGATTTTCCGGCTGCTCTTCCTGTTGCGGGCAGTCTATCTGCAGTGCCATGGCTGGCCACACCCCCAACACACGCCATTTGGTCTTCGGTCCCCATTGTGGTGGATACTCTTTGTTCTCAAAGTCGGGGTAGCCGTCACCTTGGCCGCTTCCATCCTTAATGCAGCCGTTAGCGTCTCGTGGATGGTCTTGTAGTCACCGAGCATTAGGTATCTTGACATCTCGTACACCGTCAACGAAGGAGTAGGCGGCTTCCCAGGATACGAACTCGGGTGGGAGGTCGACTAAGGCTTTGCTGGCCAGCTGTTCGATTGCCAGAGCGAACTCCTGCAGCGTCTCCCCTAGCTGCTACGACCTAGATTTCAGCTGTCTGCGGTAGGCTGCGGCTAAGCGGTGGCTTCTGAAGCGGTTTTCCAGGGCCTCCCTGATGTCATTGGGCGCCGCCGCATTCTGGACCGCGTTCAGCAACTCTGCAGCCCGTCCCTGAGGGGGAACTGTGCGGCCTCCTCTTCTGGTGACCACTTAGGTTATAATTTTTTTATTTTTCATTTATTTATTTTTTAATTCACGTCCTCTAACGTTAAGTCATATTGGACGATGAATGAAAATGGGGTAAATGATGGGGTCCAATGGAGCTTAGAGTTACCTGACATTCGTCTTTCAGGATAAGGGAAAACCCCGAAAAAAACCTTATCCAGATAACTCATCCTGACCGAGATTCAAACTCGGGACCTCTTGAACATGCGGCAGACACGCTACCATCTACGCTACCGAGGCGGGCGACCACTTAGGTGATTTGGCGCGCGCAGATGTGTCGCGTTTCGTCGCGCTGGTCTTCAAATCCTTTAATCTTTTGGCGACGATGTCCTCCACCATGGCGTTCAGGAACTTGGTATTGCTGTCCGCCTGTCGTTAAAGCGGTTCGCTAGGTCTTCGACGCGTTCGCCCAACTCTATGACGTCCTCCTTCACGTCGCCCAACTGCTCTTCAACTTTAGCAGCCAGGACCTCTTTCGTAGCCTTTATTTCTGTCGCTAATTCGGTCATCTTCGCGGTCATCGTCACGGCTAAGTTGCTATTTGCCGCCTCCGTTTTCGCAGCGAGGGTGTCATTTGCTGTCTTCGTTTCCTAGAGCTCCGCGGACAGGTTTTTATTTGCCACTTCCGTCTTCGCAGCGAGGATGTCATTCGCTATCATCATTTCTTCCATCTTCTCTAAAATCTTTGCCAATGCAGCTTCCATCATCGTGTTCCACTCCTGACACCAATTGTGACTTTGTGGGTTCGTAAAATTAAAAGTCTAGTTTGCAGAAATTCAAAATGCTCTTTATTTCCAGTAGAAACATACTTTGTACAGCCCTGAGCAGCAGGATGCCGTAACATACACCAACAGTCTCTCGTTGTTTCACCACACGTAAACAAACGAAAGAATTCACATGATTATCAGTTGTCAACTACTCCTCGGTACAGTTCAAATATCCACTCAACTCGCACACTGCACAAAAACTGCCTGTCCGACTAGCCGCGGCACTTTTATACCTCCACTCATTGTTCTAGAAATTAGTGGAACGCTCGGTAACAATCAAGACAGCATCAGAAAAGAAGAAACTTCCAGACATCTATCTCTTTCTTTCTCTTTCGGCAAGCGTCCCAACACTCGCCTACGATGTCTCCTTCGCACACGCCGGCTGCGGCCCGCAACGTAACAATGCCTGGCGACACTATATAAGAACCACATCCATGTAGGACAAATCTGCAATGAGCATGCAGAATAAATAAAAATCTAAAAATGCACGCACGTACACTGGATAAATTGGAAACGGAGGGTCAGACTAAAAATTTTTTATTTCATGACGCAAGGTCAATTTAAAGTATTAAATATATTAGGTTTTTCTTAAAATCAGATTCTACAAGTCACTTTTACTTGGCATTACAATGTAAAATTACAGAAAGTTATTAGGTAACTTCTATTTAAATTCATCAATGAATCATACTAACTGTAATTTTTAAAAATTATAGCAGTTCCGTACGGAATAAAACTTGGTATAAAAAGAAATTAATCATTAAGAGAAAATATCCCATGGCTGGCCCCGTAGCTCAGTCGGTGGAGCACCTACCTGCCGTGCTAGGGGTCCCGGGTTAGATTCCCGGTGGGGATTTTTCTCTGAAAAAGATAATTCCCCATCTTCCCCAGAGTGTGGAAGTATGAACAAGAGTGTGAATGTGTGCGTGATCTAATGATTAAAACCCAACGAATTCAAGTTAACACCTTCGGTATGTTTCAAAGGAGAACGGCCGCCGATATGACCATTGAAGTTAAATGGAATTAAAAAAAAAAATCCCAGTTAGTGTATGCATGAACTCAAGGCAGTCAGCATGGCAAAGAAATCAACGTATCATTCTATCAACAGCAGTGACAATTAAATTGACAAATTAAGTTTTCATCATAAGATTTTTCTAGTTTTTATGGAACATTTAACCACATATCTTCTTTTTTCTTCTTTCTTTTAGCCAAGCCATTCTGCCAGTGAATAAACATTTCAAAATATGTTCATTTTTTTATGAGAGTAATTATGAGAGTATGGTTATATAAAATGATACTCGTACATGCAAGCATTTCAGCACCTTCTATTAAGTAGTAGATCAGTTATATCTACTTTAAATGCTGGGTTCAACAATGACTTTATCGCGAACCAGAAGTAACAGCCATTACTGAGCAAGCTCCAATGTAATAATTATAGACTTTACAACCTTATGTTTTAGAGTGGTCTAGAATTCAAATTTGATCATTGAAACTTGTAAAACCCTTCTTAATGTCAAATTATAGGATTTTGTTGTGGCATATTAGATGCACACTTTAATTTTAGGGCCGGAGATACAGGTACAGTGTTTAACATTTGTCTTGCCCTAAATGAAGAATAAATCTTGTGAACATTGTGCCCACTATAACTAAGAGAAGGATTTTGAAGATGAACCCACAGTGGAAATGAAAACTTAATTCTTTTGCACTTAACCTATTTGCATCCCAAAATAAACTGTAAGTAGGTCAGTGCCCTACTTATTAATTGCACACTGTGTGTGGCACACATGGCACTACTCATAGTGAATCATGTAAACAAAAATAACATTTAATCCTTTGCTGCGCACACAGTATTAGCTAGTTGTTCTCCAAGCACACCTGTGTTCATTTAAATTCTGAACTACTACTACGGACAAACTAAAAGTGGCCTATATACCTGCATAATTATATTTTTAACTGGCAAAATTAAATTGCTTAATGAATAGCTTGTATAAATTGGTTTGCAGTGAATAACATAAAATTTAATTTTAGCATTTTATTACTAAAAAGATCAACCCTTTTGCAGGCAAACATTTATATATGTGCACCCCTTTTTAACACTTTTTATACCAATACGATTTACAGTTTATTACTGTGCAATGTTAAAAAACCGGACTAATATGTCCTTAAGGCAGCAAAATAAAATTACCATGATTTTTGAAAAAATTTTGTGGTACTCACCCTTATAATGTTTCCATCCCTGCCATTATTACAGCAAACATATTGCAGCTTGCCCGTAAAATGCTATACACACTATTCCATTGAACAATAAAAATGTTCTATATACACTTAAAGTTATTAGTGGTTTAGTATGTACACCCTTGTGTTAGTTTTGAACTTCCATCCCCACTCGCTTGGTGATAACTGAGGAAGCACCCAATTCTACATAAAACAATGTCACACTGTCTGCATTTATATTGAGACTGCATGCCGCGACCTGATTGTTTTCCTTTTCTTCACAATACACTGAACACACGATTTCACCCGGCATGGTATTTTTATGAGGGTGTGAAGACAACTAGGTACAGGCGTGGCAGAAGGTAGGCTACATTGAAATCCCACTCGCTTACGTGACGTAAAGTCTGCGATTAGCTGTTGCACTAAATTCTGCCTATAGTGAAGAAGTCTATTGCCATGAGCTGTAGCAGGTCTATTTGAAATGTAGTATATTATAAAACTTAACAATAACATTCACGACGAAATGGAACAAATATTTCCACAATTTTTTTTTAAGGCCAGCCGACACCATAATACTCCCTTCTTTGGTCTGCGAGGTCAAGCCCTGCCTTATTATGAGTAATTTATCACTGCATTAGGACATGGTATTTTAAGTTTTTCTTTTCTCTTGCCACTCTTCCTTTCTACCCCTCCATGTGTTCTGGGATTGGAGTTGGTAGATAATAAAAGAACGTCCCTGTTATGCCAAACAACTGCAGGTAAACCTTTATGTTGCAATTTGCAAGATTCGCCCCTTTTCAGTTTGTTTTCGCTTTGAAAACTTTTGGCCAGTCTTTTTTCCAGCACAAGTTGTACCACACGTATATATTTTCTTATCCAGAAGCAATTTCATTAGCCGTGTGGAAGTAAAAAACTTATCAAAACAGACATGATGCCACAATCCTGTGTATTTTTCACACATGTCTAAAACAACCTGTTCCCCAAGTAGAAGATCACTGTTTCTCGCCTCCTTTTTCCCCAGGTATATTTTACATGTTAATACTCACTTTTACTGTCTGCAATACCCCATGATTTTATACCCCATTTTGTTGGTTTAGCGGGCATATATTGTTTCATGAAAAAGCACCCTTTGAAGCCTATCATTGCTTCATCAAAAGGAAGATCGCGATTTCGTTTGTAGACATCTGCAAACTTTCCGATTATGTCTAAAGCAGGTCGTGCCTTATACAGATAATCATAAGAATCAACCCCTAATTGTGGCTTAGCAGATTTGTAATTTAGATGAAGGTATTGTGATATCTTTTGAAAACAGAGCAATGTCATTGCTTGTCTTACAATTGGACAAATGCAAAACTCCCCAAAAAGTAATCTCGAATTTCAGGAAGATCCACCATCCCCATATATGTATCAAAATACCTAAATAGGCCTGTATCTTCCTTGAATTCGTATCTTCCCATTTGGGATCTGACTTCTTAGCTTGACTCTGTGCTGAATACCTACTGGTTTCCTCTGCAATTTTGTTGCAAAAATCGGAATCTATAAAAAGTTCAAAGTAATCTATTTCTGGACTTCCTGGAGGAATAGTATGATTGGCACCTGTAAGGGAGGAAAATGCTTCTAACTTTATTGAAAGTAAAATTGGAGGTCCACTGTGCAGGCTCTTCTTTAATTTTATTTTGTTTTTCATGTATTTTAGCCCTCTGGACTGCTACCTGTTTCCTCAGCACCTTCACTGTCACTTTGTTCCTTATCACTGTCTTCCACTAACTCGCTAAACCAAGATTCGTCGGAACTACTTTCGCGATCTTATTCCTCGTAAACTGCTGCACGTATTTCCTCTTCTGTTAGCAATACCTTCTCACTACAGCATTTTCTAGCCTGTGATGTACTTGGAACAGCCTCCATCGTACTAATGTAGCTATAAACGCATCAGAAAACTGCTTGCTTACACAGCTCCACTCTGCTACTTCAGTGTTATTTATGGTTTGTTATTACATTCTGGCATGACGAAAATGCTAACATTGCAACAGGACAATGGTTACTTCAATACAGCTCCTAACAACTGGGCTCAGCATAAACAGAACCCATATGAAACAAACACATTTATTACGTTCTACTATGCTGTGCGGAGCAGGCCATTCATTATTTCACTACGCTTTACTATGCTGTGCATCGCAAAGGGTTAACTAAACAGACATAGAATATAGCAAGAACCATGTTTCCAACTTGGAAGATAAATTTAGGTAAATTAAACAAACACAAAAGATCTAACATGAATTTACTGGCCAATCAGAGGAATTTATATTCTAACAAACTAAGATTTTCTGTTGCCAGTGTTGACACACTAACACACTTTATGTGTAAGATTATGGACCAGGAATCATTGGATATCTATAAAAATCACAGCAAGATAAACTGAAATTGCAGCTGACACCCCCTCCCCCCCAGTTTAATGTTTTACCAAAATTCTAGCTCTTATTCATGTTATTACATATTCTTTTGTTAGTGGTTGTTTATCAAGCTACCATATTAGTTTAATTGTTTAATGCTCTCATGACACTGACTGCTGCCTTTGTTTGGCTTTGTTGATGTGACATATAGTAAGTTCATGTTCAAGGTTGATATATTAATGCTTAATTTTCATAGCAATAGTTCTTTAGTCTAGTACATGGTGTTCTACCTAAACGCCTACAGAAGACAACTACAACAACAAAAGACATACTTCCCATTCCATAATAAGTTTTCTGCGACATATCAGCCAAGGTAATAGTTGCAACATATCAGCCAAGGAAATAGTGAGGCACATACAAGGTTTGTTCAAAAAGTATTGTGCATTTTGAATTTTGGCAGGCTATGTATATTCAATTTTTTATTTTGTGGCATTTTGATGATATTCATGTCCCTCACTTATGTTGACAGCTATTTTGCTTGGATGTGTTCTAGCTCGTCTTCGATTTTTGCCAATTCCAAAAAATGGAACAAAGTATCTGAATCAAATTTTGTGTGAAAAACAAAATTTAGTACGCGGATGCATTTCGAATGTTGACTGTGGCATATGGTGAAGCTACCTTGGACCAAAGCAATGCTTATTAGTGCTACAAAAGGTTATTAGAGGGTCGAGAAGATGCAAATGATGAAGAGCGTTTCGGACGCCCGAAATTGTTAGATTAAAACATTGAAGTGAAGAAAATAATATTGAACAATCATCAAATCACTGTCAGAGAACTTGCTGAGGACCTAAGCATACAGACTGGCTTGTGCCATTAGATTTTGACCAATGATTTGGGCATGAGATGGTCACCACAAAATTTGTACAAAAAGTTGCTCAATTTCAACCAAAAACACCATCACATTAATGTTGCTAAGGATCTGTTGAACTCTGTCCATGATGACCCAAATTTGCTCCAGAGGGTCACAACTGGAGACAAATCATGAGTTTATGGTTATGACGTGGAAACTAAAGCTTAGTTATCCCAATGGATGCTGCCACATAAGCCAAGACCGAAGAAAGCGTGCTAAGTTCGAATGTGAAGGTTTCACTTAGTTTTCTTCAACTGCAGGGGACTGGTGCATCGTGAGTTCTTGCCACAGGGTAGAACAGTCAATAAGGTTATTACCTGCAAGTTATGCAAAATTTGCACAAAGCAATCTATCAGAAATGCCTGGATTTGTGGAAGAACAAAAATTGATTTTTGCATAATGATAATGTCCCTGTTCACACGTCCTTGCTTGTGTGCAAATTTCTGGCCAGAAACAACTCTTATGATGCAGCAGCCACTGTACTGCCGAGATCTGGCCACCTGCATTCTTTTTGTTTTTTCCTCCCCCCCCCCCCCCCCCCCCCCCAGAACTGAAGAGGCCCATGAAAGGATGATAGTAAGCCATGATTGAGCAAATGAAGACAGCATCGAAGGAGGAACTGAACAAAATCACGAAAAACAATTTTTTAAAGTGCTTCGAGGATTGGATAAAACTTTGGCACAAGTGTATAATATCTGGTGGGGATTACTTTGAAGAGGCCAAAATAGATATTCATGAATAGGGTAAGGTGGCCTAAATCGCACCAGTTTATAGAAACATCAACATAACTTTATAAATATATGGAATTGTAAGTGCAAATATTGTCCATTGAAATTGTCAGTATGTAAGCATGCTTTGTATATTTTGTCAAATTTTTAAATCTGTTAGAAATATTAATTAAACATTGAAACGGATTTGCTTGTAATTGGTGCCATTTAGGAAACTGTTGCCAAAATCGCACTTATAGTTGCCAAAATCGCACCTCGCTAATTAGTACTGAATTCAATTGACTTAACATTTAATTGAACTTTTAAATCTACTGACATTCAACACAGTACACATGAAACAATTAAACAGACAAATGATACAACAGTTGCTTAAGTCAAAATGTCATATATCACAACTGGCAAGTGTCACAAAAGAAAACGACGTCCTCTTTGTAGTTTCCAGAACATTCTTCGTGCACCCACTTTGCACATGTTTGGCACTGAACCATATTTTTAATCGTATCCTCCTCACAAATGAAGCAAAACCACGATTCTTTATTTTTGGTTGATGCTACCCTCTTCTGGCAAACTTTCTTTCTTGGGCGTCCTTCTTGATTTCCACTTGTTCCTGCATCAGGATTTTCGAAGTTGTCGGCGAGTTTCCTCTTGAATTTCTCAAGCTTTTTACTTGCAGCCTCTTTTTTCTCTTCCAGTTGTAGTTTATAGGGCGTTGCTGTTAACACCTCTGCTTTATGTGCACCCTTTGACAAACGCTTCCCTTGCTTGCTGGTGATCTGGGGCAAAGGACTGATCTGTTTCACTGAAACCTTAAGACACCTGGCATTCCTGTTACTTTCCAGGTCTACTTCTTCTAGTTCTTGATAACTGCCCACAGTTGATGCCGGATCCACGACATTGGCAGCTTGTTCTATTAACTCATCTGATGTTCCTTCCATTGAGTTGGAAGCTGGTGCTAGATGAAGTGCAACAAAGTCTGTGTCTTTGAACACATTTCTATCAAGAGGCCAAATGCCAGTGGTTTTGAACCCAGATATGGCGTTAGACATGCAAGCTGCTTTGGCATAGGCTTCAGCAAAAATACCTGCCACACTGAACTGAGTGACCCTCTCCTCTTTCCGCAGATGTTTCCTTACAGCTTCATCATAATACAGCTGCAGAGGTTTGAAGAAAGACACATCAAGAGGCTGCAAGCGATGAGTAGTGTGTGCTGGTAGCTGCAGAAGAATGATGCCATTCTCTTTAGCCAGTTTGATAGCCTCTAGGATTTTCGAATGTGTAGAATGACCATCGAGCACAAGCAAGACTTTCTCTTCAACAGAAGGTTTAACAAATTTTATAAAATGACGTAGCCACTTTATAAACAGGTCGGTTAATGTAGCCTGTTTCAGATACCTCGACTAGACTGCCCTCGGGTGCTCCAGTTTTGAGATCTATGCAGTATCTCATTCTTTTGAAAATTAGCATTGGGGGTACAAAATTACCGACTGCATTACAACAGCAAACTGCTGTGGTATTTACTCCTCTTTCTCCTGTAGCTAGTTGACAAACTCTGGCTTTTCCTTTTTCCCCAACTATCTTGGGAGATTTCTTTTGTACTGTTGAAATTCCCGTTTCGTCAACATTATAGATTCTCAGAGCGTTTAACTCATTATCGTCAATAATCTTTTGTAGGGCATCAAAGAAATTCATTACGTTGTGCTTGCAGAATCCTTTAGCTCTAGCAACAGAAACATTTTCTGGTTGTCTTAAACTTAGATGAGGATGACGCTTCATAAAGTAGTACCATTTAGTACCTGCCATCTTGCTTTCATGATTGAAGGGATTTTTAATATGCGGATTTGCATCTAAAATATTGTAAGCCAGTTTTCGCACTTCAGCTCTAGTTAGGCCAATTAGTGCAGACTCAAAACTAAGAATAACTTCTTCTAGTTCTTTTTCAGCCTCTACAGGCAGAGCTGTTTCTCTCCCATTCACTGAAGAATGTGGCTGACGTTTAAAACCTCTCCTCACTTCGCCACGGTAATGCCTAAGGAATGTTTTCTTAGGGATTTTGTACTTTGTAACGATTTGATTAAGTCTGATTTTTCCCTCACTGTAATCCTTGATTGCCAGCTCCATATGTTCTGCCGTCCACTTACCATATTCTCTCTTCCCCGCCATCACAAACTGCAATCAAGTGAATTATAATAGTTAGTATCAATTCTCGTAACATGGCGCAATGGCGGTGCGATTTGAGCAACCCATGATGGTGCGATTTCGGCAAAGCGGCCATTTTATGCTTTCAACCCTGCTACTCCTAACAGCGTGCAGTTTAACGTTTTTATCGTAAAAATGTAGCTAAAGGAAGCAACTATCTTTAAAAATATAGTAAGAATATGATGAATAACTTACCAATAGATAGGATGCTTAGACGATTGTTGGAAAAACTGCGGAAATATGAACAAAAAACTTCAGATTTATATTGCAACACAACGAACACAGCCAACCTCACCAAACTACTGCACAGGCGCATGTAGGTATAGAACTTACAAAAACTGCCGCTAGATCGCGGATGCAGACAGAAGCACTGTTTCTGGAGAAAATGGTGTGATTTAGGCGTGGTGCGATATACGCAACCTCACCCTAAATACTTTTTGAAAAAACACAAAATTTGCGATACTTTTTGAACAGACCTAGTACACAAAATGTTTTAAGTTTTGACCTACCACAAAGCTGCATGTCAACATAGCGCAGGATGATCAAGTGCTTTTCTTTAGCACAAACACCCATGTAGAACCTTCTACCCCATAGACACACCTCCACCTCCTCCAAGAATGGTGCAGGTGTTGGTAATTACCCATCAAGCCAGAGGAAAGTCACACCATTTTATTCAATAAGCCCTGCTTTCCTGCTAATTTTCCCTCCTTCACTTAGCTCAAGAGGATAGAGTTGACAAACTCTGTCTCTTATTTAGGTGTTAAGCTGGGGAGCACATAGGGGCCATCACATCGGGCATGTGGTGCTATGGTCTCACTGTACCCCATTTTACACTGGGATGGCTCTTTTCTTGAAGGTGCGCCTTTTCAAGCCCTGTAATTTCTGTACTGCTTTACAGCTACAAAATCTGACACATGGCAGCAGGTTTGAAAATTCTGTTACCTCAATGGGTGCAGAATGGGGTGGGGGAGGCCTTCAGGCCATCTATCCTGTATACAGCCATTTCCCCATGAGACTACAGCACAAAGTCTCATCTTTTCTGCTTGTGAAAGATGAAATTAAGCATCAGGTAGCAAAATGTTACGATTCATTGCCCCACTACCAGACTACCCTGCCACAATCTGTAGGGGATTAGATATTCAGAGGATGCCACTTAGAGCTTGCAGGCATAACCGGTAACCATGAAAAACATCCAACAGCTCCTAAGAGAAGAATTGTGTCACCAAGCTCAGAATCTCTTGTATTCAAAAGATTCCCCTCCCCCTACCGAAAAGTGACAAGTGAAGATGATCTGATGTGATTTACTACAAAGTAACAATTTTCATGATATCGCTGTACTTCTAAACCTTTGTGCATAAAGATGGATAATACAGTGACAAGAAAGAAATTTTGGAAATTTATCATCTTTAACAAAAAGAGCCAAAACCCATTATTCTTTCCAGCCATTGAAGGATGTTATAGCAATAAGTTGAGAGAATGGAATATTACCACTTCTTGCAAATTTCAGATATGCCTTAAATGTCTTCTCCCTTAGTATTATTTATGAAGTGGTAGCACTAATACAAATTAAGTGAAAAAAGACCATTCTAATGAATATGCAAATATTTCATCTAACTGAAGCAAAGAATATTCATACGATTGCAGCACCTGATATAATTAAGATTCTAAATTTGAAATCTGCTCAACATGTCTAGCAACGATTTTATGAGACGAAGTACTTTCATAGAAGACATAAGTGCAGGTTTATCTTTGTGACTATCAAACAGCACTGATCTTGCTTCTTTAATTACTTACCAGTCAAAGATTTTTTTTCCGTTTTGCTAAAACAGACTTTTTAAGAGACCATTGTTATGTAACTATTTTGCTGAACAGTTTGCTGTAATGCTACTTTACATTATAAGCCTCTAACTGTGTTTTCCGAATTCAAATTTAACGGGAAATTCACTATTGAAATTTGTATGATTTGTCAAAAAATGAGTTCTACATTACTTTTCTTAGGAACAGACACTACTGCTACTAATAAACACATGAGTTTCCCCTCTGAATTCTACAAAACAATACTACTGTTATCAATCGCTGTTAATTATAGTGGAAGTTCTTTACCTGTTAGCTATGTAATATTATGGAACATACATTCAACATAAGCAGCGGTAAGAGTTTGTTTTTAGCGATTCTTCAGAGAATTTTCCCTTTTTTCGAGAATATTTTCTTAGTGATAAATGAGAAAATTTCTATTATTTTTAGTCTGCATAGAAAAGTTTACATTACAAATTGCATAAATATAACTTTCATTTAACATTCATGTCTTCATAGCATGATTCTAGAAGTCATGAAAAAATGTTTACAAATTTAACGAAAGCAAAATAAAATGTAACACTTAAAGCCAATAAAGTGACCATCGTGAGCACTAAAATAACAGCTAAGAGGTGCAACAATAAGCTAACACCATAGCACCCGGCTGGTCTGTGATACTGAGAACTGTTTGTCGTATGCTAACTACAAATGTTATTTATTGCATAGCACACTGTGCACAGCAAAAAAACTCCCATTATGCTGACTAAAGGTACTCAGAAGATTGAACTTCTTGGAAGCTACTCTCAAACATTACATTAACATGAAAATATTGTCCCTCAGGGTTTAAGAATGTGTTCCGAAATGCCCAAAAGTTAAAAGAATGAAGACAAACAATACCTCACTGAAAACCATCCAGTTTAGAAGCTAAAACTGTTCCCATTGCCTGTACTGACACACTGGTCTAGTTGGTTTAATTCAGTAGTTTAGATTGCAGCTATTTTGATGCAATTGT
This sequence comes from Mantis religiosa, assembly GCA_030765055.1. Taxonomy (NCBI): domain Eukaryota; kingdom Metazoa; phylum Arthropoda; class Insecta; order Mantodea; family Mantidae; genus Mantis; species Mantis religiosa. The sequence goes on along the minus strand of CM060949.1, from coordinate 118,196,105 downwards.
CAATTTCTTTTCTAAAAGAGAAAAACTTTCAGTTCCTGTGCAAAATTTGTTAAATGATCATTTTTGCGATGCCAAGTGATGCAATATTGTAAAGTTACAGGCAACATTTGCTTCTGAAAATTGCAGATTGATAACAGATCCAATATAAGAATGTCAATCTAAACAAAAACCTGTAGCTCATCTTGTTTTATCCCAAATTAACTCGCTTGAGAGCCAAATGTGAAATATTAGAGAGGGGTCACTTTGGAAAGAGTAAGTGCACTTGTAGATCATATAAAGGATCCCAGTGTTAGAGAAGCAGTAGAAGAGAATCTAAAAGTTTGCTGCCATATGACTTTGTCTAAATTGAACTCCATTATGGCAAAAGAAACTGATGATGTAATAGCCATAAAAGCTTTAGATCATTTGTTTGAGTCTTCTAGGCAAGTTACTAAATAAGGTATACATGATTTAAATCATGTAATGACAGCATTTAAACCTGTGGTATTACTTATGATTCTGATTTGCTTCTTTGTTACAAAAAGCTTTGTGATATTGTTCAACAGCAAAGCCATGGTGGTAACGATAACAGATTAGAAGTAGTAAAAGCACTCTTGGCATTGAAGGCAAAAGTTGATTCTTATCACAATTGGTGTGAAAAGTCCCTTCAATGTCTTTGGTTGCCGAAGTCAAACGCTGACAGTGAGAGATTTTTTTCTACATACAACTTAATTGAAGGACAAAAGAACAAGTATGAAAAGCAAAAATATCAACTTGTGTATGTTGCAGTTTGGTAATGTGTGATATTTGATTTTATTCATGTTATTTACTGTCTGCTGATTTCAAATAAAATATTTTAATTTGGAAAAAAGGGTTTTTAACAGTTACGTTACTCTAGTTACCTGTTACTTTTCATTTGAGCTGTATCATTACTCATGAATTCTTGAAAACTTTTGCAAAATTTATGCAAATTTATGGTTAAAAAAACCACCATGAATTACAATTATTAATGCTAATTTTATAAATAATTGTCACCACAAAATCTTGCCTCTGAACTTAAGACATGTAACTGAACCTACTCTCTCGATCCAACTTATACCAAATGTTTGTTTAAAAACCTAACTCTATTTACTCTTTGTGTAACTATAAACAAACTCACTCCATCATTTGCTATCACTATGCAATGTTTAAAGGAGTGAACTTACTGTTTGTGATAAAACTTTGTTGCAATTAAAGTGACTATCCAATTCTAGACAACTGCGGTCTACTATTTGTTGGGGAAAATGAGTACAGCTTTGAGTGCATAAAAGGAAGTTTCATGGTCATGGGTGAATCCTAGGAAGATGTTTGGAAGAAGTAATTTTACCCTAAAACTTGATTTGGAAATTCTCAGAATAAAAGTCTGGATCATGGAGAGTGCCAGAAAATCATGAAGGATTATCACATTGGATAGGGTGTTCCACAGAGATGAGTCCTGAATAGAAATTCATAAATTAAATCTAAAGATGAGTCAATTAATGACACTAAACAACACTTAGTATTCATTATTGAGTAAGTGAAGTTGAGTGTAAACATAGTGACTCATAAATCAAACTAAAAAATGAAGAATACTTCACTATTAATAATGCTTCTGCTTTTAATATTTACTTAGTATTCAATTTCGACATCCCCCAGAAAGATTTGTCCAGCAAGTTCCAAGAACAGCCACAAGAGACCTATGACAAAATATCGCCAGCTACAACACTGAGAACCAGTCAATGCCCGTTTGACAATGGAGGAAAGTAGCCTCCAATACAACTTCCGGGAAATGTAAAATAAGTGTTGTTTAGTGTTATCAACTGACTCACCTTTAAATTTAATTCATTACAACACAGTTTTCAACACTTCAATGAAAGGAAATTATAAAGATGTCCATAACCTCTCTGGTTATAGTAACAAACAAAACATAAAATTATGAGCCAAGGAGAATCCTCATGAAATGCACAAAACCCCCTTTCATGATTAAAAAATTATATAAATGGCACTTTTTTGGTCCTTCATTGTTTGAAGAAATTGAAAACTGAATGATATTTTGGATATAGTCAACCTGAAAAATTTAATGGCATGGCCAGGATTTGAACCACAGATCTCCCAGTTTCCATCCAATCACTCTTAACCTTTGTGCTACCATGGTCATGACATTAATTCTCCAATTGACTTTAATGTTTTCCGGTAAACCTCGTATTCGACATACACACAATTTGTGGCAACTTATATTGTAAGTACTTGATTTCCAAATTTCATTGAACGATTAACTTAATTGATGGAAGTTAATCTTTCCTCCATACTGGTCGTATATAAGCTAAGTATAGCCCGTGATTTGGTCCATGGAACTCCTGGTTTCCATCCGGTCATTCTTAACCTTTGAACTACCATGGCCAATGTGCCGTCAGGATATTAAATACTCCAATTGATTCGTATGTTTTCCTGGTAAACCGCTAGGGGTCCTCGTATGTATCTATTCCAAAAACCTTAGCCTATACATGGCTAGTGTGGAGGAACGATTAATTTCCATCAATTACTTAATAACGCTTTAATGATGAAGCCTGGGAATCAAGTACTTACAATAAATAGTAAGTCACTGCAAATGGTGTGTATCTTGATTACAAGGACCCCTAGCAGTTTACCGGGAAAACGTAGGAAACAATTGGGAGAATTTAATGTCATGACGGCACATTGGCCATGGTAGCTCAAAGGTTAAGAGCGACAGGACGGAAACCAGGAGATCTGTGTTTCAAATCCTGGCCATGGCATTGAATTTTTCAAAATGACTATATACAAAACCTTTTCCTATACAAGGCTAGTATGGAGGAATGAATATCTATCAATTAACTTAACTGAATGATATTGCTCAGTGATACTGAAACATACTGTTTAGAGACCAAAGGTTTCATTGGTCAGCTAGGGCAAGATGAAATAAAATACTCATGGTCTGAACAAGATGGTGCTACTAAACACGTAACATAGCAACTTTTGGAAGCTTTTGGGGAATAGAAATCTCTATTACAGCTCCCTTGTTTGCCGGACTTAGCTCCACCAGACTCTTTGGAGAGCGGCAAATTCTGTTGAGTATAGCTATCACACATGGACTGCTGCTTTAAAAACTGAACTGCTTATATGAGAAATATATCACAACCAGATCTACAGAAGTGTTTTCTAATAAAATTAAGCCGGTTCAGACTATGCCCTTAGACAAAATTTCCAACATTTATCTATGAACTGCATTGACTTTCCTAGACTGCTTTCTAGTGTTTCCAAGACTTGATGAAACAAGTAAATAAATGCTGTTTACCTTTCTGAAATCTCTGCCACCAAAGTTAGAAGTTTTCAGTGAGGAAATTCCAGAACTGTTGGCAGCTTCTTCTTCCAGCCAAGATGGAATATTTTGCCCAGCCTAAAACATGTATAAAACAACATTTTGGTGGGTTCCTTAGATGGATCTTTCAATCAATGATTTCATTCCAGAATAAAAAAAAAACAAAAACATTACCTCTTTGAGAGTTTTCACCAAATCCTTTGCAAGGGCAGAGTCTGAGTTGGAATCATAAAAGCTTGTGGCTTTTCCTCGGTTGCCAACTCTTCCGGTTCGTCCTATTCGATGTACGTACTCTTCTATGTTGTTTGGCATGTCATAATTTATTACATGACTGACATCTTTAATATCTAGAAGAAAAGAGTTTCAAACTTTTATTAATATGAACTACAGCACTGCAACCACTGTAATTTAATGGAGCAAGCTCCTAAAGTGCTCTTCAGTTGTACTTGATTGATGGAGAACAGTTGGGCTCTTGAAACATATCCCACTTTTACAAAATGTAAATGGTATAAATGATGTGCCATTGAACTGATCCTCAATAGTGATATTAAACTCAAGTGTATCACTCAATAATGTTTCTGGAAGATTGAATGGACAAAATGGCTATATTAGTCTTAACCTACAAAAATAAATAGCTACAACAAGAAATTTCAAAAGAAGAAAAAGAAAAAGAACAAAAGGATCAAAAGACAAAGCTTAAGGGGAGGCATCAGTGAAATTTCGTCAAAAATGACAAAAAACGACATTTTCCGTTTTTTGCATTAAAATTATGTTTAAACATTGTAGTTTCAGAATCTGCCGTCAGTTAGGCCCTAGCGCCATTTAAAGAGCCGCTATGTCATTATTTAAACGCCCATGTGCGGGTGGGCGTGTCCATTTATATTGCTTTTTCCAGTGTGTCGCAAAGAAATTGGTGGAATTCTCACGCTTAAACTACCCGGTTTGATTCTATAACTGTGGTAATGTGCAGAGGCATCTTCTGGATGTTTGTGGAAGCTACTGAACCTTTCTGCTACCATTTTATATATTATCTCCCACTTACTACTTCTGAAAGTAAACAAACATTTCCACTGACATGTAGTGTTTGTGAAATATGGTTTACATGCAAGTGAAAGCTGTGGATAGCAGCTTATATTAAATTATTATTGTTTAGAATAGGAGTAAAGCCTGATTTAACATTGTATTGCTTTCTTGTTGCAAAGTAGGTATATGATTCATACCAGGTTAGGTTAGGAGTACAGTGGCTATTTCAAAGCAAAATATAATGAAACTTTAAGGTGTTCTAGCCATAATAGTAAGTAATGATACTAGAATGCTCTGCTTGAGATAAATATTAAGTGAAAACATATTATAGCCCAAGAGTTAACATTGATTCCAGTAGGTCACCTTTTGATGTAAATAGAATGGTTGATGTATTTCTGGGCATTGGTAAGGGTCATATTTCTATGCAGAAGTTTTGTCTGACCATGGGTATGAACTGCATGAACTATTCTACTTACAATTTCCATCTCATAGACAAAAATAAAGAGATTAGTTAGTACTATTCTATGGGTAAGATGCATTAAAGGAGAAGCACAGAATGCTAATGAAAGTTTCCATGGAGTAAATGTCACAAAGAAGTTTGTGTATTAAGAAAGAAATTGCAGTGATTGCAGCTGTTAGTGAATTTAATATGGATTATAAAGATAGACTTAAAGTTAAGCCAAAAGTTCCAGCAAGCAAAGTAAGTCTTGTTAGCAAGAAAATTAGCAGTATTAGGGATAAGTGAAGGCTAAAACAAAGTGATCAACGTTCATTGAGCAAATATAAATCTGCCAAGCAGCAGTTAAAGGTGACTAAATTAAAAACAGAAGAGGATAGTAAACTAGCTGAGTGGTCTTCATGAGGTGCAGGAGGGTTTTGAAACATAGAAAAAAATGTTGTTTATATTTAGAGCTTCTAACTAGATTTTTCTTCATCTCCAACTTTTAGCATTTTTAATACTCCTTATAAGTCCAGACACTAAAGTTTTCAATGAATTTCTTTAAGTTTTGCATATATGTACATTCCTAGATAACTTTTCAATAAAAATTGGTATCATTATGGCTGTATATGAAAAAATTAATAATGATTGGTATTGAAAAAAGAAAATTGAAAAAAATTCAAGAAAATTCTATCATATTCCTTAAATTTTCTCCTCCAGAAGCATTAGACTTGGGCAAATGAGTATATACATATATAGTTTTGTAACTATTATCTAAAGGAACCAGAATCCAAAGTTCCAATCATTTATAACAAAAATTGTAGAGAATGTAATATGTATCCCAATGTAAAGAAATTGCAGCAAAAAATTAAATTTAAATTTTTTGGTAAAAACTATTGTAGATAGAAAAATTATAAAAAAAAAGGGCCAAAGGTAACCAAATTAAAGAGAAAGAAGGTAATAAGATAGCTGTAGAGCCTGCATATGAGGCATGGAGTTTTCAAAGTAAAGAAAGTAGTGTAATTTCTATCTAAATCTTTAAAGTCATTTTTCTCCACTTTCAATTTTTGAACATTTTTGTATCTTCAAAATGCTCCAACTTCTGCAATTCTCAACAATTTGTATTAAACTTTGCATACATATTCCTAAATAAATGTTTAATAAAAGTTGGTATTTTTGTTTATTTAAATTAAATAGTTTATTTATTATTGATTTTTAAATCTCAAAATTGCAAAAAAATTAAGAAAAATTTAATATATTTACACATAAAATTTTTTTTGTCCAAAAATACTTGATACACACTTTAAAAGTATAGCAACTTTTATAACTCATGTACAGAGAAACCTGAATCTAAAATTTAAAGTTTCTAAAAGAAAAACTGTATGACCTGCGACTTTTTATATAACATACAAAAATCATACCATAAAAAGCACTAAATATCTTTTTTTTTGAAAAAACTATTTAAGATAGAAAAATGAATTTTAAGAGCTTAACTAGATTCCCTATACCCCACCTAATGACAAAATTTCAAGCAGTTCTGATATAAACACTGGATTTTAGCATTTTTCACAGATGCCTCCCCTTAAGTCTTAAGCATGGATGGCCAATATAAAAGAAATAATGTGAATTGGAGTGGAGCAAAACCAATGAATAATGAAGCTGCAAAAATAAGCAAAAAAGACAACACAAATCAGGTGAAAGACACAACAAAAACCACAGAGAGAGAACTGGACCAGCAGATTATGGAATGCAGAAGAATAAAAAGTGGTTTCACAAAGATATGAAACTAAATACTGGAACAGAAATTTCAGTTTCTAGTGCCAGAGAAGATGAAAGAAGTTTAGAGGAAATCACCACCACCGCCAATAAATAATAATAAATAATAATAAATAATAATAATAATAATAATAATAATAATAATAATAATAATAATAATAATAATAATAGAAAGGATGAAAACATTATCTTATGGCCATGTTCAGCATAAGAAAAAGACTTCATTCCAGTACTGGTTGGAAACTATTACAATGAAAATACGAAATCCGATTTTATTATATTAGTACTTCAAGAAGTACAAAGAAGTTATTTGTTGTATTGCTTTACAATAAATCATTGATATACCAAACTAATAAAAGTTTAAAATGCTTAGTTCATATAAGACAATATTTTCTAAAAATTATGTACTAGCCTAAAAAACTGCATTTTTTCTTATATTTATAAATCATATCAAGTTAATAATGACATTACTTCTGCAATAATCAATATATATTTTGCATTGCTCTTCCCAAGACTTTGTAGCTTGTTTGCGTTCGAACTTGTCCTGTACAGAACGGACGTGTTGAAATGATCGCAATTGCACTATTTGAACTGGCACAATGACAGTGGCGGAAAAACAAAACACACCTGTAAAGCGTATGAATTTGCGATGAGTCGCTCCAAGTGCTTAACATGGTTGAAAAGATCCTTCGCCATAACAAGCATGGTTACAGGATATGAAAACCTGCCACACTTGTTAGCCGTAACAATTGTTAGCAGTATTCTTAACCAGAAGTTACAGAATAGCCCTGAATGTCTGAGCAGAGATTATTGGAACCATACATTTTGTCCAATCGACTGAACGCCAATAATTATTTATTATTTCAAAATATTTTGCCTAAGTTACTGCATCTGCTTCCTTTCAACATCAGAATGAACATGTGATTTCAGCATGGAGCAACAGCTCATCTTGGGAATCAAGTATGCAACCATCTGATAACTACGTAGGTAACCTTAGCTTCCGGAGAAGGCAACGCCGTATGATGGCTAGTTGCCGACGTTTCAATACTCGAGCCCTGAAGAAGCCTACAAAATGGTGGGCGAAACATCGGCAACTAGCCATCATACGACGCGGCCTTCTCCGGAAGCTAAGGTTACCTACGATAACACAGGCCGTGGAAGCCTACGCACCTACATCTGACAACTACATTCGGCAATCGGATAGATCGATGGACCCACTGTCTGGCTATCAAGCTCTCCTGATTTGAGGCCAATGGATTTCTTTTTATGGGGCCACATGAAGGCAATGGTTTACGAAACTGCTGTTAACATGGAGGAAATCATTATGGCGCGAATTGCAGCTGAAATAAGGGAAACCCCTGGCATCTTTGGAAGGCTAAGACAAGGTATGCCATGGCGATACATTTCCTGTCTGGAAGTCAATGGACAAGTGTTCCAGCACTTGTTGATGTGATAAGACAACCAATTGGACTAATTGCCTGCTTTTCTCCCCCCCCCCCCCCCTTCCTTCTTCCACAGTTGGGTGAGTGTTTGAACTTTCGTTTTTCGTGTTTAGTTTCTTCTTGCCTACACAATAAACACAGAAATGTATATAAGACTGAATGGCTTATTATTTGCACAAGTCTACTTACGACCACTCCTTCAACTAATATACTTCTTGTACTGAAACAAAGTGCCACAGCCCATAGGTTCCTTAACCAAACATGCTTAAAAGGTTATTTATCTGCTCCCAAACTTTGTCAGTCTAATTTAGTAACACCTTATATACTGAGCAGGACTACACAGGAGGACAAATTAATAAAGGAATTAAAATGGAAGATGAAAGACACAAGGATAGCTGGGAAAAGGAAAAGGATTAACAGTTATTTATAGAATGCAGTGCAGTCTGAACAGAAGAACAAATATAGAAGACCTACAAGAAAACGTATATAGTGGTAGAATTAGGTCAAAGAATTAAGCAATGTGCAATAGCCACAGCTGGAATAGCAGACAGGGAAACGAGGGGATACAGGATCAACATAAGGAAGAACAAGAGGAGAAATAATTCACAACATACAGGAGGAAGGTAGGAAATGAAAACAAAGGCAACTGTGATGGACCTGATGATGGAAGGAATGGCACCAGATGAAAGAATAGAGGTGGAGAATAGCAGAACAATTCCTCAAGGAACGTGCGTGAGGAATGGTGCAAAGTGCAAGTTTCAAATGAGAAAATAATACAGATGAAAAGTTTTGTACGGAGGAGGAAATACAAAAGAGCAGAGAGTTGGAAATAAATTAAAAGAAGAATGGAGCATAATTCAAAGGGAAGGAAAGCAAAACACACGAATATACAATTGAGGAAAGCAATGGATAAATCCAAATTTTAAATAAACCTCAAACAGGGGAAGGATTTAAAAAGTGATGTTTGGAACATATGAAATGTTAATGCAAAATATGCTGAGAAATGTGATCTTTGTAGGGGTAGAAGAGATAATACAGGGACAGGAGAAAATGAGTTGGACAAATTTCAAATTTCTAAAAAGTAAATAAAAATGCAAATTAAAGATATAATGAAGAGCATTACTAATACAACTGTTTATAAGAATTTATATGGATATAAGCTTTAATACAGAATCACCTTCAAATAGAAACATAAAAGTTTTATGGTTAATAACAAAGCAAATTATTTAACTTAAGAAACCCTGAAATATGTAAGCTTATCCTACCTGTCAAACCAGCACCATCCTATAAAATAGACAAAATACTTGAGCAGCACAATCACACTTTTCTAATTATTAAATTATAGATGAGTCATATTTATTACACATTAGCAGTATGTAAGTGAAGACCTTAAGTAGTACGTAAGTGAAGCTAATGTGTAATAAATACGACTCATCTATAATATAATTGTTTCGCTTCACTGTGGTGTCCCAATATAGTTAAATTTCGATACACTGTTCTAAGTTTACCTTCCTGCCACCCAGAAGTAAATCCCTAGAATTAATATGGGATACACTAAAAAACTGGATTTGCAAACATAATGCAACTTTGCAGTTGCATGATGTAATAAAACTTGCTAATGAAAAAAAAAAAAAAAATGGAAGAATGGTAAGAAGCATGTAAAGATGTAAGTTAAGTTGAAATTGAATATATGAGAATCTAGGGGCTTCTGGATTAAGAAGAAGGGTTATTCACTTAAATGGTGATTGATGATCAGCAAACAGGAAAAAAATGATAATGAAGCAGATCAAGATCACATATGCAGCTACTAACTAGCTATGAATGTCATTAGGAGATAGGGACAAGGAAGTGTTGTGGGTGAAACAGGAAAAATTAACACGAGAATAGGGCTAGGGGTAGTATATAAACCTCCAGATGCATCAGCTTTTCATAACCCTAGATTATATGACGATTTAGAGGAAGATATGGATGAATTGAAAAGGAAGTTAATAGATATAAAATTTATAATAATGGGAGATTTTAATGCAAGAATAGGAGAGGGAAACAGTAGATTATGTGGAGAAGAATATGAGAGAGAAGAAAAAGATAGTAAGACCAAGAAAAAGTACAGATAAAAAAATCAAATAAAGAGGGCAGTAAGCTGTTAGGTTTGTGTGAAACAAATAATCTAATAATATGTAATGGTGATATAGGGAAAGATAAAGGGGAGTTTACCTTTGTAAATGCAAATGGCCAAAGTGTTATAGATACTATGTATACTATGTAGTGAAAGAATGGAGGAGAGAATCAGTAAGTTTAAGGTTAAGAATGTGCTATTAAATAGTAGCCACTTACCTCTACTAGTAGAAATTAAAGGTTCAGAGGGGCTGGAGGGAAGTAAGGAGTCAGTTCAATTAAATGAAATAGAAATATTTAAATGGAGAAAGGGAAAGGAGGAATGTTTCTTAGCAGAGATAAATTCGGAAGTAGGCAGAATTGTAGAATGTGGAGAATTGATTGCCACAAAAGGAAACGTAAGATAAGCACTTGAATAATTAAGGTTACTGATATCCAATTCAGGGAGAGAAATGAAAATTAAGCAGGGTAGGAATCAAATAAAAGAAGGTTGGTTTGATGAAGAATGCAAATTAGCAAAAAGATTGGTATTCAGGCATGCAAAAAGGTGAGGGGTACAGAAGACCATTTAAAAAGAAAAATTTTGTTGGATAGTGAAAGGGTTTATAGAGGTTTGTTAGATGAAAAGAAAAAAGAATGACAGGAAAATATAAAAAATTAAGAGGCAATAAAAGAAAAGGATAGCAAAGCTATATGGGAAATAGCAAAAAAGCAATTAGGATGGAAGGGAAAAAATGTAGAATATTGCCTTAGGAATGGTTAAGAGTATTTTAGGGACTTAATAGGAGATGACAAAGGAGTAGATAGGGATATTAGAACACTGGGGATGGAAACAGTAAAAAATAGAAAATTAGATGGGAAATTTACATTGATAGAAGTGATTCAACAAAGAATTTAAAAAAATGTAAAGTGGTGGGAATAGATGGAATTCCAGGAGACTTTTGGAAAAAATACAGCAATACTAGGAATGGCCTAAACATGACAAATGTGCTAAATAAAATTAAAGAGAATGAAGAGATAGCAGAGAGTTGGAAAATAAGTATCGTAGTACCAATATATAAAGGGGAAAGGAGGGGACAACAATCCAGGAAGTTACACAGGAATAAGCTTATTATCTGTATTAGGTAAGGTATACTCAGGAATAATAGTTAACAGATTAAGGGATTGGGCAGAAACAGAAGGAGAGATATCAGAATTTCAGGCAGGCTTCAGAAAAGGTACACAAACAGTAGATAATATATTCATAATAAAGACAATTATTGATAAATATCTCAGTAGGAAAAGAGGTAGAGTTTGTTTTTTCCAGATTTCGAAAAAGCAATTGGCACTATAAATAGAGATGCACTAATATACAAACTGAGAATAAAAGGAGCAAGTGATGGATTTATAAAAGAAATAATGAAGATATACAGAGGAATTAAATTTTGTGCAAGATGCAAAAGGAACAAGATAACCGTGATGACAGAACAGAAGATGGGTAAAGGCAGGGCTATAAATTAAGTAAAATTTTATTTTATTTATAGATGTAACAGTGGACCGTGAAAGAGACATCAACACTGATTATAGGAAAGAGAGATACCAGGTTTGTTATATACAGATGATCTGGCAGTAGGAGCAATAACAGCAGTAGGATTACAAAGAGAAATAAATGAAATCCAAAAGTTTTGTAAAGAGTGTGGAATTAAAGTCAATGGTCTTTAAAGGAGGAACAAACCTGAAGAAAGAAGAACAATCCCCCCAGGGGCCTACTTCGGTAGGTACGGGTTTGGCGCACCCGGGGTCCTGAGCCAACAGTCTCCCTCGTGTGGGCTCCTCATCGTGGCTGAGGGAGATGGTCAACAGGCCCACCCACGTGTAGGCCGTGTGTGGAGACGATTAGATTATTTTTAGATTCTTTTCTAGTTTAGAGTTTAGGATTTAGTGAACGGAATTTTTAGTAGGGTTTGATTGATTTTTTTTATGTACGTGTATTTTTAATAAGTTTTGTTACACTTGTATAGTTGTTAGAAAGTTTTATATCTGGCTTTTGCCATGACTAGTTTTTTTTTAAAGGGCGCTGATGACCGCCGTAGTTGAGTGCCCTTATATATATCATCACCAAGAAGAAAAATGGTTTTTAGAGCGACAAAAATTAGAAGTAGTGAAAGAATTTGAGTACTTAGGGGTTAGGATGAATAATTTTGGAGAATGGGAAACACACAGCAGGAAGGTGGTTGGTAGAGGAAAGGCTGCAACGGCAGGAATAAGAATATGTAAAGTGAAACTTGATATATCAAGTAAATGGTTAGAGAATGTAAATTTATGAAACACTGGTAGAGTTAAAGATGTTGTATGCTGCAGAAATATGGGGAATGTCAAAGGTAATGAATAAAATAGATCAGCTATACAAGCAATTTGCCAAAGAGTATGACTGCCCAGAGCAGACCAAGCGAAGTAGCTTTAGTAGAATTATGTAAAACCAAAAGAAAAGTCATTATATTGGAAAGAGTTTTTGATATAAATGTTTTGAGGAAATATGAGGATGAAATCTGAAAGGTATGTACGAATCAAAAGAAAATAGGAAGTAGGAAAAGCTGGTGGGCTGAGGCGAAAAAAATTCTGATTTATGCAGACAATAGTATACCACAGGAAAGAAAGTCTCTGGGGGGGGGGGGGGGAGGTTCCTACATCCTCCCTCTGTAGTTTATGACACCCCATGTCATTTCAGTTACAGACCATTCAAAAACATTCTGACGGTTTCTACTTTTGTGAATGAATCTTCTCGGTTTTAGTGTACAGCGTGAATAAGGCACATGTTTTTTTAATGGTTCTGCTCCTTGTGTAGCATGCATTATCTGTCACACAGATTTGCTGTCCTTGTCCCACTGCGTAAGTGGGTACATTCCTTTTAGGGATTTTGCATTGGTGGACTGTAGAAATAGGAATGCAGAAGGTTTTTGGAAAATAGAAATAGAGTAGAGAATTCCTTTCTTGGAAGTGTAAAAGACAAGAAATATGGGGAGGGCTAGGAAATAGAAGATCACTGAAATTTTATAGGTTAATAAAGAGAGAATGGCAATAAAGACATATAGACCAATGTAACAGACAGGAGAACTTAGGAATGGCTTGGATTAGAACAGGACCAATGTTTTTAAGAGGACTAAGAAGTAATAATGTAGAAATTTGAGAATTATGTGGAGAAACAGAAAGCGCAGTTCATATTTTGATAGAGCATAAAGAGTTAGCAGCATGGAGGCAGGAAGTATGGCAGAAGAAATGGGAAAAGATGCATAGTGAGTTGATAAGACAAAAATGGTTACGGGAAAAAATGAATTTAGAAATATAGTAAATATATTTTCGAAAGCTAAAGAGAAATGGATGAGAAAAGTAAAGAGTGGAAAAGAAAATATGGGATAAGGGGAAATGGCAAGTGAGAGTAGAGGATAGAAGGGTGACTATGCAACTCAGCAAGGCTAAAAGGCCTGGGAGCCAAGCAAGCTGAGCTAGCAAGGTTAATAAGGGAAACAACACCATAATTTATACACCTAGATTAAGGAATATGTATATATTGTAGATAAAATACTGTAAATAGCAAGTTGTATAAATAAATTCAATTCAAACTACTCATGAATCTAATTTCTGAAAATCTACTTGCTTCACCAATTTGTATTTGTATAGCTCTTTTGTGAACGAAATACTTTTTCTGACACTGCTGAAACCTTCCAGAGCATTATTCCATACCTTATATGACAACGGATATGTGCGAATATGAACTTCTAATTATTTGTACATAATTACACTTCTTAATATATTTAAGATGTAGTATCCCACACTATAAGTCCCTCCATTTTTGGTCTTCGGTTATAATTATATCCAGGAATTAACTTTCACTTTGATATTGTATAATTTAGTTGCTTAGTTTGATTTGAGATATTATTATATTTCTATGATGACATATGAAAGCTTATTCAACAATTTAACATATTTGCCATAACAAGGATGTCAATTCTCTTAGATTACCACTTACTCTTTCCTTGAAGTTCTGATTCATTGTTTGCATTTAACAGCAGATGTGTTAGCAAATAATACCACTTCACACAGTTTTATTTCCTCTAAGCAATTTTTGATAAATCAGGAAGATCATGTGTACGGGCTGATAGCATGTTTTTCAATCCTTTTGCTGTGACAATTAGATCCTTTTCATTTATAAATTCAATGAATACTGAATTTATTATATATAGAATAAAAAGAATTCCAGAAAGTGGAGTGCCATTGTTATTAAAATTAGGCAAATGAGTCAACCTTGTATACACTTCTCTCCAATTACAAGTTTTTTTATGAAGACTAGTTTCTGGGAACTTCTTCCATATCCTCAGTTCTGTGGTTGACTGATGGTGCAACCAGTGTCTGCATCTGGTTTGGTGTTGTGCTGCCATCTGATTATCTGGTAAGTTTGATGATGTCATCCACGGCAGGAATTTCAAAATTCATCAAGAGGTTCTGTTTCTTAGTAATACATAAGTTTTCCCAAATCTGCAGTTCTAGAGGTTTCTTTGAACGTTTGATCAATTTTATTTCTTGCTTGATATGATTGTCAGACCAAATGATGAGCTACGGCAGACTTGTCCATGTGTTTGAATTTAATATTTTTGAAGTGTTCTTTAATTCTTGATCCTAGATTTCTTTTAGTCTTACCAATGTATATCTTGTCGCAATCCTGGAAGCACATTTGGCAAATGCCTGATATTGGATTTGTTCTGAGGGGCTAATTTTATGTTGAAGTTCTTAAATACAGCTGAAACTCGCTTATACGTTATTCACTTCTACATTTTTCGCACATATACGCTAAATTTTTAGGGACCAGTTGTTCACCATTAAAAGTTTGCTCAATTATACGTTTTTCGGTTATATGTTTTATTGGTAATGCATCACTTTTTCTGATCTCCATACACAAAATATACACATTTATACATTTTTTTGAAAAAGCGTACAGTGGTATGCTTGCTTTGGATAGCCTTGGAACTTGCTTTCAACAGTCACTTCTCCCTTTACGTTGACTACTCCTAGTGTGCTGCTTTCATTGTGATTTACCCTTTCATTGTATCATTCCAACACTTATCTATTTCAAGTGGAGTTTCAAGTTACAAACAGGAGAAGAAACATGTGATCATATCAACCAACAAGGAAGAAAACAAGAAAATCCTTAACTCTTGGTAAAAAATTAAAAATTCAGGATGAGGTTAAAAAGTCCTAAAGAAATGAAGAATATTGCCGAGTGTTTGGGCCTACCTTACTCGACACTGAAAACCATAATAAAAAATGAAGAGGATATAAGGAACGTATCAAAGCCTGGTTGCAGCTATCAAAATGTAAAGAATACAAACAGGGCATTTTGCCGATTTATAAAAATGTCAGTCTGATTCAATCAACATCGTGAGTAAAACATTCCCATCGATGGAAAAATGTTACATGAGAAGCCACTAGATTTTGTGAAGCAGCGTAACATGACGGATGACATAAGAGCTTCTGTTGGCTGGCTCCAAAAGTTTGAGAAAAGATACGACAGATATGGCTAGAGAATTTGTGGAGAGACCAATAGTGCTTATAATCAACTAGTGTATAGCTGTACGGAAAAATCCAAAGAAAGAGACAAAAAATTTTTTTAAAGCCATGTGAAATGCACAGTGTATACACAAATTTTATTTGTGTAATTAATACGCATTTCCATACCAGAAGAGAAAATCTCATTTATACATTATTTTAGTAATATCCCTTGAAAAACGTATAAGTGAGGTTCCACTGTATCTTTTCAAATTTCTTGAAGTATTTTGGATGAAACGTTAATTTGCCATATCTGATGTTTGGGTTTTCTATTTCTTTAATTAGTTGGTAATTAATTTTTAATTAGAAATTTCCTTTGGTTTTTGTTTCTTTTGTGTCTGTAGATCAATTTTTTGATTATTCTGTTTTAGTTAGCAGAATGTTGCTTAATCTGTGCACCAAACTATGGAAGACTGCATACTGTTGTTGTAATGGGTAAAATGGATGACTTAATGTTAATTGTCAACATATGTTGCTTTTCTGTATATTCCAATTACTTATCCTGTTTGTTCTTATGATTTTCAAATCTAGAAAAGGTAGCCATCCATCCTGTTCTACTTGAATGGTGAAAAATATAGATTTTTCTTGTAGGTTTAGCAACTTCATAGCATAATCAGTTAGTCTTCTAGAAACTATAGCAAACACATCGACATATCTATGCCAACATTTGAAAATCTGTGGAAAGGCTTTAGTAATATCAGAATCACACCAAGCAAGAAATAGAAATGATCAAAAAGGCAAAGAAACCTCTAGAATTGCAGATTTGGGAAAAAATTCATTACTAAGAAACAGAACCTCTTGATGAATTTTGAAATTCCCGCTGTGGATGACATCAAACTTACCAGATCAGATAGCAGCACAACACCAAGCCAGATGCAGACACCAGTTGCACCATCAGTCAACTACAGAATTGAGGATAGGGAAGAAGTTCCCAGAAACCAGTCTTCATAAAAAAATTTAATAAATGAATTTATTATTTTTTTAAGTTAGTAATTTCTACTATTTAACTCCTGCACATATTTATCTCTTACTAACTGACATGGATCGTCAACAAATGCATATTATGCAATTCAGACTTTTTACCTTCTTGCATGCATCAATTAAAATTGGCTTACCCTTGAGTTTATTTATTGCTTATTGTCTTATTTCTGTCCTTTTTTCTACTTTTTTGGATCTCTAATAACCTTTTTGCAGCTTGTTTTATATTATTCAATAGAGTAAGCTTTCCCTTGAAAATTTCCTCTTTTTTCCAAAATGCACAGGAACTTTAATCTGAGATCACTTGTATACCTTTAATAACCCAGCATTTAGGGGTTTAATGCTATATTAAAATTGTTACAGACTGTTTTCGTAAGCTTATCAAATTTTTTGAGTTTACATCCTTTTCTACATAAACCTCATACCAACTTTCCTTGCTTAATAGGCATTTGAAATGTGTAACAATTTACATATGTGGATTGGAGGTGAAGATGGTGTTGAAGTTCCTCGGATGCTCTTATATCCATAGAAAACTCACCCTCAGGGCATGGTCACAGATGAGATAGTTATAATTGGTGTGTAGATAAAATAAATATAATACTCTATCTAATTTTAAATTGCTACTTTAATTGCAATAAACTTTGTAAAAATGTTCTTTTCAACACTAAACAAATACACACTTCTGTGAGTGTTGATCATACTCAGTTATAAAACTTTGCCCGTTACTTTTGCAACACTTTATGCACAATTCTTTCTGCCGAAGTATGAATACTCTTACATACATCTGGACTAGAAGAAAGCAGCTTTATTACGATCTTGATTTTATAATTTTTCCATTGCTATGGAAGTCAACGTTTACTATTGGTCCATGTCGCAACCAATTACACTTATGTTCATTATCACATTTTATAATATTTTTATAATTATTCTTTTGAAATCATTTTGCAACACTGTTTAACATTTAAATAATATTTGTAATTCATTTAATTAATTTAGTTAATACCATAAATCAAAATTAATATTTATTATAAGCATTGAATTTTATCCAATATGATAAAAGTCAATCCTAAGTTAAACTAAACATTAAATAACTGTTTCAAATGCTTGTGATAATCCTTGTTAAAATATCTTTTACTGCTTTTTGTTCAACTTTTACACAAATTTGACTTGATAGTTTTAGAATTTGTGCTTGGTGATCTGAGATAGCTGATTCCAATATATGCACAGGCTTTTCATAGGCCATATTTGTGATCAATACATTAATGTAACAGGGTTTTTGTTATTCTGGTTGGAACCTGTACTGTATAAGTTTTCTATTTCTATGAGCTTATGGCTATGTTGCATTAATAATAAAGAAGATGCACCTGAATAGGCATTAAGTTTACAATCTTTCACTGCTTGCTTTTGCTGTACTTAAGGTAGGGTGCACTCTTGACACATTTCAGGATGAGATCTTTCACACAGGTTTCTGCACAGTTCTCAAGAACAGCTTTCACAAGGCGTGTGGTATTTTGTTTTTATATAGTTCCTGATGGAAGTCATGGGTCACTAGTTTTATGATACGTCTCTGGGATTAATTTTTCTTGGTCCAAGATCTTTTCAGCATTGCACTACAGATGTAGAAGTCCTTGTGAATCTCCCTTACCTTCATTCTCTCTTCTAACACTTCCTCACATGGGCCGGTCGATGGCAGAAGATGTGTCAAGCATACTGTCACCCAATTAGCGGAAAGCACAACCAACGACAGCTGAGTAAGGGGCTAGAGGCAGCCAAGCCACACCCACCCATAAGTCTCTGTCACTAACTGAGGAGGATGATTAGGGAAATGTCACTTGTCGTTGGCCGCCTCTTCCCCCCCCTTCCACTGCCATCTGGAACCTTCGCGGTGATTCACGGAAACTAGAGGCTTCGAGAACGGCGATATTCCTATAAAAAGGGCTGCAGTGAGTGAATTGACTCAGTCAGTACTTGGCAAGCAGCGAAGTAGCGCCGTGTTAGTCAACGAGAAGACTGTGCGTGCAACGGAAGAATTTATGTAATTGTGAGCATACAGTGGAACTGCAATGGACGAACTGGTGAATTGTAATTGTGTGCATTACGTAATTCTGTGTAATCGGCAAGTGTTCAACTGTAAGTCGGTGTAAATAAAGAACATTGTTGACTTTGTGTAATTGGACTTTTCATATCACGAACCCACAAAGTCACAATACGTTTTCCAAGAAGAAAGTCTCCCTGGTGAGCTCATAAACCAGTCAGAATTTGGTGTTTTTCTCTACACCAAGCACCTTCTTTAGATACCTCACTTTTACTTTCTCCAGCCTTTTAAGGTCACCTTTTTTCAACTTCTCCCATATTAGTTCTGTAACATATAGTGCCATCAGCATTATTATTGCCTGAAACAAGATCAATGCTGTGTCGAGAACTAGTAATCGTAGATTCTTTATATTGTGACTTTGTGGGTTCGTGAAATGAAAAGTCCAATTACACCACTCAAAAATGTTCTTTATTTCCAACAACTTACAGTAAAACACTTGCCAATTACACAGAATTACGTAATGCACACAATTACGATTCACCAGTTCGTCCGTTACAATTCCCCTTTGCTCTCACGATTACGTACAATACTCCGATGCACATACACAGTCTTCTCGTCCTTACACTAGCATTGCACTCTTACGCTGCTTGCCAAGAACTCGCTGACTAACTCAATTCACTCGCTGCAGCCCTTTTTATAGCAATATCGCCGTCTTCTCAAAGTCTCTAGTTTCCGTGAATCCACGCAAAGGTTCCAGATGGCAGTGGAAGGGGGGAAAGAGGCGGCCAGCGACAAGTGACATTTCCCTAATCATCCTCTCAGTGACAGAGACTGATGGGAGGGCGTGGCACGGCTGCCTCTGGTCCCTTCTCAGCTGTCGTTCGTCTGGCGTTCCGATAATTGGGAGACACTGCTCACTCCTCAAAGCTGGTCGTCCCGAACAGCACCATCGTAGCGGGCTAGACGATCCAGGCGTACCACCATCTTCCCTCGGGGAACCTTCTAGATGCGGTAGACCACGTCGTTAATCCTCTTCACCACCTGGTACGGTCCTTGCCATGGCTGCTGGAGCTTCGGGCAGCGTCCCTTGGTCCCGGTAGGATGGTACAACCAGACCAGGTCACCTTGCTGGAACCCTTGGCTGTTGGCTTGCCTGTCATATCTGGTCATCGGTCATCTGGTCATCGGTCATCATGCGGTCGCTCGCCTTCTGGATGTTCTGGCGAGCCATCTCGTGCATTTTGTGGAGATGGAGTTCTCCACATACTCGGTCACCGGCTGCTTCGCCTCCAGAGGGCTTCCAAAAGCCAGGTCACAAGGGAGGCGTAACTCTCAGCCAAACATTAAGCTGGCTGGTGTCATTCCAGTTGTGTCGTGTGTAGACGAGCGGTAGGCCAGCAAGAACAGTGGCACCTTGACGTCCCAGTCTCGCTGGTGGCTGGCCACGACCTTCCTCAGGTGTTCCTCTAAGGTCTTGATGTATCTTTCGACCATGCCATCCGACTGGGGATGTAGAGGCGTCGTGCGGGTCTTGTTCACCCCAAGCCTTTGTGGTGCCTCCTTCATTAGGTTGGACTCAAAGTTGGTACCCTGGTCACTGTGTAGCTCCAACGGCACCCCAAATCGTCAAAACACTTGCTCCACGAGGCAGTCTGTGATTGTCTTTGCCTCTTGGTTTGGGATGGCATACACCTCCGGCCACTTGGTAAAGTAGTCCACGACCACCATTAGACACTTGTTGCCTCGGTCGGAAACTGGGAACGGTCCAGCAATGTCAACGGCGAGCCGTTTGAATGGCGCTTCGACGTTGTACTGCTGCATGCGACCCCGGCTCCTAGTCTGGGGGCCATGACTCGCCGCGCACACGTGACACTGACGGCACCATCTCTCAGCATCTGCTCAGAGTCTCAGCCAGTAGTAGTACTGCCGTAGTTTGTCAATCGTTCGGTTCACTCTCAGGTGTCCTCCTGAAGTACCGGCATGCACTTCTTCCAAGACTTCCGGTACCTTACTCCAAGGAAGCACCAACTGTTCTCTCTGCGTCTTCCCATCAGGTGATTCCCATACCCGGAACAGCACGCCATCTCTGGTCTTCAACGAGTCCCATTGTGCCCAGTATGACTTATTAGGTGGCGCTCCTTGGTGCGATGTTCTCCCAGGTTGGTCTCGTCCCTGCCTCCACTTCCCTCAAGAGTGGCCCCAAGTCTGCGTCCGCCAGCTGCTCCCTCCTCAGGCCTGCGCTATCCCAGCCGTCTGCAGGCACTGCCACAACCACTCGGAATGCTGCGGCACGCTCCATCTCTTCCACTCTTGTGCACTGGCCGCACTCTTCTGGACAGGGTCTTCGGGACATGGTGTCTGCGTTACCGTGGCTCTTCCCTCTACGATGTTCTGAGGTGAAGTCGTACTCCTGCAGCCTCTGGACCCAACGTGCTGTCTGGCCTTCCAGGTTCTTAAAGCTCAATAGCCAGGTTAGAGTGGAATGGTCAGTCCTCAGGTGAAATGGTTGACCGTACAGGTACTTGTGGAAGTGCTCCAAGGTCTTTACTACCGCCAGTAGTAAACTGCACAACTCTTTCTTATCCTTTGGGCGAGGCCAATCTCTCACAGCCTGTGTCTTCTCCGGGTCTGTGGCCACTCCGGTTACTGAGACTATGTGGCCTAAGTAGTTCACCACCTTGCGGAAGAGCTGGCACTTCTTCGTGTTCAGCTTCAAGTTGGTCGCCTGCAGTCTCTGTAGCACCTTACTCAGATTCTCGAGGTGATCTTCAAAAGTCTTCCTGATGATGATGATGTCGTCCAGGTATAGCAGGCAGGCATCGTAAGTCAGCCCTCTCATCACTGACTCCATGAGGCGTTGGAAGGTAGCTGGTGCATTGCAGAGGCCAAAGGGCATAAACGTGAACTTCCAGAGCCCTTGGCCCGTTGAGAATGCGGTCTTCTCCTTGTCTCTTGGGTCTAGAGCTACCTGCCAGTAGCCCGACTTCAGGTCCAGGGTCGAGAACCACTGTGCACCAGCTAGCGTGTCCAAGGTGTCATCAATCCGGGGTAAGGGGAAACAGTCCTTCCGGGTGACAGTGTTCAACTCAAGACTACAGGGGAACACCAAGGGCTGTCAGACTCTTTAATCACTCCCCTGGATCTCATGTCCTCCAGCATGTCTCGTACCGACCCTTGCTTCGCCAGCAGAACGTGCCTATGTGGCTGCCAAATAGGCCGGGCGTCCCCACTTTGTCCGTGCGGCCGTAGTCACTGTTGCCTTGGCTGAAGACGCTCTGGTATCACCTCAGCAGTTGTCGAACTTTCTCCAGCTGCTCTGCGGTCAGGTGGTCGGCCGCCCTCTCTAGTAAGCCTTCTAGCCGGGGCCCCAGGTGTTGCGTCAGCACCGGCTCCTGTGTCTTGTCGATTGCTGCTACGCTTACCACGGGCTCGCACGTTCCCAACTCCGTCCCAGACTGAACATTGTGATTGGTGTCCGTTGGATTTAGCAGTCTCACTGGCACCTCCTCTCGGCACGGCAGCAGTATGGCTACACATAATCCGTGCACAGGCGTCTTCTGGTCCAGCATCATGTTCCTGGTTCTCTGGCCTTGCAGTCGCGCTGTCACCACCACCTCGCTCCTCGCGGGGACAACCACGTCATCGTTCAAGACGACCCTGCAAATTCCAAGGCGCTCCTCTGGTTGACGGAGTATAACTTCTTCTCCGTTGAGCCGCAGGACCTTCTTGCCGACGTCGACCATCGCCTCGTGGCTCCTGAGGGCATCCAATCCCAGTATCACCTCAGCCACCTTCGCGACGAACACCCACAGACGTACGGTGCTCCTTCCCAAGGTCAGTTTCAGCAGGGCCTCCTTCTCCACAGGCAAGGTGTCGCCCGATGCCGTGACGAGCTGGTATGATCGGCTCGGCTTCCTTGTCGGCAAACCTTTCGCCACGTCAGGTCTGATGATGGTCACGGCTGCCCCGGTGTCCACCAGCACGCGGCACGGCTTTTCTCTTACCCAACCGTCCGCGATGAGGCTGTCATCCATACGCCGGCTGACGGCGTGCAGTGTCCCTTGAGGGGATGGTGGTGATGGCCCTTGTATTCCTTGTTCAAGTTTTTCAGCCCTTAGATGTTAGTTATTCATCAATCTTAACCGTTTCTCTCTAACTTACCCAAGATATTCACCTATATTTATTACATTCTTTTCTCCTTTTACCAATAACATTTTCTTTATTATTAATACCTCCCCCCCATCCCTAAAACTGTCCCACTTTTGTTGCCAAATTTGTTCTCTCCATATCTTTGTTTGCAATAAAGTATACTATGCCAATCTGTATCCTCTTTTCCACACATTGGGCATTTCCCTGTATCCTTTTCATATCTAATACCTTTCAAATTTCTAACTCCTGTCCTTGCCCAGGCAAATCCTTCTTGTCCTGACTTATTACACACATCTATGTACTTCTCCCTCCCCCACACTGTCTTTATTTCCCTATATGTCCTCAATGATCTTTTCTTCCTTACACTGGCAAATATAACTTGGCTATCTAAATCTTTCAGCCTTAATTCTACCTCTTTCAAAAAGCCCCTATAATAATACTACTCCTTGTTTCTCCAAATATGTCTCAAACCTATCTGTTCCATCAGTTCCCTTACTTTTTGCACCCAAGACTCTCCCCATTTGCTTCTCATCTGCAAAAACATTCCTTGATAATATTGCTTTCCACCAAATTGGCAACTCTGTATAGATATTTCAATGCCCTTGAGACAATTTTAATCCTTGCTGAATACCTTCCCAGCTCTAATTGTGCTGACCCATTAAGCAAAGCTACTGGTAAGCCCAAAATATATTTACAGAAGGATCTGTTAACCCAAAATATATTTACAGAAGGATCTGTTAATAATGTCCACCTCTTTCCATGCTTCAACATCTCGCCATATTCTTGCCTCATGCAACATTTTATGTTCTACTATGGCAGTATAAATCCTTTCCAGCCATTTGACATTAATGTCAGGTAATTTCCTTAAACATGCTCTTACAATACTCATGGCCATTTTACCTTTTGCTAGAACCAATTTTTTTCTGTTCAGTCCATTTACCATCACAGCTCAGTCTTATCCCCAAATAATCAAATCTTTTCACAACCTCTATTTCTCTTCCATTTATCTCCCATTTCTCATCTTTATGCAATCTATAACCTTTCTTAAAAACCATAATCTTCATTTTCTTTTCGTTAACTCTCAACCCCCATTTTTGGAAATAACTTATTGCTTCAATTGCCCTTCTCAGCCACCTAGATATAGAACCAACTACTAAGTCATCTGCAAATAACCCTGGGATTTCTTTGTCATGAATAACTGGTGAGTGAACCCCATTTTTAGCAATCTCCTCTAGAATATCATCTGTAAAAAGGTTAAATAGCACCAGACTCAGTTTACATCCCTGTCTTACACCCATCTTGCTCTCTATACAATCAGTTACTTTGTTTCCCTGCAGCTAGATGCAGAACTCATTGTGATATACTTTGTGCAGTATTTCAATAAATTTACAACTTACCCCTTTGCTATTTAATTTTATCCACAATGGCTCTATCAATTGTATCAAATGCTTTCTCTAAAATCAATAAATGCAGTATAAACCCTTCCCCTTTTATTGCTTAAATATTTGTCTATGACTGTTTTGATAGTAAAAATATCAGTTGTTCTCCTCACTGGTCTAAATCCTGCTTGGAACTCTGATAGCTTCTTCTCCTTCTCTACCCACTTCTGTAGACTGTTTGCTAAAATACCTGTAAAGATCTTCCCTATAATAGAAAGTAAGCTTATCACCCATAATTTGCTGGGTTGCTTTTACTTCCCTTTCCTTTGTAAATTGGTGCTACCATGCTTATCCTCCACTTTTTGGGATCTCGCTTTTATTTCCCTTTCCTTTGTAAATTGGTGCTACCATGCTTATCCTCCACTTTTTGGGAACCTCCCTCATTTTCAATATTTTATTAAATAGCCTTATTCCTATTTTTCTGGCCATACCTTCCAAACCTGCCCTGGTATTCCATCAATCCCACTGGCTTTGGTGGCTTTTAACTTCCTAATTTGTTCACATAACTCGTCATCTGTAATTTCTCCATCTAGATCATTTATTAAATACTGGCTTCCCTGGAATCGCGTTTCCACTACCTGTAAACAAGTCGGTACTAATAAATTTTTAAAATGCCCACACCATTGGTCTGAACTTATATCCTCATTTCTTGCCCCCTCTTTACGTAGGCCTTTAACTATTGACCATACCTTTTTTGAATCATTAGTTTTTGCTGCCTTATTTAACATTCTACCTATTTTTATTCTCCATTCCCTCTTTTCCTCCATCAGGCATCTATATGCCCATCTAAGTGTCAAAAATTTTTCTCTCTCCTCTCTTGCTCCTGACTGTCTCCACCTCCTCAACTCTTGTCTTACTCTCATTTTAGCCATTTTACAATCCTTATCAAACCAACACCTATTTTTATCTTGAAAACCTACTATCTTCATTCCATCCCACGTCCTCTTTACACAATATTCTAACTCTTCAACAGCTTGCTCTATTTTATTGGTATTTACTAAACCACTTCTCTCACTTGCAGTACTTCCCCCTCCTTCTGAATTTAGTTCTTCACAAAAATGATCATGCTTTTCCTCTCTCCATTTACAAATTTCCACAACACTTAGACAATCAGTGCCTACTTCTGTAAAGTTTCTACTAACTTCTCCTAATTTCAGTTTCACTGGAAAATGGCAACTCCCTGTTATCACATTCATAACCTCAAAATCTATCATCCAGTTGTCAATCCCCAGTGAGCACATTATCATGTCCACCACACTCTGGCCATTTCTATTAATAAATGTATATTCCCCTTCTGCATCCAAGCCTTTAAACCCATTACAAATTAGATTATTCTGCTCTTCACAAAAATCTAAAAGCTTCCTCCCTTCACTATTGATAACCGTATCTTTAATCTGTCTATCTGATGCATACTCCTTATCATATTCTGCACTTGGGTTATTCAGTTTAGCTTGGTTATCCCCAATCCTTGCATTTAAATCCCCAGCAACTATTATTTCTGCACTTCCATATTTATTTTTCAGTTCCTCGATTCCCCAACTTAATTTCCTGAACACATTTGTATCAGAATAATCTGATGTAGGCGGTGGATTATATACTACAGCAATACACACCATTCTTCCTTTCTTAAATATATCACTCAAGGATAGCCACAACACCGATTTACTCTGCCCCTTCTGTGGCTCTTCACACCCTCAATACTATAAAAAGTAAACCCTGGAATCACTATATTTACTTCCCTTTCTAGCCATGTTTCCACCACCAATAACATGTCACATCCTTTTCAACGCAGATTGAACCTCACCACTGCACACTTTTTCATATAAACCTTCCACATTCCAAGTCACCTCCGAAAACTCAAACCCTATTCTGACCCTTTTCTTTCAAACGCATATTTTTCTAAATTCACTTGCTGTCTTGTCCGCACCCACTCTTTTAGCTCCAAAATACTGCTCGAAGGCATTGAAACTACATTCAAATCTTCCTGATTCCAGCTGACTCCTTTATCTGTTGTTCCACTAGCCTCCCCTCCCACAGTTACCACCAGCTGATCTCTTGAGCCATGTGCATCTTCTCGTGTATGGCGCCGTCTGCTTTGCCCGCCTATCCAGTGACATCACTGGTGACGAAACTGTACTCCCCCTCCTATGCTGTTGTGACGATGCAACTGGCGACGTTATCTCCCCTCACTCTATTCTGCTGTTCTGAAGTTGCCTCTATTGCTTCCGCATGTATTCACCCTTCTTGACCTGTACCATCTGCTCACGATATACAATCTGACATGCGCCGCACGAAGGATGTAGTTCCCCTCCCATGCTAATGTAATGCTGACCGAGTTCCTGTTTTACACCATCTATCCATAAGTGCATTCTTTTAACAAAGGCTTTTTTTACCAACTTCTCTTGTTATTTTCATTTCCATTAGTGCTATCGATTTTAATTCCCTCTGTTTCTTTCCTAGATCTTGTTCAATGAATATTTTTGTCCCTTTTAGCGGTTTACTGCTCCTCAACACGTCCTGTTTGAATTTCATTGTTGCAGTTTTAACTATTATGGGTCTTGGTCTTGTTCCTTTTTGTCCTATCCTGAAACAGTCCACTATTTCCCATCCCACCAGCTTCAACTTTAATTTCTCTTGCAATAGCTCTTCTACGTCCTGCCAGGCTCTGTCCCTTTTCTCTTCCACACCAAAGATAATCAAATTCTGTTTCCTTCCTCCAAGTTTTCTAGACGTAATAATCTGCCTTTACACTTTTATTTCATCCTTTATCTCATCCTCAAATTTTCCCAATGCTAATTTCACCTCGTCAAACTTTTCTCCCATTCTTTCTCCTAGTCTGCTTTCCATACTTTTCATTTCCTTGGTGATATTTTCCAGCATTTTGCCTATCTGTTCCATTGTGTAACAGTAGTTTTGGATTAAATTCAGAAAAATTATGAAACGTTTATAAAAATATATGTAAATGTGTGATTAGCCAAAGTAATAATTGTATGACGTAATGTGGTGATGTGCCATTAAATCAGCCAATCACAAAATTAAGAGAGGAGTAACAATAGTTATGGAAAAATCAATCTTGGAATAGAGAGATTTTTGTTGTAATGGTGGAGTGTGATGAATAGTGGTGCAAGATCAAGACCATTTAATAGTTTCAATCTGTTTGAATATAACAAAGTAAGAATTTATCAATATGTTGGAAGTGACTGGGAAAGGAAGTTCAAGTAAAATGTAATCTAAATAATACAATTAAATAGTTACAAAATTTGACTTCTCCGAAACTTTATTCCGAATCATGCCTTAAGACCAAGAATCTCATGACTCTTAGTTAACCAAGTACAATCATCAAGAAACAAATCAAAATACAATGAATTTGTTATTTCTGGCTTCTCGACGTGGATCTTCGAAAAGTGCATCCCATCTCAAATATAAAAATCCTGTACCAAATTGCGCCCAAACGTGTGGATTAAGATGGAGAGAAGTTAACGGTGAATAGTCACAAATTCCTGTTCCAATTGTCAGTCCAGGATTTAATTCTACTCCTCCAATAACCAAAAGAGTGCATATTACGAAGATAAACCACTAATTTATGCCCATTGCGCCTTTTTCATTCTTCTTAAATTTAATTTTTCAGGCATCAAAAGCACCTATCCTCGCTCGGTACATTTGTATATCATCTTCGTTTGCGAGCGAGCGCACTAACACGTCCGACCTCTCTCGCGTCCAGCAAGCAACTCATCCTCTAGTAAGTACCTTTATTAAGCTTTGAACATTTAAATAGCAAACTTTTTTAATTTATTTCGGTTTACTTCTCATTTGTTTTCCATACCTTTGTCTGCTTTTCTTTCTTCCCTACCCTTTTCATGCTAGGATAAGCACTTAGAGGCTCTGCATTAGGTGATTTGGTTGTCAAGACTAAGAGATTGGGCAGAATCAGAAACTAATCAGAATTTCTAGCTGTATTTAAGAAAGAAACGTGTAATTAACACGTGTAATTAAAATGGAAATAAACCACCACTACAATTCGTTACATTCCACAGAATTAAAAATATACGAACTACACTTAAAAATTTCGAAATGCATGAACCCGGCCATGTGGTCTAACTTAGAAAATAATATGCTGTCAATTCTTAATTTGAAAATGCGTAAGAAAACAGCCATTTTAAAACAAAAATTCATGAATCTTCAAAAGAAGCAAGAACAAAATCCACAAAATAAGCAAGATTTATTACTCCCATGTCAAAAACCTAACAATGTAACGAATCTATCCACATACAACTTCACGGAGAAAGAAATAGATTTTCTAAACAAAGGCCTAAAATCATGTGTAGATTACACAAAAAACATTGAAAACTATATCGCGGACATTGAAATAGCGATATATAATTTGCCCGATAATAAAAAATCTACGATCAGAACACAGTGCTTAGAAACTCTAGATCATATTCAAAATGCAAATTCAAAAAGATATTCATATAAAAAATTAATCAAAAATTTAAATGAAAAACCGGTAATCTACACAAAAGCAGACAAGGGTAACAAAATAGTAATATTGGACGAAGAAGACTATCGCAAAAAAATGGACAACCTTTTAAACGGAAAAGAATTTGTTAAACTAGAAAACAATCCATTAAAGAAAGCATGCAAATCTGTGGAATTAGCAATTAAAAACAGTAAAATCATGACTAAAAGAGATAAATTGAACAACAAAATAGACAGTCCAAAAACACCATACATATATGGTTTACCCAAAATACATAAACCTGAAATTACCCTCAGACCAATAATTAATAACATTGATGCACCCACTTACCAACTATCAAAATGGCTGGTTCAAACCTTCAGATCCTTCACAAAATTTGAAAATTTAAGTATCAAAAACTCGTTTGAATTGTTAAATCTCCTGAAGGACACAAAGATCAACTCTACAGATGCTTTAGTTTCCTTTGACGTCATTTCTTTATATCCAAGTATACCTACCAATGAGCTTATTCCACTTCTCAAAAAATGGCTGGAATCAATACAAATAACACCTGAAGAAATAGAAGAACTTTCACAACTTACAGAAATTTGTATCAATCAAAATTTTTTCAGCTTTAATGGACAAATCTATAAACAAAAAACGGGCCTAGCTATGGGCAACCCATTGTCTCCCTTCTTAGCAGATTTATTCATGAGTGCTTTTGAAACACATATCACAAAAGCTTTTCCAAATTATTTCAAAGTGTGGTATCGCTATGTTGACAACATTTTTGCAATAGTACCTAAAAAACTCATACAAGATGGTCTTAAACTTTTGAATATACAAAATCCAGCTATAAAATTTACATTGGAAACAGAAGAGGATGGTGCGCTCCCCTTTTTGGACATCAAGATCAAAAAAATGAACAACAAACTCACTTTTGGTATCTACAGGAAACCGACACACACAGATAATTACATTAAGAACAACAGTTTCAACCCAAAACAACACCAACATGCCATTTTCAACAGTTTAATCTTTCGGATGATCAACTTTCCACTAAACAGAGAAGATTATCAAGAATAATACCTACACATAAAAAAAGTAGCTATATCCAACGGTTTCAACCCAAATTTAGTAGACAAAACTGTTAACAGACTCAACAAAGCTAAGAAAATAAAAGAAACCACCACCCTAGAACCTACAGGAGAAAAAGAGAAAAAACTTTTTAAAAAATTCACCTTCCACCCATCAGCCTATAACAAATTCCAAAAAATCTTCTCAAAACACAACATAACTCTTGCACCTCAAAATAGGTTTAATATCAGATATTTGTTAAAAGGCCCTCCCAAAAATTCAATCACTACCAAAGAAAAACCAGGAATCTATGAGATCAAATGTGAAACTTGCCCTAAAATTTATATAGGAAAAACAAAAAGAAATATTAACATCAGAACTAAAGAACATATGAGAAACATTAAAAATGGTGAAACAGAAAAATCAGCAGTGGCTTTTCATTTTTTGAATACTAGACATGACATCAATTTGGAAACATCTCTAATAAAATACGTTAATCACCCCATAGACCTTTCCGTATGGGAAAAAATCTTCATTAACAAAAATCGTCATAGTCATGAATTTTGAAACTGCACCACCGGACATCTTTGACAAGTACATCACGCCATCTATTGACAATACGGAGAAAGAAGAAACCACTACAACTTGCACTAGTCGAGTATCAGCTGAGGATAAGAGCAAGAGCTCTTGAAACATGTCCTGTGAATAAACAGGTGAGTGAAGCAATGTGTCAATATATTCTCGATTCAATTTTGTACTAATAGTCAATGAGTTCATTTGAAGTGTAATAACCCACCTTTGTGGTATGATGGTAGCATTAGGGATGAGTTAGAATCTCAGAAAGATGAATGTTGGGCAATTAGACTTGGAGCTCACTAGTGTATCATTTCACTCATTGTCAAATATGAAAATGATATCAAAACTTAGATACTAAGAGCAACCAGAACAGATATAAAAACTTATATTTTTATCTCACTTTACTTACTGGCTACATTCTTACATTTCCAGTGAACATTAAATCAATTTTAGTAAACCTGAAAAAAAATTGACCTGTACATAAAAAAATGAAGTACAGTTAGTAATTATTTAGTCCCTTTGAAAGCAGGCTGATGCAGAAATATATGTGGGTCAAAACAGAGAAAGCTCAGCTCGACTTAATATTCTTTTATTAAATTTAGTTTCATACTTATAGGTACATGCCAGATTCTAATGCAACAAATTTTTAATAGAAAGGAAGAGGTATAAAAGGGGCTGGGTAAGACTGGAAGATTAACACAGCTTTATTTGCATTTTGAATGACAATGCAAGATGTATACAAGTCCAGAACCCCCTCCCCCCATTTTTTAAAGCACACTTGTCAATTACAGAGTTCACTTCAGTGTTGTCAATTTCTGAATTTCGTCCCGAAGGAGTCCTTTTACAAGCCAGTAAATATACCAATCAGTCTGTTGCTTTTAATCACACTTAAAAATTATTGCTTTGTGCTGAGTTTTAAAATCAGGACCTTGGGAGTTAGGGTAAGCCAGTACTTAACCACCTTAGATGGCTCAAATACTGTAACATTTTGAAACTAGAAGGAATGGAGAAACAGCAATTGTCAGATTGTGTTTTGTGAAAATACAAAACCAGAATTACATACATTTATAAAAACACATTAGGGATGGAAATTAAGTCACACAGTGGAGGAACTAAACAACAGAGTGAAGATAAAAGTGAATTGAGAAGATATTGACACATTGCTTCACTCGCACTGTTTTGTCATAGGACATGTTTCAAGAGCTGCTGCTCCCATCATCAGCTGAATCTCGACTGACACAGTGAAGCTTTTTAAGCATTAATGTTGGCTCTCTGTTCTGTTGTAGGTAACAGAAGCATAATCAATGTTTACATTTCATTAAATTTTCCTTATTGGAGAGAAAAAAAAAAAAAACCTAAAATTATTGCCTCTTTTGTACATTAATTAAATTACGGTCTATTGGCAAGTGATTCTAGATGGAAAATTAATGTTACAAATCCAATTTCACACAATTTTAGTTTTGTTATATGTACTCTTGGAATATTTGAAATTAATGTAGATAACGTGCAATGAATTAGGTTCTGAAGTTATTACATACCAAGTCCACGAGCAGCAACAGCAGTTGCCACAAGTATATTCATTTTGCCACTCTTGAAATCCATCAAAGCTATCTCTCTTTCTTTTTGCATTCTATCACCATGTATGCTGGTTGTTGGAAAATCACGCTCAGACAGATAAGCAGCTATGAAATCTGCATTACGTTTTGTTTCAACAAAGACCATGGTTTTCTCCGAGCCTGAAATTTATAAGAACACTTATTTTCATGCTGTTTCACCAAGTTGTAAAATATGAATTCAACTTTTACCTATATCTGAAATCAACTACAGCTAGAGTTTGTTGCCCATTACATTTAAAGAAACAAATGCACAGCTGCTAAAAATGGTGACTTTCACACTACTTCAGCTACCATACTATAAAACTATGTGCTGCCTCTTAAATATTAAGTTGTCTCAAAAAAATAACTGGATAACTTGATAACAATGATGTTAACCATATCAAACAGGAATATACTACAAATTCCTATGAAGCACAAAATTAATATACTTTTAAGTAAACTAGTACTATGGAGCATTGAGTACTAGATCGACTCAAAAGCGTATACGGGTGTCCCACCTAACTCAGTGACCTCAAATATATCTGAAATGAAACAAAATATGAAAATTCCAATTGGCCAGGCAT
The DNA here is from genome assembly GCA_030765055.1 of Mantis religiosa. Classification (NCBI taxonomy): domain Eukaryota; kingdom Metazoa; phylum Arthropoda; class Insecta; order Mantodea; family Mantidae; genus Mantis; species Mantis religiosa. Next base: position 118,163,507 of record CM060949.1, on the reverse strand, counting down.
TTACATATGTCAGGGGTTAACACAATGAGAAGGTATGCACAATCTATAAAAGCAAACAAATAACACTTCCAACACCAAGTTACATTTTTTTAGATGGAGCATGTATGCTTATTGTATCAAAATGAAAACTAGAACCACAATTAGTGATAACACTTGGTTTCACGTTTCTAAACCTCATTCTGAAATATGTGGCTATTACAGGATGGCAATGGTACCACCATTTCTAACATAATGCAATGCACGTACCTCTGTGCTCAGAGCAGGGATTGCTTGCACTGGCTGTAGCCCGCTGTAAACAAACCGATATCAGCTCGGCACGTTCTAGCTTAGTATACTAGTCTCTCCTGATTTGGTCTGCTGTCATACTGTAATGTAATTCAGATATATAAAGCGCTCCAGAGTGAGTTTGGATTGGGCAGTTACGCTGCATGCCTCATGCTATCGAAGTTCGCAGGTAGGTGACACAAGGTGCTATCTGCTGTAGTCATTTGTAAACATAACATACTCCACGTAGCTTGCTACTATTAATTTCTTTGTCTTATGAAACAGCAATAAACAAGCTATTCCTTAGTTATTTGTTTATGGGTGTTTAACGTGTTGTAACATTCCTTATAACAAATACATAAAATATGAAGCTATGAACAGTGAAGTAAACAAATATATACAAATATAATAATTTCTAACTTAAAAAACTTATCTTTTAAGAAATGATGACTGATCTTTTAACGAGTCCCCCCCCCCCCCCCCCACCAAAATGCAAATCACTACAGCATTCCCTTTAATTTTTAAATGTTGGTATAGATATGTTGATATTTTTGCTATTGTTTCTGATAAACATATAAATGATGCTTTAACATTACTAAATTTGCAAGATATAGCTATAAATTCACATTAGAGACCAAAAATAATGGATTTCTTCCTTTTCTAGATCTAAAAATAAGAAATAATAATAAACTTTGGTATTTATAGGAAGTCTACTCATATCCATAATTACATAAAAAAGTTTTAACCCATTTTAACATAAATTTGCCATTTTCAAAAGCTTGATTTATAGATTAATAGATAATAGATTAATAATTTATAGATTTATAGATTAATAAATATACCAATGAATAAAGAGGAATTTAATAAAGAATATAAACACATTAATAGTGATAAATATTAAAAGCAGAAGCATTATTAACAGTGAAGTATTCTTCATATTTGAGTTTGATTTATGGGTCAAACTCAAACTTCACTTACTTGCTGCTGTATAACTAAAACGTTTTCAAGATCATTCGATCTCATCCTCAGCTGTTTGGTGACTAAATGAACATTCCTCTTCTTCCACTACTACGGAGCTAGATAATTACATAAAGAAAAATGAATACAACCCAGTTTCACATCAACTAGCTGCCTTTAGAAGTCTAATTCACAGGCTATACAACATCCCACTGAGTAAGGAAGAATTTTTGAAAGAACACATAAAAGACACAGCAGTATTAAATGGATTCAACCCAGCCATCATAAGGAACATGAAGAGAAAGGAAAAACTGAAGATAATATAAAAAAATACCACTCTCACACCACTTAAAAACACAAATTGGCAATATAGAAAATTCACCTACCATCCATGGGCTTTTAGAAAATTTGAACGAATCTTCAAAAGACTAAACTTAAAACTAGCACCCCAAAACAAATTCAGTCTGAGAAACCTGCTAAATAAACCACTAAAAAATTCAATCCCCAACACTTTGAAATTGGGAATTTATCAGATAAACTGTGAAAACTGTGATAAAAGCTACATAGGAAAAACTAAGAGAAACTTGTTAACCAGGCAAAAAGAACACCAGAGGAACATAAAGTTGAAACAAACAGAAAAAATCTGCAGTGTCAACAATTTTGGACAGAAAACCACAACATTGGCCATAACATAAAACTGTTAAAATCTTTAAGTACACGCATAGAATTGGATATTTGGGAAAAAATATTCATAACCAAAAACCGGGATAAATTATAAATTTTGAAATCCCGGCATTAAATGAAGTATTAAAACTTAGGGCCCCTAACACCAGATGGCAGAGGGATTGGAGCACCATAGTAGTGGAGGAAGAAGAATGTTCATTTAGTCACCAAACAGCTGAGGATGAGATCGAATTATCTTGAAAACATTTCAATTATACAACATAGTGAAGTTGAGTGTAAACATAGTGACTCATAAATCAAACTCAAAAATGAAGAATACTTCACTGTTAATAATGCTTCTGCTTTTAATAGTTATGCCATAGTCAAGTTTGGACCAAACCAGTTAGTATTAAAGCCTCTACATTATAGTGTGATTGCCACCCCAAAATGCTCCATACAAAACCTTCAGCACTTGAAGTGAACAATCTTATGAAACAGAACATGATACTTCCATATCAGTTTATGGTCCAGGTAAAGGCCCAAGAATTTAAGTGTGAATCAAACAGCATGGGTGTGCCATGCAAATGATTAGGTGGATGTACACCATGAAAACAATGAAAGGGTATGCGCTGTGTCTTCGCAGGGGAAAAACAGAATGCCGTGCAAAGGTCCCAGGCTATTAGTGATGATATGAAGCTGGTGCTCAAGAAAGAGTGATAGATTTGACACTAATGATGCTGTTAATGGTTACGGGAAAAAGGGCCACACTGAGGATCAACCCTTGAAGCACATTGTTCTCCTGGATCCTTTCTCATGTTGTCTATGAAAATATGAAAGCGGCAAAGTTGTAAAAGTTTACAAAGAAACACAGCTAAATGACAGCAAAATCTGTAACTGTGCAGATTACACTGGTCAACAATGAAAATGTTAAATAATTTCTGCTGATTCTTACGTATTTGTATGTGCCAAATCCAAAAATCAAGTTAAAAATGCTCCATTACCCACCAATTTTTGTAATATTAAAAAAACTTATGATTATTAGCATAGGGCAGTAAATGTGCTGATTAAAAGAAAGTTGTTTTATCTTATTAGGCCAAAAAATACGGCAACAAATGACATTTGTTTTAGGTGATCGTTTCTGTGCCTTCAAGAATGACAATGTCCTACAATGAGCCTCTCCAAAACTATGCTTTTACCATCCAGGTGAATGTTTACTCCAACAACAGACAAGGAAGGTTTGTTGCAGATAAACTGTCCTGCATAGTTACCAAAGGAGTAGAAGCTAATCCTGTGTGTTCTCAGTTGTAAATTAACTAGTGTAGTTTCTAATGGTGTGTTTTCTTAAGCTTTGGGGATTGGGACAAATGTCTCGCAAATGTGTAAATGATAAAAGCAATTTTTGTTACATTTGTGGTGGGCTCACTTTAAAAGCACAGAGGCAAAATAGGACTTCTTGAATTAGTAGATCTTATAAGTGTTATTTTGATAGTAAAATTGATGAGAATAAATTTTAGGTTCCAGAAATCTGTTGTGTGAAATGTACAGCACTATTAACCAGCTGGTTAAAAGGGAACCATCATATGCCTTTTGAGCTCCTATGGTATGGTGGGAACCTAAGGATCATACAACAGACTGCTACTTCTGCTTGACAAATATATTTGGAATAAGTTCCAAATCCAAATACACTGTTAAATATCCATCTTTGGAATCAGCAATTTGACCAGTGCCTCATGGACCAGGCCTTTCTGTACAAACTCAACCAGACGGCAGTAATGTGACTGAAAATTTTGAAAGTGTTGACATTAGTGAATTGCAATGAAGTGACCCAGATTTTGTGGAAGGATTTAACAAACGAGTCACACTTACTAACCAAGGAAGATCTAAATGATTTGGTTTGTGATCTCAGGTTATTTAAAAGTAAAGCCGGGTTACTTACTTCAAGATTAAAAGGCTGGCATCTCCTGCAGAATGGCACCAAAATAAATTATTTTCGTCGACGCCAAAAGGAATTTGAGTACTTATTTTCTATACAGGAGGACCTAGTATTCTGTAATGATGTTGATTCTTTGATGGAGTCCCTGGGTGTTCAACATAAGCCTGAAGATTGGCTCTTGTTCATTGACTCTTCAAAAACAAGCTTGAAAGAGGTCTTGCTACATAATGGAAACAAGTTTCCATCCATTCCTATAGCCCATGCAGCTGGTATAAAGGAGAATTATGTGAACATGCAACTCTTGCTATGCAGTATCCGATATGACTACTCATGGCAGATATGTGCAGATTTTAAAGTGATAGCTATCTTATCTTACAATGGTTATACAAAATGTTGCTGTTTCTTGTGCATGTTGGTTAGTAGAGACAAAAGCAATCTTTTATGTTAAAAAAAAGTTGAACAAAGAGAGAGTCATTCAACCCAGGACAGGCAAATGATGTTCACCAACCACTTGTAAGTGCTGACAAAATATTACCTCCATTACACTTCAGACTAGGTTTGTTTAAGAACTTTGTGAAAGCAATGGATTGTGATGGGAGTGCATTTCTATCCCTGAAAACTAAGTTTCCAAAGCCAAAATAAGAGGGAATATATGTTGGCCCTCAAATTAGACAACTTCTGAACGATTCACAGTTTGAAAGCCTATTAAGTACACAGGAACAAGCTGCATGGTTCTCTTTCAAAAACACTGTCATAAAATTTCTTGGAAACCACAGGTCTGAACATTATACAAAACTTGTCAGCGAGCTGATTGAGAAATACAAGGTAATGGGATGTAATATGACCTTGAAAATACACATGTTGGACTCTCCATCTTGACTTTTCCTGAGAACCTTGGTGCTGTCAGCGACGAACATGGCGAGCGTTTCCATCAGGACACTGCTGAAATGGAAAGATGCTACCAGAGAAAATTGACTCCATATATGTTGGCAGACTACTGCTGGATACTCAAGAGAGATGTTCCTCAAGCAAAGTACAGTCGAAAGACTAATTCACATACATTTTAGGCATGTAAAAGGTACTCAAGCTAAGGTGTTATACATTATAACCTATAATTACAAGAAACCTTATTGATATAATTACTCAAAAACTATGGGTGATGGAAAAGTTCTGCAAAAAGATTTCTAATAAGCACTTTTACTTCCTTTAACATTAAACAACTTAAATTTTGTTGACCCGTGTTATGAAGGATACCATAGTGCCAAGTGGTGTCGTAAGTCTTCTCCTGATTAAGGAAGACTATCATAACGTGCTGCTTCAGCAGAAAGGCATCGTGGATATAAGCCTCCATGCGTGTGAGATTGTTAAAAACAGCAATGACAATAAAAACTGCATTGAACATTGGAGGGGAGGTTATTTGTTTATAGGCACCACACTAACCTAGCCTTAATTACAAAAGACACCTGCCAAACAAATATGGATGTAACTAGAGAGGAGGGTCAGGCCTTTTTTTTTTTTTTTTGTTCCATTTATACCCTGCCTTTAACTGCAATGGTCATATCGGCAGCCGTTCTCCTTAGGAACATCAGAAAGGTGTTAACTCGTATTCAGTGGGTTTTAATCATTAGATCACGCACACATTCACATTCATACTTCCAGACTCTGGAGAAGATGGGGAAATACCTTGGTCGGAGAAAAATCCCCACGCTCAATGCCGGGAATCGAACCCGGGACCCCTAGCACAGCAGGCAGGTGCTCTACCGACTGAGCCAGCCAGGGTCAGGTCTTTTCTAGGTTGAGGAATTTGAATAACAATACCCCTCTCACCAGAAAGATGGGAATACCTGCTATTGCCAGATGCAGTTAAATATAGCCAACAGATAAGAGCCTACATCAGGTGGAAGAAGTAGCATTTGTCAGTGGATGTCTTCTGGACCAGGAAAAAATGTTTTGCTATGGTCAAAGAATGCACCAACTCGACAACAATAGAAAATTCATTCTAAGGCTCACTAATATTGCTTAAAATAAATGAAGATCTGCTCCGCAGATTCCCTAATACGAAGAAAGGATTGCTTGTGAATAATAGCACCAGCATTTACAAGAACATTTAATCTGCCCATCTTCAATTTGTGCACAACATTATCTCACGGTTAAGAACTTTAATGACAGCAAACATACATTGAGCTTTTTTGTTATCACGAAGAATTGCAATAACCCTCACAGCTCACACATTCTCTTCTTGTATCATCATCTACTCATTTCTCTAGAAATCAACTGAGGAGTCAAATTAGCTCATCCTGGTACCTTTTGTCATCAGACTTCATGCTATCCAAGTTCATTCTCACCCATTCATCTGTCAGTGATGTTTCTGTGTGCATGAATGTAGAAAATACAGTGACTGTGCAGTTGGCCTTGACCCACTCTTTGGCACCTTTGGCCAAAGATATATATAATGCAACAGAGAAGTGAAAACTTAACAGCATGCATCAGTACATAAAATTATATGTATCTTATTACAACTTACCTTGTTCACCTAACAATTCAATTAGTTTGTTGCGTTTCTGAAACTTAGAAACCTGATAAAAATTCTGTTCCACATCTGAACAAGCTCCTCCCACAACACCAACAGCCAAGAACAAATAATTATTCAGAAATCTTGCAGCTAGACGCTGTATCTCTTCAGGGAATGTTGCTGAGAACATCAATGTTTGCCTTTCTTCCTGAAGAAAGAGCAAAACAAATTATGCAGAAGATAACATAGCTAGCACAAAACCCTAAAATATTCTATTTGTATACCCTCAATTTCTAATTGTTAGGTGGCACTATATGAAAGAAACTTTACAGGAGAATAACAAATTAGTAACAAAACTTTATAAATGTGGGATGAAACATATTTGGAACCCATAAATAAGAAATAGATGGATTATCATGTAATAAAGACCTTTAAGTAAGTTTAGTGGAAGTAATTTGAGCCACCTTTCTTCACTTTGAGATGCTTTGCTGCTGTTTCCGAAAATCTGTACATGCACGACATCCAATTTTCAAGAGACCTGGAAATAGCAGTACCTTTATTGTGCTAATATATGATGATACCAAATAAAATGTAAAATGCACGGTGTTGCTGAATGGCAACATTACGCTGTATTCAGCTTGAAAAATGTTTTAGTGCAGTTTTTTTGTTATACTGTACTGGCCTTTGTCAGTTACACACAAAATGTTGAATCTTTTTAATTATATTATTTTTACAATTACATTGTAGTGTTGCTCTTTATTATAAAAAGGCAAATTCCAAACAACTGCAGTCAAATGATAACCTGTCAACAACGCGTGCCATCATACAGTTATTTTATGTGGGCTCTCCCTGTCCTTTTACGACGGTACATTTGACTGCAGTTGCAGAGATTCAAACTCATGACGTTTGGCCATGTGCTTGAGAGCAAAGGAACTTCATCTTTATTTCGTTTAAGAATTAACATGCATTTCAGATAAATCAACTCTGTTGCGTAATATATTTAATTAAAATAGTTACGAAAATATAAATTTGACAATTCTCTTCCAACATATAAAGATATATCACCATGTTAAATAAACTAATTTTTACCGCACGACAGTCTATACTACAATAGTAGCCAATGAGAGGTGATTAGGTCATGTGACCGTTAAGAGATGCGGGGCAAGCTTACGAAGGATTAATTGTTCTTAAATAACGTCTTCACCACACAGCAATATCGCCCCTGGAGTGGTAGGTTTTCCTGTTGTCTCAGTTTCATGTCGCGATGTTCCTATGTATCTAACACTCACACCTGTAAGTTAAGGGCACAGCTGTTCGACTTCTCTCATTGACAAAAACGGATTCTTCTCTGTGCGTGCATTAAATACATGCAACACAATTCTTTTTTCGCCGCTTTCTAAAGGTTTTCCCTTGCGATGCTTCAGCAAAAAACTGGCGGTAGACTCTGCCATTATACATATGGACTTTTTAAATAAATTCAGCCTTATATCTAGATATCAAAATGGTTTTGTAAAAAATAGATCAACAGTCTGTGCAGTCATTGAATGCATTCAAGAAATTATAAAAAATATCAATGCAGGTAGATAAGCAACAGCCATCTTATTAGATCTTACTAAAGCTTTCGACTGTGTTGATAGAAGTATACTAATGAACAAACTACAACTTTTGGGAATTAGAGGTCTAGGATACAAATTATAGAATCCTATATGACAAATAGAAAACAATATGTAGTTTTGAATTCCATTAATGGCGATGTTATATCAACTACAACGGAACTGACATATGGGGTCCCACAGGGATCAATCCTTGGTCCTCTTATTTATTTTATATATACACGATATAGCTGAATATGTACATAACAATACAAAATTAATACAATATGCAGACGACACCACTGTCATAGCCAGCAATACATCAAGCAAAATGCTAGAAGAAACCCTATATATAACTACAAAACTATTGCAGTACTTTTCTACATTAAACTTAAGTATAAATGCATCAAAATGTGAACTCATAACATTTGGCTCGAAGACACTGAATGCGCCTATACAATTAAATATTGACAGCAACTTGATAGTGTTGACAATGTACAACTACTTGGGGTCACACTGGACAAAAAATTTGTTGACCAATTAGCATTAAAACTAAGTAAAAATTTATTTCTAGCTCATTCAGTCACACATCTCATATGGTCTGGAGATCTGGGGCAATAATTTGAAATTAAATTTAAACAAAATTTTTACTTTACAGAAAAGAGCAATTAGATATATATCTAATTTAAAAACTAAAGAATCATGTAGGGAAGCCTTTCGTCAGCAAAAAATAATGACGCTGACAAGCCCGTACATCTACAAAACAATTTTATATATAATAAAATACATCCCATTGCAAACAAATTCGGATATTCAAAACCACAACACAAGAAACAAGAATAATTTTGCTACCATGATGTATAGACTCCACCTGTGTGACAAGTTGCCTAGTTACATGGGAGCCAAGCTATATAACAAACTCCCAGCAGAAGTTAAAGTGTCTAGTAACTTAACAAAATTCAAATTTATCTTGAAATCATATTTAATTAATGTTTTTTATTCACTTGATGAATTTCTAAACTAAGACTATAACTTCAGAATTTATCGTTTGAATGCTAGTTTCTTATTTTACAATACTTATGACTAATACCTAGAGAATGTATTAGATGTACGAGACATTATACATTTAGAATAACATCACCTAAGTTTTAGTTTCTTCTAATATCTGTATATATATATATATATATATATATATATATATATATATATATATATCATAATATCCAGCAACTTTAATTGTATATAACTGACGAGTTGCCTGTTTTCAACAATGCTTGTAAAACATAAGGTGATAATAAAGTATTATTATTATTATTATATAATAAGTACACGTGCAATAAACGATCAATAAAATAATTTAGCTCTCGCATTCGGCATAGCACACCATCGAACGGCGATATATGACTAATCCAGTTCAAAACAAGGTCACTGATAAAAGTGATATGAACAAATATGTCATCACTACCGCTAAATCATGTGCTATCGTGCCATGTGCTTGAGAGCAAAGCAACCTCCTCTTTACTTTGTGTAAGAATTGACATGCATTTCAGATAAATTTACTCTATTGTGTAATATATTTCATTGAAACAGTTACGAAAATATAAATTTGACAATTCTCTTCCAACATATAACGATATATCACCATGTTAAATAACGAACTAATTTTTACCGCACAACAGTCTGCATCACAACAGCAGCCAATGAGATGTGATAAGGTCACGTGACTTAAGAGATACAGGGCAAGCTTACGTGAAACAAGGATTAGTCGAGTACCAGCTGATAAGAGCAAAAGCTCTTGAAACATGTCCTGTGAATAAACAGTGTGAGTGAAGGAGTGTGTCAATATCTTCTCGATTCACTTTTGTGCTAATACAAAATAAGTTTGAAAATGGAGTAAAACATGGTAGGTATACTGTATTATTAAAACTATACTTGGTTTTGCGGTATATGCAGAATAATCAAACCAATTCAACATGCAATATTGAACAAAAAGATGCTCCAAATGTCTGTGTATCACAATTTTCACATACCAAATACCTGTGTACAACAGTATCAAGCATTGGCATGTGAAAATCGGACGTCCAGGACCCAGCGAAGAAACAGTGAATTGTTATACAGAAGCATGTCAGGGCAGTCCTTGTAAGTCCACTATCCAGGAAGTGTTGAGTTGGCCATATCACAACCAAAAGTATGGCGAATTCTTCGTAAGAGACATATGTTTAAACCATAAAAAGGCTTCCGCTTCATCAGCTCTCAAAGAAAATGACAAAAATTTATGTCTTCATTTCGGCACTGAGATGCAAGAAAGACTTGAAGTAATGGACTATGCTGACTCTCATCTTTAGCGACGAAGCAACTTTTCATCTTTCCGGAAAAGTGAATTGGCACAATGTGCAATATGGAGGACTGAAAATCCCTATAATGTCGTGGAGCATCTTTCACCGAAGGTGCCACTTTGAAAAAGTGTATGGGCCATTTTTCTTTGTGGAATCAAGTAACTCAATGGGATGGTTTACTTAGACATGCTGGAAACCTGGCTGATGCGTCAGCTGAATTGAAGACAGTAATGAGTACATTTTTCAGCAAGATTAATGTCACTGTCACTATCACAAAGACGTGAGAGCCTACATGAATCAACATTTACAGCAAAGATGGAGTGGACGAACTGGACAAGAAGATACGCGTTCATGAAATGGCCACCACGATCACCGGATTTAACTCTGTATGACTTTTTGCTGTGGCGCTTTGTGAAGGACAATATCTATCTGCCTCCACTCCCTGCTAACCTTCAGGAACTTCGCCACCGGATTACAGCTGCTGTGGCTATGGTCAGCCGTGAAATGCTGGAGCATGTATGGGGAGAGATGGATTGCCGCATTAATATCTGCCGTATCAGCAAGGATGGACACATTGAGCACTTGTAAAGTACATAACAAAACTTTGAGTTTCTCTTAATTTTTCATGCAAAAATTTGTTATCCGTTGGGTAGTTTAGTAGTTATGAATCTTTAAAACGTTTCACAGACTTATATAAGGGGCATTCAAAACGAAACAAGTTGGAGTCTGGTATGCGCAAACCGATGACAGGATGGTAATATTGTGGCATGTGTAACGAATTGTTCCGGCCAGAGCGTGGAAGTTCACAGCCCGTCACTAAAGGTCATGTACTATACAAAGCTAGCAGCAGCATGCATCAATTGTCCAACGCTGCCAGTCGCATTGCAAAAAGTGAAATGGAGGTGTCAAAATGAGAGCAAAGAAGTGTTGTTTGTTTTCTGACAGCAGGAGTAGGGGGAATGGACATTCATCGACGAATGTCACAGGTGTACGGCGAACACTGCATGTCCCTTGCAAAGGTTAAGGTGTAGCACAAGCGCTTCAGGGAGGACAAGTGTCGTTAGCCGATGATGAGCGGTCTGGAGCATCACACTGCATTACCTATGACATCGTCCAGCCGGTTGATGCACTCATTACCCAGGACTGCCAAGTGGGATTGAAAGCCGTAGCCGCCAAGGTTGGATTGAGCGTCGAAAGTGCTCACACCATCATGAAGGAACGACTGCTCTTGCACAAAGTGTGTGCTCAATGAGTGCCCGAGTCTTCAACCACACCAGAAAGAATGCCGAATGGCTCACTGTCTAGGTCATCTGTAGCGCTATGCTAGGGAAGGGAATGAGTTCCTGGCACAAGTGGTCGCTGGATATAAGTCATGGTGTCGCCGCTGCCACCAAAAAAAGCCAAGCCAAGCCAAGGAAAGGTTATGCTGATGTTCTACTTTGACTAAGACAGCCCCTTTCTGATACACTTCCTGCAGCATGGGACACAAAACAACCAGGCAATCTCACCCATGGGTGTCATTCTGCTCCACAACAATAAAAAGGCCAACAGAGTTGCGGCACTCCTGCAGAAATTCAAATGGGAGGTTCTCGGCCACCCTCCATACAGTCCAGACTTCTCTCCCTCTGAGTACACCATTTCTGGTTCCCTCAAAAAGGCTCTGAGGGGCAAAAGATTCACCTCGGATCACGACGTCCAGCTGTATGTGAAAAACTGGATCACATCACAATACCGGGACATTTATGAGACAGCCATTCACCACCTTCTGTCACAGTGGGACAAGTGTCTCAACAGCCAGGGCCAATACTTCTAAAATATAGGTACTGGTTTCTGTAATTATGTCTCAGACTCATTTCTTTTTGAATACTTTATACAAAATTAAAGTTTATTAAATGAGGTTTAAAATAAATCTTGGTACAGCTTCCTAGCACTAATAATTTAGGAATTAGTGGCCATTATAAAAGTCTTTGTTCACTAAACATTTCAGGTTATTTTTCTCATTTATTTCAGAAAATACCAATAAAACTAAAAAAAAAAATGTATTTGTAATGTGGTTCACAGATACAATTCACGCGCCATAGAAAACATCTTGAGACATGAAGGTTCAATCATCTTGTTAATTAGACATGGAAGTTTGCAGAATTTAAGCGGAACACATTATTGAAATTTCATAGAATTTAGAACGATAGAACTACACTGCAAAGCTCAATTACATACTTGGGCTTTGTACTAGTTTGCTGCTGCTCTAATCGACTGAGTAGCAATGCCATTTGCCTACAACACATTAGATTTCCTAACTCAAACATGTTTCCAAGTAACAACTATACAAATTGAAATAAATTTAACATATCATATCTCTATGATAACTTACAAATAAGTAGTTTAGACCTAGTGTTCCTAAATTACAATATTCAGATAAATCAATGTGAGCAATGTAACACATCTTCCCAAGATCCGTTATTTCTCTGGTAAGTATTTTGGTACAACAATAAATGCTTAGAGAACTAATTTTAAATGTGGAAAAAGATAAAATTTATTATCATTGGAATTTGTACACAGGGAAGCAAATCAAAGGTTGGAAATTGTTTAGGCTGATTCATTTTCAATCATTTAATAGTTAATGGTGTTTAATGGTATGTGAAAATATTTATTTCCAAAGCAAAATTTTGATTTTACATACTTTGTGCACCATTGAATCGTGATCCATCATGCGCTCAATGTCTGGAAGGAATCCCATATCCAACATCCGGTCTGCTTCATCCAAAACAAAGAACCTTACTGATGAGAACTTTATTATTCCTCTATTTACAAAATCATTTAAACGACCAGGAGTACCTGCCAGTATGTGACATCCTCTCTGCAAAACATACAAAATTACATTTCATCAGCAAGTAGCACTAGATATAAGTAATGCTATACATTCAGTTTAAGTTACACATAGAAGATGAAAAAATTTAAAAAATACACTAATAAATATCTAATGTCATAATATCAGAATTTGTTTTCTCGAAAGATGTTTTAATCAAACTATAAAAATACATCTTAACAAATACAACTCAACTCAACTCCATGCTGGCGGGCTGTTTGGAACAGCCCGAAGGGTGGTCAAATCGTGTACCTGCTCTGGGAAGAGTTTAACCATGTAGTGGCGGGATGTGGATGTTGCAGAATGACAGATGTATATTAAGTGGGGGTAGTGTAGGGAGGTAGCTTGTTGCTCCTCAGGGAATGATGAACCGGGTGCTACAGACAGCGTGCACCGCTGGTGGATTAGTTAATAAACTAGGAAGAAGGTACGTATAATTTTGAATTTTCCAGAATAAAATTTTGGATTAGCTGAAATTTAATTTAGGCTGGAATGGAGATCATGTGGTTACCGGTAATGACCGCAAGACATGCGGGGTAGCCGGTATCGCTTTAAGCGACGCTCATGAGGTACATAATCACCAAGCGATCTGAGGGTGCTCTGATGTTGTGGCAAACCCTCGAAGAATTTTGTCGCCCGGCGCCTAATTTCATCTTCCACATATCGGAGGGATGAAGCCTCGTGAAGTAATCTCACGGGGAACCTTGTGCAAACAGAATAAATAATCCGAAGACATTTATTCTGTGCACGTTGGAGCAGAACCAGGTGCGAGCCTGCGGCCATACCCCAGACTTTGCACGCATAGAGCATGACAGGGAGGACCAGAGCCATAAAGAGGCCCAACTTTAGGGAAACAGACATCGCAGACCGAAGCACAGGCTATAGTGATGCCACGGCACCACACGACCGATGAGCTTGCTCCTGGATGTGCTCCCGAAAAGTTAGGCCCTTATCCAGCTTGACTCCCAAGTACTTGATTGAATTCTCCCACCTGATCCCTTGTCCGAAGTAGGTAAATTGGGGGAAATTGGCGGGAATAACAAATACAATACTATTTTGGGTTTCAAATGAATGGGAAGAATTATGAACTCTGGCAAATCAGGTGTGTTAGCGTATTCAGCATTGCCAACTCATTACCCTCATTCATTTTATATTTTTCTCTCCCTCGCACACGTGAGAGTCTTCTTGGCACTAGACATAAGTGAACGCAAACTGAATTTTCCAAACTTTATAATAATAAATAATAATAATAATAATAATAATAATAATAATAATAATAATAATAATAATAATAATAATAATAATAATAATACAGTTGTTGAAATCACAATTGCAACATGGATATTTGCATAGTACGCACATGTTTTAAATGTTAAAACTGTAATTATAGTTTATGAATTACCTATTTTTCTAATTCAACGAAACTGTCAGTGGCACATCCATATAGCTGTGAATGAAACTGAAAATTCGTAAGTCATTGTCTTCATTGTCCAAGTATTGCAAATTTATGATAGGCTTCAAAATCTTGTCATGTGCTATTTCTTTCCAAAAGTTATCTTTTTGTAGTTCATCTGTCTCACGCAGTTTTCCCAGTCTGTTACCTTGTCAATTTCTTGGTAAACTAGTCGTTCGTCAGTCAGTTGAAAAGTATTATTCCTGTTTGCAACATAATTTGAGCCCATGGTAACTCAATTGTACTGTGGAAAGCGGGAAGGCGGATTACCTTGTCTCATTTCAATTGCAAGTTGATCCAGCTGATACACTTTCCTGATTATTAAACAGAAGAACTGAATAATACTCTTTTGAACTCTCTAGAGTAAATACAGATTACAAACTATTCATAAATAAACATATGTAACATATCAAGTTCTGCCATGCAGCAGTCTTACAGGCCAGCACGAAGTGGACTGTTCACTCTCTCTCAAGTTTGACTTATTCCAAGTAATTCTTTTATCATGTCAAACATTTAAATTTCAGTTCTGAGTAATTAAAAATACAGGGTGTATATAAATGAATATCGGGATTTTAACTCTTTATAATATTTATTACATTAAACTTACAGTTATAAATGATATGTCAAATGAACAAGCAACTCAAACAGTTTTGTTTGTTGGGACCAGTGCGCCCGTGCTTGCAATGTTTCTGCCGCAATCCACTAGACAGCGGTAGTAGCAAAGATGGCGACTAGTAAACAGAAAGCGTTTTGTGTTTTGCAGTTTGCAAAGACCGAATCTGTAGTTACTGTGCAACATTCGTTCCGTAATAAGTTCGGTTGTGATCCTCCTTCGTGGATGGTATCATCAGTTTGAAGATATCGGCTGTCATTGTAAAGGGAAGAGCACTGGACGAACAAGAGTAAGTGAAGAGACTCGAGCGAGTGAGAGAGTCGTACACTCGTAGCCCAAAGAAATCAGTCCGGAAGGCTAGTCGTGAACTACAGGTTCCTGTGTCTACTATTTGGAAAGTTTTAAGAAAATGCTTATGGCTACATCCTTATTGTTTACAGTTATTACAGGCTCTAAAGCTGACAGACTGTGGATTACGTGCCAACTTTGCAAACTACATGTTGTTTCATGACAATGATGATTTTATGGATTGTGGTGTCGTCAGTGATGAATTGACCTTTCACCTAATATGAGCACTCATTATGTGTGCATGTGGGCCTCAGAAAATCCTCACAAGGTGGTACAACTGCAACGAGATTCCCCTAAAGTGAATGTTTTTTGTGCCGTATCCCGGCGAAAAGTTTATGGGCCTTTCTTTTCTGGTGAACCTACTGTAACTGGCACTTCTTACCTTGATACACTAGAGAAATGGCTCTTCTCTCAGTTGGAAGAAAATGAGCCAAAGAACATAACTTTCCAGCAAGATGGTGCGCCAGCGCACTGACATAACCAAGTACGCGATTGGTTGAACATCACTGTACTCGAGCACTGGATAGGCAGCAAGGACCCCGATGACAGGACTTGCTATGCATGGTCTGCACGTTCTCCTGACCTAACGCCATGCGAGTTTTACCTTTTGGGTTTCATCAAGGATCGTGTGTACGTGCCTCCACTACCAGCTGACCTCCCTGAATTAAGAAACCGGATTGAAGCAGGTATTGCTACAATTACTGAATATACACTTATCAACGTTTGGGAAGAACTTGGCTATAGACTTGATGTGTGCCATGTGACAAAGAGTAGTCACATTGAACATTTATAAGGTTCTTAGTAAAACTGTTTGAGTTGCTTTTTCATTGACATATTATTTATAACTGTAAGTTGATTGTAATAAATATTATAAAGAGTTAAAACCACGATATTCATTTATATACACCCTGTATATGTACATGCATACATGCCAACCAATAATGATGTTCATTACAGTATTTACATCACAATACATTGTTATATATTGGTACGTAATTTATTGTATTGGAAAAACTGAGCTAAAAATATGGGGTTTCTACTGTTGTGAGACACACTACTCTCTACCTTCCTCATGGATCAATTTTTGCAAAATCTGAATGTATGTCTTAGTGCAAACAATATTTATTAGAAATGGACTCAGTTGGTGCTCGTCATCTACCAGTTATGGGAAATGCAATATGACAACACTGCAGGACTCTGGTTGCTCTCCTAGTACTGTTCAAGGACAATCATCATCCCATTTGAAACACGTGATAGGTATATATAATAATCTGGAGATGTGTATAAAACTATAAAATCAGATCTTAACACATCACAATACTACGTATATATAATGATCTGGAGATGTGAACAAGTCAAAAATTGAAATTGCATGTTGCTGTTATTAAAATTATGGTTCCCATACTATAAGGGACAACAGTTTCAAATTCTCAAACGTAAAACTTCTCCTATTATTGACTAAGATGGCTCTGTAGGGACAAACCGATGAAGTAATTTTCATGTAATAACAGTTACATATTTATACTTGCACAAATCTTCTGCACTGTACCGAGTTTCAAAGATATTGGTACCACCTTCATTAAGCACTTGTCTTGAATCCTGGGTTTTGCTGCAGACAGGAAGAGTGCTTTTTCTTCCGTGACCGGCTCTCAGATTTTTCAAAGAAATGACTACAGAATGAACAGCATGGCTGCCACAAAGATTTGAAGATCTCCTCATAAGATTAATAGCAATGCATAAATGCAAAAAAATTGCACTGCATTTAGGCAATATTACCTTTAAGCTTCACATCACTAAACAGGTGCTTTATATAAAAATTTAACTGTATTGGAACACCACAGTGAAGCGAAATAATTATTAAATTATAGATGAGTCGTATTTATTACACATCAGCTTACGTAAGTGAAGCTGATTGTAATAAATACAGCTCATCTATAATTTAATAACGGGTGATTTGTTTTCTTGCAGAAACTGCATCTTGGAAATCAAAATACTTGGAGTGTTGTTTCAAAGAATCAAAATTCTTAACTAACAGCCTTGAAAACCAATTCACCTTCCCATCTTGTTAAAATTGACTGAGGGAATGAAACCCTGGAAATACTGTTTGAACTTATCTACTTTGTTATAAGCATTGAAAATTGTATATTTTTGTTGTTCTGTAATTCAAAATCAGTGTGTTAACATCAGAAAATAATACAGACCAAACCAGTTCTGCTATGTGATGATAGTTATACAAGACATGCAGGATAGAACATTTTAGTATATATAATGAACAAAGCTGAAACAGTTTTATACATGCATAAAATATTTTGTTAATAATGCTGTCAAGTGCCAGGCTCACATGTGCACGGTTGGTGTACCAGAATTTTTTCTTGCTGCCATTCATTTACACATCAGTAAACCAACAAACACAGGGCTGTCACTTTTGAGCACAGTTGGGCCAAGTTAAAACCTGTGACATTGGAATCAGTAGGCCGATGTTTAAACAACCATACATTTTTTGCTCATGTATAGTGGTAATTCCACCACTAGAAGGACTTGCTGTTTCACCTCATTGGCATACAGAAGTTCCAATGCAGCATTATTATGTACTTCAAATGGGAGGAGTTCTCGCCGGTAGCAAATCAGGTGTGTTAGAGCCTTCAGCATTGCCACAGTTACCCCCCAGTATATTTATATTTCCCCCTCTCTCTCTCTTGCACACTTGCGAGTTTTCTTGGCGCAGATGTAAGGCAACACAAACTGAATTTTCCAAAGCTTTATAATAATGTAGTTGTTCAAATCACAATTACCATATGGATATTCGTGTATTGAGCACATGTTTTAAATATATAGTTAAAAAAAATAATTATAGTTTATGAATTACCTATTTTTCTAATCCAACAAAACTGCCAGCGGCGCATCCATATAGCTATGAATGTCACTTCTGTTAAGAGACAGTTCATCATTGTCATTGAGTGTTGCAAGTTTGATGATAGGTTCCAAAATCTCGCACGTGCTATTTCTTTCAAAAAGCAGTGTTCTTGTAGTTTATCTGCAGGTTCCATGCAGTTTTCCCAGTCTTGTGCAACCTTGTCAATTTCTCGGTGAATAAGTCATTCAACGTCAGTCAGCTTAAAAGTATTATTTCTGTTTGCAACACAATTTGAGCACACATTAACTCAATTGCATTGTTCTGGCAGTGGTAAGGGGCAAGTTGGTTTCTAATACTTCGTACCTCATTTCAATTGCAAGCTGATCCAGCTGATACACTTTCCCTGGTTTTTAAACGGAACAACTGAATAATACTGCTTTGAACTCTCTGGAGTAAATAAATATTATGTATGATTCATAAACATTTAGTGTGACAAGTCACGTTCTGCCAATGCACCATTCTACAAGTCAGCAGGAAGTGTATTGTTTGTTCTCGCTCGAATTTAACAAACATCTTGGCTTGTTCAAAGTAATTCTTTTATCGCGTCATGTCAAACGATAACGTTTCAGTTCTGAGTAATTACACACATATGCACATGCATATATGTATGTCAACCAATAATGATATCCATTACAATGTTTACGTTGCTATACATTGTTATAAAATAGTGTTTTATTTATTTGTATTAGGAAAACCATTTGAGCTAAACTGTTGATTATGTTCGATACATTACTCTCTACCTTCCTCATGGATCAGTTTTAGCACAAATAGTATTTATTACATTGATTAGGTTGGCGCTCATCACATACCACTTAGGAGGAATGCCATACGACAACACTGCAGGACTCTAATTGGCTGCTGGTCTAGTAGCGCTCAAGGACAAACATAATCCCACTTGAAACACACAACTCACTTCTTTATCTTTCAACATGCTCTCCCTAGCCCATCTGTCTCATCAATTGAAACCCATATGAACCATCACCTATTTCTAGACAAACTGATTGTTTTCATATATAAAGTCAAGCATATAGCACATAATTCTTTCAAATTGCAAATTTATCTGGCAGTTTTGGGCTTTTGTCAAGCAACTCCAGAGAATTGAAGTTTTTAATATCCATAGAGCACAAACTGTAATATGGTACAGATCACTTGCAAACCGAGATTTCTAAGGTCCTGATGTTTCTGAGCTTAAGGTTCAATTAGTAATAAGTGCTTTTCAGATGTGGTTTCTGAAGCACAGATCCAATAACAAGCAGATGTTTTTCAAAACTTTAAAACAATGAAAACAAGGCATGTTCTCATAAAACTGGCAAGAAAGGCACCTTCCATATGTTCAAAATTTGTCAAATTCTCAACACAGAGAGAGATTTTCTCATTAGCATGCTGCAGTACAATATTTAACTTGTCAAATGCTGAGGTGACATGAAACAGTCACTATTCTATCTAAACATATCACCTAACTGATACATTGTCGAGATGGCTTTGGCTTGGACCCAGTGTGGCAAGGTATGCATCACGTAACCAACAGACATGCAAACACAGTGACTTTCAAGACAAAATATTTGTGATCACACAAGAGCATACACAGTTCTAACACATACAAATAACTAATAAGTGAATAAAATTGCACTAAGAATGGAAATGTTAATAAGTACGTAAATATATGTATACAGGAGCAAAATGTATATTATGTACTTAAAAAGAAAATGTATTGTCGTGGAACGGGCATAAAGGTTTTGGCGCAATTAGAAAATAGATGGCGGATGTTTCACGAGCTTGCATAAGCAGTAACAATAGCGCAGATAGTGTACACAGAAAGGCCGGCAAATGAAGATAACTAAGATAAAGGACTTGCCGGCACAGACAGGATTTCATGTTTGGAAGGTTCCAGAGATTTCTCGATTGACAAGAGAATAGTTGTTTTTCCTATTTGCTCGAGAAGTCTCTCGAATCATGAATTTGATATATAAGCGATTGTGACACGCCAGCAGGACAGTTTTTGTGAAACAGTTGTAAACAGAGTAAGCAGAGAGGGTTGTTTTTGAAAAGACAGTTGTGTAACAAGAGTGTTGTAATGAGAGCTAATGCAATCAGCTGTCACGGTTTGTGCAGTCTCAGCAATTTCTAGTAGTTTCAAGCAGAACCCAGAGTCAATTCTTGGAACTACACATGTATGGTTACTGCTGTGTCTGTGACTTTGGAATCCATGGAAACAGATGACATCTGTTACAGTAACAAACTCACATTCACGAACAATAGCCTGGCTACTCATTCTAGTGAAATTAAAAGGACAGAATAATATACAATGACAATGAGTCATTGTCAGTTGCATTACTGCAGGCTGCTTTATAGTGGCACGGCAAGGGAAAGAGAATTTGTCATACACAATTATTGTCGATTGCCTTAGGTGTCAACTCCTGCGCAGTGTTTCTGGAAGAGGCTTACTCTTCACATATTCACAGCAAGTTGGGAGATGTTAATTAAGAGTTAAATATTTTATATTGCCTAAAATAATAGAGCAAAATGGATAGAAACTTTAAAGAAAAAAGGGGATTATGGGCATGGATGGAGGGAAAAAAAGAGATAAAGGTATCCAAAAAGGGGAAAAGGTGCATGAAAAAATGCCACTTTTGGCAACTAGAAACAAAACTGTACATTGTGGTATCTTTCCGAAGAGCTTGAATTTACCCTAAGAAAAAAGGTGTGCACCTAAAAATCTTAACCGTCATGATGATATTATTTAACATAAAGAACTGCTGCTTCAAAAGAAAAAAAAAAAAAAAAAAACAAACAATATTCAAAATTGTATTAAGCCACATTCTGTGAGACATTACTGTCCAAATTCTTAAAACTATTTTCCAAGAAGTCAGTCTTTACTTACCCATTTCAATCCACACGCCCCTCCCCCCATGCAAACACAGGATGGGTGATCAGCCCAATACCTGGTGTGAGAAAGAAGTAGGTCACAGAATGAGGGCAAAATGAATGAAAGGAAAGATGATAATGGAGCAATTGGTGAAGTGATAGTAGGTAAAACTGGAGATCCTGGAGAAAACCTGCCCCTGCTTTGTTGTTCACCACAAATCTCACATGCTGTCCTGGGATCAAAC
Organism: Mantis religiosa; assembly: GCA_030765055.1. Taxonomy (NCBI): domain Eukaryota; kingdom Metazoa; phylum Arthropoda; class Insecta; order Mantodea; family Mantidae; genus Mantis; species Mantis religiosa. Next base: position 118,141,946 of record CM060949.1, on the reverse strand, counting down.
CCGGGTCACCTTGGTGAGAGCTAAGCAGTCTAACCGCTTTTCCCCCCTCCCCAATAGCTAAATAGTGAGAGCATTAATGACAAGAATAGTGGAATGAACGAAGATAGTGCAAAGGTGAACTGATAAATAGTGACATCGATGGCGATAATGATTATCTCTCAATACAATCGTCAGGTAGCACTCCAACCAAGAAAAGGGATGTCAGAGAGAGGGAGCAAAATCAGGAAACAGAGCACTAATATGTTAAATTTTAGAAATTTCCTGAAAACTGTGATTGAAAATGAGAGAGAAACTTGAATATATTAACTGGAGGTGCAGTCTGTGTGAAAATTACAATGGTCAGAAAAATTTATAGACATCGCTAGCTACAGTAGTCCAACCAAAAAACATATTCAAACTAAATTCTATTTTACAAGATCAACTATTTCAATCATGATTTAATGCATAGAACTGTACCAGAATGTTACGCAACAGGTGAAATTCCCATTGTTGATCAATTAACAGAAATTCTGCATAAGAAGACGGTTGGAAGTGATTGTGTTAAAGTAGTACAATGAATTAGCCTTTTGATATCTATGAGATTTCAGCATGATGCTACGAACAGGAAATATATTACAAGTCAAATGAAATTATGTGGAGGTATAAATATTTTGGTCACATCACTGATCTTCCTGGACAAGATTACAAGATATACATTTTTCATAAAATGTGACGACAGTAATTCCTGCCATATGAAAAACTGGTCTTATTGCTATATACTAAATCTAATCGAAATGGTCTGGTCAAGTGTTTACTGGCATCCAGGAATCTAAAGAAGCAACCAGTGTGAACATACTACAAATCTAAAACCAGAATGCACTTGTAATGACAACAGTGGCAGAAAAAGTGAATCTTCAATCATTTTTGACATTGGAGATAGGTCATCATAGATGTTAACAGGTATGTTGAAAAAGCTATTTACAGTCGGTTTTTAACACTTTGTCACTTGCACTTTTATATTATGAGGGACTAGTTTCGGAAGCCATTGCATCCATTTTCAACCTCGGCCAACTATTGTCAGCTCCCTTCGCTCTGGTGGTCGAACCATAAACTTGTCAAATTATTTACTGGAGTTCATTACTTGGTCCTTATTTTTTCATTAGAATATGTTCTATGTCAGCCTCTTCTGGTTTGGATTTGGGTCAATGTGAAATGTGTAGTGTTTAACGCCCGCTTTTACTACATACCGCACCACAGGCGGTGACACTGATGATACATGAGTTGAAGATGGAGCACCGGTGGAATGAGATAGCGGGGTAAACCGGAGGTCCAGGAGAAAACCCGACCCAGCGCCATGTTGTCCACCACAAATCTCACTTTGCAGTTGCCTGGGATCGAACCCGGGCCGCCTTGGTGAGAGCCAAGCGGTCTAACCACTGAGCCACGGTGCGGCCTTGGGTCAATGTCATGGATTTTGTTCCAAATATAAAATACTACTGCTGACTTATCCTCGTTTCAATTTGATGTTTCTATAACATCTAAGTGCTCTATGCCTGCTTTGGTAGCGTAGATGATAGTATGCCCGCCTCATATTCAAGAGGTCCCGAGTTCTAATCTGGATAAAGTTTTTTCCAGGGTTTTCCCTTATCCTTAAAGACGAATGTCGGGTAGCTCTAAGCTCCATAGACCCTGGACGCATTTGAGCATCATTTCACCCATTTCATTCACTGTCCAATATGACTTAAGGTTGGAGGACATAAAATTACAAAACAGAAAAAGAAAAAAGTGCTCTATGACTCTGGTATTTAGGTTTTTTTTTTTTTTTTTTTTAGTTTGACCTATGTACTGTTTTTCAACAGCCTTACATCTTATTTGGTATATTCCAGAACTATTAATTGATAGGATTTCAGAGAAACTATCTTTTGTGCAATGCGAGAATATTTTCTAAGTCCAACAGTGCACATATACGCATGTGCAAGCAGATAACTGGCAGGTTCTCACGTTGCAGCCAACACTTGTAGCCAACCTCTGCAAAAATACCCCCGACCGGTGCAATGTTCTACATCGGTGTAAAAAGACATGTGGATGCAATTAGTGCAGATCAGTTTTGGAAAATAATGACCATGTTTCCTCTCAGTTTTATTGCTTTTCAAAAGCAGGCTTGCTGTCCAGCAAAAGTACCTATTGTACTCTAAGAAGTGAAGGCTGGCTGTTATGTGCATTCATATTAAAGATTTGTTCAGTACGCCGTTGAAAATTGGAAAATGGCTCAACAAATTGGTAAAATGTATGAGCTCACAGACTGTATCGGACTGGTTCAGCTACTACCGTGAAGTGTGCATGATGTCAAATGATACTAAGTACAATGCAAGGTGGAAAATTGCCGGTCCTGGTCAGGTCATTCAAATCAATGAGCGCAAAATAGGACGGCACAAGTTTCACTGTGGGTGCGTCGTAGAGGGCTACTGGATCCTGGGAATGATTGATGTGGAAACGAATGAGGTGCGGATGATGATGTGCCCCAACAACAGAGGGATGCAAATACGCTCTACAATCTAATTGCAGAGCACGTACAGTTCACCAGTACCATTCACACCAATGTCTGGCGAGGGTACTTGGTTGATGGATGGAGGTTTGCTGTGCAGTTAATTCCTCAGTGCACTTTGTTGACCCAGTGACAAATGTGCACACAAATAACAGTCACGCTGGCAAGGACTATGGCATCGTCTTAACAAGGGGCAGCATTCGTAAAGACAATGTGGATGCTCACATTTCTGAGTATTTGTGGCACAATGACTGCAAAATCGGTAAGCAGATCTGTTGCAAGAATTAATTGAAGACATTAGGCAGGTCTACTCTGTAGTGTAACCATTGCACTTTAGTGTTTAGGCTAGGGACAGTGATGTTTAATGTAATTAGAGAGCTAGTTGGTGAAAATTAGGGACTATTTGTGTTTAGCGTAATTAGTTAAGGACTACTGTGTGTGTTTAGTACAATTAGCTAGGTGGTGCAATTTAGGTACTACTTTAGGTTAGTTTGCTATATAGTGTAATTTAGGGACAAGTAAGACTGCTGGCAGAATGCGTTCAGCGCAGCAACAAGGATTGTTTGGCTGCACTGAATTCAATATGGCTACATATGCAGTAAGGATATAAACAATTATTAACATTAAAAGAATGCCCTCCAGCACAAAATTGCACTTAACAGCAAAGAAATATTAAAAATCATGGTTGTATATAAAAACATAAAAAAGTGTAAGGGACTTAGAAATGGGCAGAATGTTCTGGAACCTCTCGCTGTCCTTTTCTCTCCTTTCAAGCACCCGGCTCTCAAATGTGGCAGCAGCACAACAATGCCACCAGATGACACTGTCCCCCTCATCAAGGCTAGTTGTCCCAAACAAAACTCATAACGGGCCAGACGAACCAGATGAACCACCATCTTTCTTCGGGGCACCTTCTGAAAGCGGTAGACCACGTCATTAATCCTCTTTACCACCTGGCACGGTCCTTGCCATGTTTGTTGAAGTTTTGGGCAGCGTCCCTTGGTTCGGGTAGGGCAGTACAACCAGACCAGGTCACCTTGCTAGAATCCTTGGCTGTTGGCTTCCTGTCATACCAAGTCTTCATGCAGTCACTCACCATCTGGATGTTCTGACGAGCCATCTCATGCACGACGTCAAGATAGTCTACAAGGTTCCCCACATTCTAGGTTGTTGGCTGCTTCGCTTCCGAGGGGCTCCCAAAGGCCAGGTTCACTACGGAGGCATAGCTCTTGGCCAAACATTAAGCTTGTTGGTGTCAACCCAGAGGTTTTGTGTTGACATGTGGTAAGCCAGGAAGAACAATAGCACCTAGAGGTCCCTGTCTCGCTGATGGCTGGCCACAACATTCATCAGGTGTTCATCTAATTTCTATTTCATATAACCTTGCCCCGCTGACATGTATCACTCCGCATGTAACAACCTTCCCCCTCACCCTAATTGGCTAATGCTTTTGCGCCATAGGCCATAGGCAGTGCCATCCCGTCAAATTTATAACCTGCAGTAAACGTCATAATAATTGCCAGGAAGATAGATAAAGTCATACAAACAGAAATATAAAGGCATGCAAAATTACAAGTTTATAATGAAACTGAGCCTGTTGGAACTGAATGAATGTGCAATGAAACTGAAACAAGTTTATAATGAAAGGCCTTTGGCCTTTTCCACTGGGATTTTTTTAAACCAGCACACATACCTTGCAAAAATGGTTGTCTTTCAGTCTTAAAAGTTGTGTCACGCCATACTTTACTATTCGTGTCCTTTCACCCAAGTCTCGTCAAGGTAGTATATTTTGCAACTTGTATCTCGGTACAGCTTGATTGTCCTTAAATAACGTCTTTGCCACACAGCAATATCGCCCCTGGAGTGATAAGTTTTCCTGTTGATGCAATTTCACATCACGATGTCCCTACGGATCTAATACTCACACCTGTAACTTCACTTCACGGATTCTTCTCTGTGAGTGCATTAAACACATGCATCACAATTCTTTTCTCGCCGCTTTGTAAAGGTTTTCCCTTGTGATGCTTCAGCGAAAAACTGGCGGTAGACATTGCCATTATACATATAATAAGTACATGCGCAATAAATGATCAATAAAATAATTTAGCTCTCGCATTCGGCACAGCACAGCTTCGAATGGTGATACATGGCTAATCCAGTTCAAAACAAGGTAGTGATAAGTCATATAAACAAATATGTCATCACTACCGCGGAAGCACGTGCTATCGTGCCATGTGAAAGGCGGGCTTAGAGCAAAGGAACCTCCTCTTTACTTCGTTTAAGAATTAACATGCATTTCAGATAAGTCAGCTCTGTTGCGTAATATATTTGATTCAAACAGTCACGAAAATATAAATTTGACAATTCTCTTCCAACATATAAAGATATATCACCATGTTAAATAATGAACTAATTTTTACTGCACAACAGCAGCCAATGAGAGGTGATAAGGTCAGGTGACCGTTAAGATATATGGGGCAAGCTTATATGAAACAAGGATTAGGGTCTTGATGTATCTCTCGACCATGCCCTCCTACTGTGGATGTAGAGGATGTTGTGCGGATCTTGTTTACCTCATGTGTTTCCAGCACCTCCATCTGGTGAAACTCAAAATTGGTGCCCAGGTCACTGTGGCATTCTAACGGCACCCCAAAACGACAGAACGGTTGCTCTCCGAGTCAGTCGGCAATCATCTTCGCTTCCTGGTTCGGGATGGCACACACTTCCGGCCACTTGGTGAAGTAGTCCACGGCCACCATCAGATACTAGTTGCCTCAGTCGGACACTGGGAATGGTTCAGCTATGCGTTCGGAAGGCGCTCTGACATTCTACTGCTGCATGCAACCCCAGCTCCTAGTCTGGGGGCTGCGAATCGCTGCGCACACGTGACATTGATGGCAACATCTCTCAGCATCTGCTCGGAGCCTCAGACAGTAGTAGCACCTTTAAGAGTTTGTCGATACTTCGATTTGCACCCAGGTGTCTTCCTTAAGTACCTGCATGCACTTCCTACAAGACTTCCAGGATCCTACTCCGGGGAAGTACCAAATGTTCTCTCTGCATCTTTCCATCGGGTGATTCCCATAACAGCACATCCTCTTTGGCCTTCAGCAAGTCCCATTGGGCCCAGTATGACTTGAATGCAGTGCTTCTGGGTGCGATGTCCTCCCAGGTTGGTCTTGTCCCTGCCTTCACTTCTCTCAAGAGTGGCCCTAAGTCGGTGTCCGCCAGCTGCTTCCCTCCTCAGGCCTGCGCTATCCCATCTGTCCGCATACACTACCATGACCACTGTCAGCTGCGGCAAGCTCCTTCTCTTCCACTCTTGTGCAATGGCTGCACTCTTCTGGGCAGGGTCTTTCTCATGTAATCGAGATGATCTTCGAATGTCTTGCCAACGACGATGATGTCCAGGTATAGCAGGCAGGCGTCATAAGTCAATCCTCTCATTACCAACTCCATGAGGCGTTGGAAGGTAGCTGGTGTGTTGCAGAGACCAAAGGACATAACTGTGAACTGATAAAGCCCTTGTCCTGTCGAGAATGCGTTCTTGGCTCTCGGGTCTGGAGCCACTTGCCAGTAACCTGACTTCAGGTCCAAGGTCGAGAATCATTGCAACCAGCAAGCATGTCCAGGGTGTCGTCAATCTGGAATAAGGAGAAGCAGTCCTTCCTTGAGACAGTGTTCAGCTTCCTGTAGCCCACACAGAAGCGTAGCTCACCGTTCTTCACCAGTAATACAGGGGAACACCAAGGCCTGTCAGACTCTTCGATCACTCCCCTGAATCTCATGTCCTCCAGCATGTTCCATACCGCAGCTTGTTTTGCCAGCGAAACGCTTGTGGGTTGTTACCGAATAGGCCGGGAGTCTCCAGTGTCGAAGTGGAGACAATTGGTCTGTGCGGCCGTAGTCACTGTTGCCTCGGCTGAAGATGCGCTGGTATCGTCTCAGCAGTTGTCAAGCTTTCTCTAATGGTTCTGCGGTTAGGTGGTCGGCTGCCCTCTCCAGTAAGCGTCCCAGCAGGAGCCCCAGGTGTTCCGTTGACTCCGGCACCTGGGTCTTGTCGATTGTTGATATGCTGACAATGGGCTCGCACGTCCCCAACTTCGTCCTGACTTGGATGTCGTGATCTGCGTCTGATGGGTTGAGCAGCCTCACCGGCATCTTCTCCCCGCACGTCAAGAATGTCCTGGCTACAAAAAGTCCTTGCATAGGTATCTTCCGCTCCAGCATCAGGTTCTTTGTCCGCTGGCCTTCCAGTCGTGCCGTCACCACCACCTCGCTTTTCGCGGGGACAACCACGTGTTCTCTCAGGATGCCCTTGCAAATTTGAAGGTGTTCTTCGGAGTGCCGGAGCATCCCCTTTTCTCCATTGAGCCTCAGAAACTTCCTCCGACATCGACCGTCTCCTGAAGGTATCCAGTCCCAGTAATCACTTCCGCTGACACCTTCGCGACGAAGATACTAAAATCAGTTTTATTTACTTGGTAGTGCTAGTTAGAATAAAAAAAAAAATTGTTTAAAAATATTATAATGTGGATGTGAAATTCTAGAAAAAATATTCTAGATATGTATATTGGTTGGTACAAGTGACGTCAGTATAAAGAAATGAACGGTTGCTATGGAGAAAAAAACATCAATCTTCCTTGTGGAAAAAGGACGTGGAGAAGATAAAAGTTTTGATAGTGATGGCATCCGTTGCAGGATTCGAATTAAGAGTGAATACGTATTGGAAAGAATAAATCGAGTGTGGAGGTAACAAATATCAAGAATGACGAAAGATGAGTACAATCTAACAAAATAAATAAGAAAAGTTATAAAGTGTATTGTAAGAGCTTATGTTATTGAGAAATGGAAAAATAGTTACCAAAATGGAAGGTAGAAAAGATATAGAAAATAATAGTAAAAATGTGAGGGAAGAAGTAGAAATAAATGTTAGAATGGAAGTAATAAAGGTAACGATAATGAAGGTATATTGGAAATAGCGCAAATGAACACTAGTATAAATAGTTTAAGATAGGAATTTGCACAAAGTGCAAATGATTTAGAATCTAAATTGAGTAAGAGAGTAAATAATATGGAAGCTAGTTTAAGACAAGATATAGGGGCTGTAAAATCAGAATTAACACAACTTTAGAAGAAAATTCAAATAATTTGAAACAGGAGCAAATACAAAGTATAAATTTGTTATGCTGGTGTATCTCAGAAATTAAGTGAGAATTTTGATAAGAATATGATACAAGAATCAGAATCAAGTGATAAAGTATGTAAGGGAGATAAAGAAACATGAGTACAAAGTGTAGGTCAGAATAACGAAGAATATGATAAGGTAAATAGAGAATCACAGAATTATCAGGAATATAATGTAGGAGAAGTAACTGGTGAGATAGTATCACATATAAATGTGAAGGAAACCTTAAATGTAGTTAAACACAAAAATGAAACATGTTGACATACTAAACAATGAATGTAATAATACAGATGGTTATCAGTAGATGTATGTTGTAGATTCAAACTGTACCATGTCTTTATAAGAATATTTAATTTTTTTCTTTGCACGGTGGAAGGCTTCAAATGGGTCTGGGAAACTATAGTAGGGATACCTGATAATTTAAAAATACAATTTTAACCAAACTGACAATTCTTTATTGATTACTTGAAATTCTTAACTTTTACAAGATATAAATATCTTTTTATTCTATGAATTAAATTTGAGTTTTGAGCATCAGAAAAATATCCTTGGACTAGAACAATTTTTTTCTAGACAAAGAAATATATTTGCCTCAACTTTCTGCTTAAGTCCATAATTTTACTTCGTAATATGAGATGAGTTTTACCATACTGGCATGGCCTGGTGTGCATAGCCTCGTCTTGCTGGATCAGAGAAAACTCACTTTCCACTGCCTGGAAACCCCCTCCCCCCCCTTTTATACCTGCCAAGGTGTGCGAGGGCTTCTGGGAGACGAGGAGACACAAGATTAGTTTATGTACTTGCAGCGCTGCTCGAACAATGCACGGGGACATCTAGCGCCTAAAGCCCGAACTCCTTGGTCCTAGAGTTGTGGATAACTTGGGCATAATGGTTGTATACTTCTAGGCGCTGTTTGAACCCGGCGCACAACATGATGTAAATTGTAATGTATATGTGCACGAAATGTTCTCACAAACACAAATACACAATGAAGGTCACATGGACATACATATCTACACCACACAAAATAACATTGTTATACTTTGGTCAAAGATTTTAAACACAACACTAACCTAACCTTTAAACAGCGTTATAATATACATAAAAACAGAAGACGGATTTACCAAGTTCTGGATGCTTGCAAAGCTCAGGTTAGCCAATGGAGTAAAATTTATCACACTAACTGTTCAAAAGTAACAAGTATGAACCATGAAATTGTAACAAACCTTGCCATTGATACAGGACAACTTGAAAAATTAATCATGTGGCAAATCACCCAACTTGAAACACAAAACAGAGTTCTTTTGTGTATAAAATCACTGAACAAAAGACTTTCCAGTAAATTAAATGCCCGGTCAGGAGATGGCGTGAGTATAGAAAATTGTGTCGAAGAAACTTAACTTGATTATCAAGCTGTACTGATCTTTGCTTCTTAAATCGACGGATTTACATTTTTAAGGCTGATTTTCAAGAGGAGCAGAACTGAAATCCAGCATCACGATTAAGCGTGCTCCTTTCAGAGGAAATTGCCAAGGCATCCTTAATTCTCCACAAACTGAATTCGAAGATCCACAAACTGGACGTTCCCTTACGCCCCATTGGTGGAGGCCAGGAGCAGCCCTGCATATTGGCTGGCATGTCACCTGACTGATCTGTTACAACCTCTGGTTGGGGATTGCCCACATCATGTGAGTAACTCCACACTGTTTGTACATACACTTAATCTCTGTTTCATATAACCTTGCACCGTTGACATGTATCACTCCGCGTGCAAGTAACTTCCCCCTCATCCTAATTGGCTAATGCTTTCGTGCCATATGCCATAGATGGTGCCTTCCCGTCACATTGAAACCTGCAGTAAACATCATAATTGCCAGGAAGATAGAAATAAGAGTATGAAGGCATGCAAAAATAATGAAGTTTATAATGAAACTGAGCAAGTTGAAACTGAATGAATGAGCAATGAAACTGGAACAAGTTTATAATGAAAAGCCTTCGGCCTTTTCCACAGGGATCTTTTTAAACCAGCACACATACCTTGCAAAAATGCTTGTCTTTCCAGTCTCAAAAGTCGTGACACGCCATACTTGTCGTGTGTTCTTCATTCACCCAAGTCTCAATCAAGGTAGTATATTTTGTGAATTGGACAATTTGATTGTCCTTAAATAACGTCTTCGCCACACAGCAATATCGCCCCTGGAGTGGTAAGTTTTCCCGTTGTCTCAGTTTCATGTCGCGATGTTCCTACGCATCTAACACCTGTAAGTTCAGGGCAAAGCTGTTCGACTTCTCTCACTGACAAAGACGGATTCTTCTCTGTGAGTGCATTAAATACATGCAACACAATTCTTTTTTCGCCGCTTTCTAAAGGTTTTCCCTTGTAATGCTTCAGCGAAAAACTGGCGGTAGACTCTGCCATTATACATATAAGTACATGTGCAATAAACGATCAATAAAATAATTTAGCTCTTGCATTCGGCATAGCACACCGTCGAATGGCGATTGATAAAAGTGATATAAACAAATATGTCATCACTACTGCTAAATCACGTGCTATCGTGCCATGTGCTTGAGAGAAAAGGAACCTCCTCTTTACTTAGTTTAAGAATTAACATGCATTTCAGATAAATCAACTCTGTTGTGTAATATATTTCATTGAAACAGTTACGAAAATATAAATTTGACAATGCTCTTCCAACATATAAAGATATATCACCATGTTAAATAACAAACTAATTTTTACCGCATAATAGTCTGCACCACAACAACAGCCAATGAGATGTGATAAGGTCACGTGACTGTTAAGAGATATGGGGCAAGCTTACGTGCGACGTGGTTTCTCTATTTACAAGAGTATCACTTCAAGAAGCCATCCAACTTCTGAAGGAGCAATTTCTGGCTGATATCATAGAGCTCTTCCGACATACCCTGACATCCACTTTCTTCTTGTTTGGTGGTACTTTCTATGAACAAGTAGACGGAGTAGCAATGGGCTCCCCTTTGTCACCAGCTATCGCTAATTTCTATATGGAACACCTAGAACACGAAATACTTGCCAAGGCTCCACTTAAACCATCCCATTTCTATAGATACATGGATGACACTTTTGTAATTTGGTCAATGGATCAGACACTTTGTCTAGCTTTCTTACGCATCTCAACAGACTTTGACCTCAAATACAGTTTAACATGGAAGTGGAGAAGGATGGAACCCTTCCATTCCTGGACATTCTTGTTTCAAAAAACAGCAACAGTACACAGCAACACACACAGATGCTGTATATCATAAGCCTACACACCGATCTCTATCTGAAAGCTCAGTTTCCATCTTAAGTCAACGACTGGGAGTTCACAATAAAATGGCCCGCAGAGCTTTGTCTATTTCTGATCCCAGCCACTTAAAACAAGAATTACAGCACCTGAGACTCACTTTCAGTCAAAACGGCTACTCCAAATATGACGAAGCCTCGATCACCAAAGCTAGGAAAAGGAAACCTGTAATACAGCAAACGTCAGATAAGCCTACTGCTACAGCCTGCATCCCATTTACCGGCAATCTATCCGGCAGAATAAGTAGAATTCTTGCCAAATACAACGTCAGGACCATCCACAAGCCACCTCCGAAGATTAAACATCTGTTGAGACCAGTGAAAGCAAACTGGACTTCCAAGTTCTGGGAGTGTACAGCATTCCCTGTGAATGTGGGACACCGTATATAGGATAAATCGGAAGGACCATCGCTACTACAATAATTGAACATGAACGGAGCATTCGTTTAATGCAACCTGAGAAGTCTGGGCTGGCAGAACATTGTTTTGATAATGTCCATAGAGCCAATTTTCAGGAGACAACCATCTTGGCAAAATGCAACAGTTACTGGGAGCAGAGAATTAACGCTTTCACTGCTTAAGTATTAACAAGCTCACAGACCCTCCTTGCTGAATTATTTTAGATAAACATTAATTAATATATTCTTTAAAATACCATGCAGAATTAATACATAATATTGTGAAACACTCAACAAAGTTACACAAAAAATGAAGCTAGTTACAGTGGAATAATAAATATAATACAAATAAAATATTTAGTGATTCTTTTCCACTTATCTTAAGAAGTTGATGACAATACTTCTATCCTTTCTAATTGAAATGAATTTCGTAGACATTTGTCCACATCTTCTGTCAAACACACTTCGTTGTCAAGGATACCATGTATTTACATATTTACGTATTACCAACATCTGAAGACGAAACAAACCTAAAGACAGAATCAATTGCCGGTATGTCAAAATTCATTACGCAATTTTTATTTTTTAGAATGAATATTTTTTCCCAAACCATTAAATCTATGGGAACATTTAATTGTTTTAATTTCACTTCAGGATTTATTTCATGGTTAAATGACCAAAAACGATCTGCTACGGCCAATTTATCAATTTGTTTATATCTAATGTCAACTTCCTAAGTGGAAAAGAATCACTAAATATTTTATTTGTATTATACTTAAAGTTGTTGTATATGAATGCCGAGTAACACAAATAAAAACGTTCAAAATAGGGAAAAGATACCACACGAACACACTTTGCAAAGGGTTGTCCAAAGGGCACAAGAGAAACATTAATAAAAGGCTGCTATATGATCTGAATTTTGATGTCTTAACTTTTAAAGTGACACTTTACCAAAATATTGATGAACAGAAATTAATTAACAATTCAGGTGTATCCAAATTTTAATGCAATAGTATTCTTTCTGTGAGTATGAAGCAGATTTGGCTTTAGGTTATATAGGTAGAAATTACCACCTCTACTTTCAAATTCTGATTTGTATATGGTAAATTCCCAAACAGGGATGCAAACAAAATCACATTGCATTTGGCACACATGACATCTTCTGGTTAGGCTTTTTTTTTTTATTTGCTGTCGATGGTATTAGTGACATAAAATGTTGTTTTGTCAGTCTTGTGGGTTTGTCACCAGATAAAGGCCTTCCAGGACTACTTGTTAGTCTTGGTGTATGAAATTCTTGTAAAAGTTCAGTAATTAGAGTAAGTTTAAAGTCAGGAAGTGTAACATTTTTACCAGTTTTGAAATTATATAGTGAATGTGCATTTAGAAGTGCCATGTCTAACAGATGAAAGAAGAATTTTCTATACCACTTCAAAGTCTTCCTTACACACTCGAGGGAGTATATCATGTCTGATCTGTCTACAGCACCCATATTCTTATTGTAGTCCATAACAGTCAGGTTTCATTATTTGCATGTTAGTCTTTTTGTCCACTTTGCATGTCGATCTCATTGAGTCTGTGTGGAAAGTAGTTAGCATACAAACCTCTCATCTGTCCATCCACTTTAGTGCTAACATATTGTCTGTATGTGCAGATTCTAATTGTCCCTTCTCTAATTTTGCTGTGAGTCTTGGCATTCCTTTCCTGTTCCTTCTAACAGAGCCGCAAGCATTTGTTTCATTTATATGTAGCCAATTATAAAGAAGAGGACTCGAGTACCAGTTGTCTAGCCACAAGTTATGCCCTTTATGCAGGTACTTTGTAGCAAGGGTTTGTACCACAGCCCCTGACACCCCAAGGTCACGGTTATCAACAATTTCTGTGGTACTGCCCGTGTATACAATGAAGTCTAGAATACAGCCCGTCTGACAATCACAAAGACAAATACTTTTACACCAAACCTGTGTCCTTTGGAAGGAATCTACTGTTTGAACGAAAGGCGATCTTTGAATAGCACAAGGCTTTCGTCAATACAGAGATTTTGAAATGGTGAGAATAATTCGCTGAAAGTACATCTAAAATATTCAATAACAGATCTCAATTTGTGCAATCCGTCTCCTTTATCTTGTGTCTTTCTGTTATTGAAGTGTAAAAGTCTTAGAATTAAAAGATACCGATCCCTGGACATGTAGTCTGCAAATTGCTGAGTAGCAACAAGGGGATTTTTTGTCCAATATTCTGCTATTGTATGTTTCTTTACTCTGGTCATAAGCATTGTCAAGGCAAAGAAAATGTATAGTTCCTCAGGAGAAATATCTGTCCAAGTCTGTAGTCGAGAATGGGGGCTTGGTGGTAATTTTTCACACTCATTTACAATACGATACATAATATGCAATGGTAAGAATAACTTGAAAATATTAGCCACTGTAAAATTTTCATTCAAATCTGCTTGCACACCTAAATTTTGCTCATCAAAATGGTAAATTACTGGCCTGAATGGATCCTGTTGCCACTGAAAGGAAGAATCAGTACGTCTTCTTTTAGCATGTTGCGTGAGTTCAGATTCTACATCACTGTCATCACTCTCACTATTTATAATATTATCATCGTTAAAACTGTTATCAAACTCAAAATCTGACAAATCGGATGATACTGCTTCAAATTCTGCTAATAAATCTGCATCCTGCACATGTGACTGCTTGCTGGAGGAAGCCATGATTTTGTACACAGCTCAAGTCACGTGGCCGGCTTGCACCACGTGCAAATGCCTGTGAAAAATTTACTATGCAAGGCTTCAGATTTTATATGATAGACAGCAGCACACAGCAGAGAAAGAGTTAAAACTTGAACCTATACAACTCCAATAGATGGCAGACCAACACTGCTTAGAGAATGCTACATTTAGTGACCATTTCTGTTTACTGACATCAACTGCTGTGGGTCGGCAATGCTCCGTCATCCGCAAGGAGAACAGTGAATCACGCTGTTCCAAAATCTGCAGTGAAAGGGTTAAGGAGGCTTTGGCGATTTCCTTCGAAAGGAGCACGCTTAGTCATGGTGCTGGATTTCAGTTCAGCTCCTCTTGGAAACCGGACTTAAAAATGGAAATCCGTCGATTTAAGAAGCAAAGATCAGTACAGCTTGATAATCAAGTAGTTACATTTCTTTGACACAATTTTCTATACTCACCTGGCATTTAATTTACTGAAAACAGTCTTTTGTTCAGTGATGCGAATTTTGATAGTGTTTTGTCTTTGTTTATTGTTGTGTTATATCCAGTGTTTCATTTGTGGTTATAACATTTTATAAATATCCTGATGATGGGAGAAATGTACACTCCCGAAACTATATCTAATCATCTTTCACCTGGCTGGCTGCCCAAGAAGATAGTGAGCATATTCGTCGCCAGGAAAGCTTCAGGTCTTATTTTATGATTTTGTTTATTTACTTGGTAGGGTTATTTAGAATTTTTAAAAAAAGGTTTAAAAATTACAAGGCATGTTTTTTTTTAAGTCAGTACCGTTTTGCGATTCCGCCACCGCATGCTACGATCGGCGTTCCGTGCATGCGCGCTGGTTACCTACATCTCTTGTCTACACACTGACGCCATTACAGTCTGATTCTTCATTGTATACTTTGGTTACTGAGTGTTTAAGATGCCTCCGACAATCTTGAGTCCCGCCCATTGTGAAGTACCGGCTGTTATACGATTTCTTAGTGCTAAAGGCGTAAAACCGATCCATATTCATTGTGAGATCTGTGAAGTTTACGGACAAAACATTATGAGTGATGGAATGGTAAGGAAATGGATGAGAGCATTTAAAGATGGCCGAACAAATGTGCATGATGAATGGAGTGGGCGTCCTTCGGTCGTTACTGAAGATTTGGTGCATAAAGTGGACGAAAAGCGACTACCATTTGTTCCTGCACTTGAAGAAACATCAGCGTCTTCAAGACGATAACGAAGTCAAAACAGTTGTGATACAGTAGTTAACACGTCAGGCGGCAGAATTTTATGAGGGTATTCAAAAACTGGTGCCACGTTATGACAAGTGCCTCAATATTCACGGAAATTATGTAGAAAAGTAGAATAAGGTACAGACTTTCATGTAAAAATAAAATTATTGCGATATATATGCACATCTATTTTTAATTCCAAAATGGTACCGACTTAAAAAAAAAACATGCCTCGTAGTATGGATGTGGATGTGAAATTCTAGAAAAAAATAAGCAAGATAGGTATACTGGTTGGTACAATTGACGTCAGTATAAAGAAATGAACGGTTGCTATGGAGGGAAAAAAAATCAATCTTCCTTGCGGAAAAAGCACGCGCAGAAGATAGAAGTTATTATAGTGATGAGTGGGCGTGAAGGAGTGAGCAATTTTATGTAATTAACGGAAACTATTTTTAAGGAAGTAAGGATTTATCGATTTGCTGGAGGTAATCTGCAATGATTGACTAGGAAAGAAAGTTTGGGTAAAATGTAATCCAGTTGATACAATTAAATTATATATTATGAAATTGAACTTATCCAAATTTGATTTCTTTCACTCGTAACCACCCTTGAAAAGAAGAGGTCTTATGACCCTTATTTAAGCAGACAATATTCAAGAACCAACTCAATCTACAACGAAGAAATCCCGTTCCACTTGTTGCCACGAAGTGGGGCATCATCATAGTATATTCAACATTGCATGTGTACTACAACGAAGAAATCCTGTTACAACCCACAGAAGCAAGGCACTCCGCCCCAATATCAACTGCAGCAGAGCCTCCCTCTCCACAGGCAAGGTATCGTCCGATGCCATCACTAGCTGTTATGTTCGGCTTGGTTTTCTCGACGCAAACCCCTGGCAAGGTCAGATCTGATGAGTCACGGTTGCTCTGGTGTCCACCAGCACGCTGGCTCTTACTCGTTTTCTGATTGCTCTTCTTTGTGTCGGTAGTCTCTCTCAAGGTGTCCCGGCTGGCCACACCCCCAAAACACGCCACTTGGTCTCCGTCAGCGTCCCTGGACTGGTCTTCGGTCTCCATCGTAGCGGATACTTGTCTTCGAGGTTGTGGTAGCCGTCAATTTGGCCGCTTTCATCCTCAATGCGACCACTAGCACCTCGTGGGTGGTCTTAGTCACCGAGCATTTGACGCTGACGTATCTCGGCATCTCGTACACCGTCGACGGAGGCGGCTTCTCGAGATACGACTCCGAGTGGGAGGTCGACCAAGTGCTTTGCTGGCCAGCTATTCGACTGCCAGGGCGAACTCCTGCAGCGTCTCTCCTGGCTGCTGCGTCCTAGATTTCAGTTGGCTGCGGTAGGCTGCGGCCAAGCGGTGGTTTCCGAACCGGTTTTCCAGGGCCTCCCAGATGTCCTTGAGCACCGCCACTGTCTGGATCGCGTTCAGCACCTCTGCGACCCTTCCCTGGAGGCTGGCTATTAGCTGTGCAGCCTCTTCCTCTGGCGACTACTACTTGTGCTTGGCCACTGTCGAATTGGCGTGTCGTCGTACTTCGATGGTTTGACGCGTGCAGATGTGTCGCGTCGACCTTCATATCTTTCACTCTTATGCCGACGATGTCCTCCACCATGGCGTTCAGGGACTTAGTGTTGCTGTCGGCCTTTCCCTCGAAGTTGTTAACGTGGTTCGCCAGGTCTTCGACGCACTCGTCCACTTGACCCATCCGCTTGTCCAGGTCCGTGATGTCATCTCTCACACCGGCCAACCGCAATTCAAATTTGGCGGCGAGGGCCTTGTTCACAGCCTTCATTTCTGTGGTCAAGTTGTCGTTCGCCGCTTTCTTTTCCGTGGTTAATTCGGCCTTCATTTCGGTCATCGTCGCAGCGAGGTTGTTTGCTGTTCTCATTTCCTCCATCTTGGCGGCGAAACTCATGTGCCATTTCCGTCTTCGTAGCGAGGTGTCATTCGCTGTCATTTCTTTCAGCTCTTTTAAGATCTTCGCCAATGCGGCTTCTATTGTGAACCCATTTCTGACACCAATTGTGACTACGTGGTTTAGGTAAATTCGGAAATCTAGTTTGCAGAAATTTAGAACAACTTTTGCTGCAATACAAAGACGTGAAATTGACAATCAGCTGACTTTGATGCTGACAACAAATGAAATCACTGCGTTACACTTCAGTATGACGCGGTCCATGTAGGGCAGGACCAATAATCATAATAACAATAAAGAATTAACAATAATACCAATAAACCTAATAACACACAGGAACATTCAGGCTATAAGCAAAAATATCTAGTCTCCGAACATTCTTTGACACTCTGGT
Source organism: Mantis religiosa (assembly GCA_030765055.1). Taxonomy (NCBI): domain Eukaryota; kingdom Metazoa; phylum Arthropoda; class Insecta; order Mantodea; family Mantidae; genus Mantis; species Mantis religiosa. The sequence continues at coordinate 118,124,228 of CM060949.1, read as the reverse complement.
TCCCACACCCTAACCTGACCGGAAACATTACCCATTGTCTGACTAAGCCCATGGCAGTAGAAGGCACCTGTCCCTTCCAGTCAGGGTTCCTTCTTAGAATTTGCGAACATAACCACAAAAGGCTGCAGGATTTAGCCTGGGCATGTGCAAACGTGAGCTGGCATAATATATCTCACCCTGAGAAAAGAGAAAGCTACTTTTAGATTAGGTTCAAAAATGGAATATTCGAACATTAACTGTAAGTGGGGGATAGGTGCCAGCCAATAGAAAATATTTGGTCACGGGATTTTATTTCAAACTCCAAAAGTACCTATAGAGGGGGAAAGCCTGGAGATGGCGGATCCATGATTGATAGCTTATACACTCTCTCTCGGTCGGGACGTAGTGAAGTCACGTACATAGCAGTGCGGCAAAAGTACCTCGAATATACAACACATGGATCTGTGAGTTTGATAAAAGAAACACTCTCGGTCGGGTGCTGGTGAAGTCACATTATATATACAAGTGCGGTAGGAATACACCGAAAACACAACATGTGTAAAGAACTCTATCATTACTGCCAAACACATCACACGAGTCTGCAACAGCGACTTTCCTAGTGGCGAGTGAGGAACCTGATTACAATTGTGAATAAATCGACCATGGAACAGTCAAGGTGTTTTCTTCCCTAGTCACACCACACCCAGTCAGGACGTATCTCAGACCCTGGAACAGAAGAGAGCAAACCCTGAGGAAAACCCCGACCTGTCCAGTAAACCTCCTACATCTGTAACCCTCAACCGTCATCTTCCATACGTTATGAGGCATTGAGTGCTGGGAGGACTCAACCAGGTTCCTAACGGGCAAGGACAGCCTCAAGTTGTGGACTGTCAAATGACGACCATGTGATGGAGAAGTGATGTTAAGAATCTAGAAAAACCATAAAATGTATTGGAAGTCGTGTATAAGCTAATGATACTGGAGGTTTTGCAACGCAAGGAAGTTGGCCACTGATAATCCTCAACAGATTACTAGATTACTAAAGGCCTTCAGAGCCACTGTATCTAATCCATGTTTAAATTATTTGAAAATGATCACATTTGTACATGTTCATAATGTATTTTTATTTCATGCAACTGTAGATATTTAACTCTTTTTATCTGGATCACTTGTCTATGATGGAATGTAGTTGTATGACAGAAGATTTGGTTGAACAGAAAAAAAAATGGTACGTAAAACTTTAGAAGCTTTAGATAAATTTGCTTTCATTCCGCATTTCCAGCTGCTGTGTTAAGTAAGGCCATCGCAAAAGTGTGTACCTGGAATTGGACAACTTGCACCATGACACATGCTACTAGTATGTCCTTAGTGCATGTATGCAATGTTGATGGAGGTCACACATACTAAGCCTGTGATGTTCCTTTGATGTGTGCTAAATATTACACTATAATGTGTTTCAAATGGGAAGAGTTCTCACCTTGCGGCAGTACTACCTCTCCGGCTGCGCGTACCTGGGTCGACGTCGGGATTCCTTCCTCGGTCTCCCCGTTGTCGTCGGCTGCTTGCTTTACCCTTGGCTCTAGCGGCTTCTCCTGGATGGATTCTTTTTGGGTTCTCAGTGTGTTAAGGTTGAGACAACACAAACCAATGATAATCTCTGAACTGTTTTTATTTGTCCTTGCATTTGTGGAACCTGGGTACTTAAATAACTGCACTTTCGGCGGACATTTTATAGTACATTTTATTGGATGCGGTACTTCATCAAACACACCTGATGGATGTATACAATACTGCAATGAGCAACAAATGAGCGACAGCTGAGGACTGAATAGGGGTTGCTACCCTCTTATATACATGCAGCACAGTGTCACTAGGAAAAACTAAGGGTATATTGACCTGTATAACAGTACAGTAAAATAGCTAGCATACCATTCTATTGTCAAACATCCGCTCTTTCTAGACCGTCGTCCAGGATTGCAGTGTTTCTCACGTATGTCTGCCCAGGTTTGTTACAATATTTTACATCAAAGTCTACAATTTTGCTTTCACCAACATATCTAATTACAGTTCTTAAATTTATGAATAATTATTAAACATATAAGTAAATGAATAATTTATCCAAGGACCAAAGTTCCTGTTTCAAACTGCGCCAAACAATGAAGTTAACATTCTTAGACTTTGCATGGAGAAAATTTCACTTTATTGTTTTCGTTCCTCCAAAGTTAGGCTCTATCTCTGTTCATGTCACTCATTTTTAAGTAAATGAATAATTTATCCAAAGACCAAAGTTCCTGTTTCAAACTGCGCCAAACAATGAAGTTAATATTTTTATAGAGTTTGATGATTAAAATTTAGGGGCGCTCAACTCGATGGTCATTAGCGCCCTTTCAAAAACTGTATTTCACTCTACAATTCTTCCTTTCATTTATCTTTAGCTTTCCTTTGACTATGCTGTGGCTTTGCCTTCACTTTGCTCTAGCTCCACTCTGGTTCCGTTTTGGCTTCTCTCCTGCTTCACCATAACCTCACTCAGACTTCATTCTAAAATCCCTCTATCTTTGTCCTGGCTTTGCTCTGACTAGGTTCCGTCCGGCCTCCGGTCCCGCTCTGGCCTCACACTTCATTCTGTACCTTTAACACTGGCTTCGCTTTGCCTTCGCTCTGGCTAGGCCCCGGTACCCACTACGGTCCCGCACTGGCTTGGCTCTGGCTTCACTCTAACATTCCTTAACTATACCCTTGCTTGGATGTGTCTTTGTTCTGGCTTGGCTCTTGCTAGGTTCTGGCCCCGCTCCTGTCCCACTCCGACCTCACACTCACTTCGTTCCACACCTTAACTTTGGCTTGGCTCCGGCTTCACTCAAACCTCACTCTGTATTCACTCTAACTTGGCTCTGGCTAGGCTCTGGCCCACCATCGGTTCCGCTCTGGCCTCACTACCTTCATTCTTAAACCTAACCCTGGCTTGGCTCTGGCTAGGTTCCGGCCCATCCAAGGTCCTGCTCTGGCTGCGCTCTGGCTTTGCTCTGGCCTCAGAATAACTTCATATTGTACCTTAACGCTGGCTTCGCTCTGGCTAGGCCCCAGTCACCACTCTGGTCCCGCTCTGGCTTGGCTCTGGCTCTGCTCAAGTTCCACTCTGGCTATGCTCTGGCTCCACTATGGCTTAGCTCTGGCTGGGTTCCGGTCCCCGCTACGGTCCCGCACTGGCTTCACTCTAACATTCCTTAACTATACTCTTCCTTGTATCTGTCTTCGTTCTGGCTTGGCTCTTGCTAGGTTCTGGCCTCGCTCCTGTCCCGCTACGGCCTCACACTAACTTCGTTCTGCACCTTAACTTTGGCTTGGTTCTGGCTTGGCTCCGGCTGCGCTCTTGCTTTGCTCTGGCTCCACTCAGGCTTCTCTCTCTCTTTCTCTCTCTCTCTCTCTCTCTCTCTCTCTTGTAATTTTACGTCCTCCAACATTAAGTCATATCGGATGGTGAATGAATTGGGTGAAATGAAGCTCAAATGTGTCCAGGGTCCATGGAGCTCAGAGTTACCCAACATTCGTCTTTCAGGATAAGGGAAAATCCCGGAAAAAACCTTATCCAGGTAACTCACCCTGACCAAGATTCGAACTCAGGACCTCTTGAACGTGAGGCAGACATGCTACCATCTACGCTACCGAGGCGGGCAGGCTTCTCTCTGACTTTGCTTTGGCTTTACTCTGAATTTGGTTTAATGTACTTTTTTTTAACTTAGATTAGGGTCAAACACGGATGTGGACCTTATTTGGGCGTTTGGCATTAGCTCTCTCACCATTCAGAGGCACCCAATCGAGAGAGTTGGCTCGGGATCCCAGGATCGCCATTTCCCGTACCTACCGCAGTAGGCCCCTGGGGGTTTTTTAGAGTTTGCACAGAGAAAATTTCACTTTATTGTGTTAGTTCCTCCAAAGTTAAGCTCTTTCTATCTCCGTTCATGTCACTCATTTTTAAAGTTTCACCTTCACATAATCACTTAACTACCTGTTTCCTTGTTCAGGTAGCTGAAACTCAATACTGGTTTCACCCTCTACCGTTTACAGTACAATATATATTTTGTCACCTGCCTTATTGTCACACAGTTCACTGCCCTTCTCTTGGGTCCTTAAGTATTCATTTTCTCACTGTGTTATTCTTTTTACAGTAATCTATTTCTAATCCTAATAACAACCAAGACTATAACATAACTATTTACATTTGTTTTAACAAGTGGTTCGTTGCACACTTTCACATATATATTAGTTCTTTTACTTATAGTTAAGCTTCCATCTGGCTTCTTAGCACCTCACCAAGATTTTACCCTTTACCAAGCCCTTCTTTCCCTTTTTTTTTTTTTTTTTTTTTCTTTTCTTTTTGAATTTAACCTAACCCACTTTGTTAACTAGATAAATGGAAATATCCATCACTTCTCAGTTACTTAGAATGTTTATTGCCTTTATGTGATTATTTGTTTATTTTAGTTTATTTTTACTGGGTGCATGCTATTCTTGTTTACCTATTAGCATACATACGGACGTAAAAGCTGTTTGTGGAACTTCTCCACCATCTTACCGTTCTGTACATCCGATAACAAAAATGTGTCCGTCCCGAAAATTTCTACTCCCTTGTATGGTCCCTTAAATAACATAGCCATACGATGATTAAAATTTATGGCGCTAGATAACTGTTTACACCTTAACAAAACCAGATCATTTATTCGTATTTCCCACTTCTTTCTTTTTTTTTTTTGGCCTTATGCTTGGCTTTCCTCACTTCAGCTTTTGCACGCATTCTATCGGCGGCTATCTTTAACATTTCGGCTTCAGACAAATTTTTGGTGTCTTCTACTGGAATTGTCCCTGGAATATTACTGTCCATAGTGTTGATGCCTTTTGTTGTCGCTCACCCCATTGCCACTTAACTCCCTTCTTTAACAATTCAATGGTTCCATTATAATAGCATACCTGGGAATGAACTTAGCTTGATAATTAAGAATGCCTGCAAATTTCCGTATCTGTTTAACAGTCCTTGGTAGCGGAATATTCATCACGGCCTCTACTCGTTTCCGGTCTGGCTGTAGACCATTTTCATTTATCAAGTAACCTAAGAAATCCACCTCTTTTATGCAGAATTGTGATTTTTCGAGGTTTACTGTCATACCGTTTTCTCTAAGTTTAGTTAGTACGTAGTCTATATGTTTTAAATGTTCTTCAAAATTGCTGTCAATTATAATGAAGTCATCGACATAATGAAGCAAATATGTTTTTGTAGCATCCCCCAGAATTTTGTTCATTGCTCTTAACAACCAGTTTCCTGATGTACACATCCCAAAAGCGCATCTGGTATATTCATACTGGATCCCTTCGGAAACGAACGTTGTATATTTTCTTGCCTCTTCCTTCAATTTGATCTGCTAGTATGAAGCGGTTAAGTCTATAGAAGTTATATATCGGCCCCTAGACATCTTGGCTATTATCTGTTCTACCGATTCACTTCTAAAATAGTCTGGAATTGTACATTTATTTATGTTGCATCCATCCAGAGTCTTACGCAGAGCTCCCCTCCCTTTTTTTTTACCCAAATTACGGGATTTATGGACTCAGATTGAGAAATCTTAATAATGCCTTGTTCTAACATTTGCATTATGACTGCACGTGCCTTCCCTTGTAAAGCTAATGGCAATTCTCTATACCTATGATTAAACGGTTTTACAACGAAACTGTGCTGATATGCGGTGCATTTGCCTGGGACGTAACTGAAGGTACACACATTCTCTAGTACAATTGTTTTTAAGCGCTCCCTTTGTTCTTCTGTTAACAAATACGCGCCTTCTGCTTTCCTAATCACTACCTCCCCTCTTAACCCTTCCCGAGCGGAAACCCATATATGGGTGACGCGTCCAGTTGCCCACAAGCGGAAACCCATATATGGGTGCGCAGCTATAGAGCAATTGTAGTCGGCTATTTACGTTCATATAATTAAGATATAGTGCCAGCAGATGGCAGGAAATGTGCTTTGAAACATTGGTCGGTAAATCCCCGAAATTGCTTTGTCAGGAATTCCTTTCGTTGTTCTCACCAGTGAAGCAATAAACAGTGCGGTGTTTGGTACTAGTAAGCCTCATTTTGTTTCGTTTTTTGGCATAAGGGCAGTAAAAAAAGGGTTGACGGACAAGGAAATTGAAGCTTTGTTAAACCAGAGTGATAGTGAGTTGTCAGATTTTGTGTTCAGTGACAATGAGAGCGAAATATGTGAGAATTCATGTGTAAGTGTGAGCGAGTGCGAGAGTGACTCAAGTGATACTGCAGACAACAGTACTCCTAGCTGGATAGAGGTGAGTAATTTTGACCCTGGCCCTACATGTTATACCAGTGCACAATATTCAACAGGGACCGATTCTTCCTTCTCACTTTGATGAGAATACTCCTCATATAGACTTTTTCAGACTTTCTCAGACTATTTTTTGATGACGAAATTCTGAAAATAATTACGGATGAAACCTGCATTCAAGGGAACACAAAAAAAACAACTGGCGACGCCTCCAACAAAGAAAGCCAGGATTGCATCCTGGAATCCTCCAACAATTATTGACATAAAAGCACTAATTGGGGTGATTATTAACATGGGGCTTCACCCTACCTCTGACGTCACAGACTATTTTTCTACAAGTTGGGTAGATAAATTTCCATTTTTCAGCGATGTATTTTCTCGCGACGAATTTCTCCTTTTGTTTTGGAATCTTCATTTTGCGCATGCTGAGGTAAACAGAAAATTAACTAAGGAAGAATTTATTCAAAATTTAATGGAGAAACTACGGCAAAAATGCAGTTTATTCTATTCCCCAGGTCCATTTGTATCAGTCGACGAGAGCACCATCAGTTTCAAGGGCAGAGTAAAATTCAAAGTGTATAATCCACATAAACCAACAAAATTTGGGATCAAAGTTTTCAGCTTATCTGATGCTTCCAATGGGTATTTATACAATTTCCAACACTACATGGGCAAAACAATCAAATTCTAATCTCCTGAAAACTACCCTTGTTGTAAAAGACCTGTGTTCTTCACTCCTAAAGGATCATGTAGACCCACCTAAAGGTTTCCATGTGTATACAGACAGGTACTATACATCACCTGAATTGGCTGATGAATTGTGGAAAATGAATATGGTGACTACTGGGACAGTTATGGGCAACAGAAAAAATATGCCACACCAACTAAAGCCAGGAAACGTAAAGAAAATGAAGAGGGGTGAGATAAAAAGCTTCCGCAATCAGCAAAAGCTTGCTCTGTGTTGGAAAGACAAAAGAACTGTAACAGTTCTCAGTACCAGTCACAAGGGCGATAAAAACGAAATGACAGAGGTGCCTTCAAAATTTCCAAACCAGGCAGCAACATTGAAACTAAACATTATTTTGGACTACACTCGACACATGGGTGGTGTCGATAGAACTGATAATTATATTGCGCAGTATCAGTTCTGCAGGAGAACACGCAAGTGGTATAGAAAAATGTTTTTCTGGTTGCTGGAAGTTTGCATTGTAAATTCGTACCTGTTATATACAATGCATATAACAAGCAAATGTAAACCGATCCTGTCACATAGAAAATTTCGCAAGCATCTCGTCAGATCTCTGGTGGCGGAGCGAATGGGAGCGCGGCAAAACAATGCTACGTCAAGTAAGGGTCGTATTTCACAGGGCCCAACTTTGGAAAGGCTAAATGGATATCCACATTTCATGGGGAGAAGAGAACAAGGAAGTTGGGCAAATCCTTGTGTGGTATGTAAGACCCAAAAACAAATAAAGAAAACAATATATTTTTGTGAAACCTGCGTCTCCAAGCCTTCCCTGCATCCAGATGTGTTTCAAAATATATCACACAAAAGAACAATATTAGGGAAAGATTTTCACACCCCTGAACATTATATGATGTTTGTTATTCCTTTGCTCCCCAGTGTGAATAATCCTGAGATAAAATCATCAGTCTAAAACCATAGATACCCTGCTCCAGCTAGGTGTAACCTCACATTTCTATCAAAGTTATGAATTATTATTTACTATTACCATCGGTTTTACAAAACATATGTTACATACACTTATATGACAGTATTTAGTTCCTGAACTGTTCCTAGTTTGTGTGAACACGTGTGTATGTGTGTGTTAGAACTACAAGATGTGATGCAATATCCAAAAATGGTACTTATGCCGATTTTGCAGGAACATTTTACACACTTTAACAAATCTTCATTCCTGTCGAACAACAGTGGTGGAATTCAACAATAAAACAAGGTACAGCACGTTTTTAATACATTCAAGCATGAAATTATACTTTTATTTGTATTTTGAAGGGTTACATATTTTTATAAAATTACCTTCCGCTCAGAGCCGTGAAACATGTCCACTCGGGAAGGGTTAACTTATCTTCTACGTGAAATGGTTGTTGACCTTTAAAATCTGTGAATCTGGTCCTACGTCCCAGCACTGTACAAAAATTTCTTACACCTCGATAGAAACTTCCTCCTGTGTTCTGCATATGTCATTCTCCCTAGCAAAGCTTGCAAATGGCACGAATATTTCTTTCCCATTCTTTTTTATTTTGACCTTCCTCTCCGCGAAATCTACCACAGCCCTCGCGTCATATAGCATATCACAACCAAGGATGGCATCACAAATTAAGTTATTTATAACTAAGAATATGGATTCAAAAATTTCCCCTTCTATATCAAACCGTAACATGGTTTGAAATCTAATCCTTTGCACTTGTTTACCGACTGCAACCTTAGAGACTAAATTGGAAGTAGGTGATGTCATCAACTTAACGTTTTTGTTTATTAAATTGTGATAAAAATTCATACTGCATACGCTCATAGTTGCCCGGTATCCACTGTAAACTTTATTAATTTACCTGCCACTTTAACCTCAATCGTGGCGGATTCCATTACATTTTCATTTGAATAATCCCTAAGCATGACTAATTGTTCACTGTTATCTTTCAAATTGAAATCGGACCTTAACCCTGTGCAATATACTACCCGAGAATCATGTGCAATCTCTTCCAGGTCCACCGAAGGATTGCTAATTAGTTTTCCTGTTGTGGTTCTGTTACCTGAACATTTCGCACCGGCATTGTTAATATTTTCGGAACTTCTCGCCTGATGTTAGCTCTCTCCTCTCGAAAATATCTCTGCAGACTTCTTCTGCCATCGTGAGACTGGTTCTCCTCTCTTTGGTAATATTCATCATTCAAAGAATTATTTCCTCTACGCATTCTTTGATTAAACCCGGTATGATTTCCCCTAAAGCTGTAAGGCCTGTGGTAGTAATCTCTCTCACTTCTTAATAGGTTAATCTGATGCTCACGTCTATTGTCTGGCTGTCTCCCATCGAACCTTGTCAGATTGTTCCTACCCCTATCTCTCCGTTCGCAATCCTGTCTGCAGATTTCATTATAGTTTCTTGCTCTACCATACATGTTTTGACGACTACGTCCCTTTCTCGGTTCATTTCCTTGGGGTCTGTATTCAAATTCTCTTTCCCAATTTGTGTTCTCAAAAGCTGAAACTAAATCAATTCTACTATATCTTTAGGTCTGGCTACAATAAGATAATTTGTGATTTGCGGCGGGAAATGGTGAATTATCTGATTGATAAAATCGGGTTCACTGACCGGTGGCTCAACGAGGCGACAATTCTGCACACAAACTAATAGTCCATCACTGACTGTCTCCCATTTACATTGTGCCTGCCGTTACTCAACATTGACCTAATCTTATTCTGGGTAGTAGCGTTCCAATACTTATTTAAAAACGTTTGAAATATTCGTAAGAGCAATTTTCCCCCAAAACGAGTCTCAACCATGTCAAGGACCTGTTTTTGAGTGCCTTGAGCACAATGAGCATTTTCAATTGTTCCGGTATAGACTTTATCTGGAAATAGTGATCCAAATCATAAAGAAATTGTCTCAGATTTACTCCTTCGGATTCGTCAAACACCGGGACACCCAATTCACTTAATAATTGACCATATTGACTATAATTATCAGTACCACTAATGGCTAGATGCAAAGAACCAGATGAATGATGAGCTTCAGTGTTCAGAACCGCAGTTCTCGGCACATCACTCGTTTGGTTGCTTAAACTATTTACAACTGAATTTTCACTGCCTTCCACTGTGCTCACAGCACCTTCATGAACACTTCTTAATTCAATTTCTATTCTTTTTAAAGACCCCCTAAGCTCTCCTACCCACTTTTCATTTTCTTTCAATCTTTTATCTACTTCCAGATGAGCTGACAGCTGATTCTCTACCTTTTCTCTTATTTCAATTATTTCTTTACCCTCAGCTTCAAGTTCAGCTTGTACTAACTTTAAAACTTTCGTCTACTTCCTTATGTACTGCATTTTTTAACAGCTCTTAGCTCATCCGTAAGCACTTTTCTAGTTTCTACATTCTCTCTCACACCTTTCCTTTGCATTTTCAAACTTTTTGTCTACATTACACCTAAAAGTACTTAATCCTTCCTGAAGCTCAACTATGTTTACTTGTTGTACATTTATAATTTCTTTTACTTTCCCCTCAAATTCTAGTTGTTGGAGGTCTAAATATTCCCTCAATTTGGCATCCTGGCTCCTAAATCCTTCTTTCAGTTTACTGTTAAGCTCTTTACTTAAGTCAGTTACCTGTTCCCTTATTTCATTCACCTGACTGCTAATTTTGTTCTCTAAATTACTGCCCATTTCATTTATTATCCCTAATAACATCCTAAAACTATCTCCCGTAAAATTTAACATTCCGCCACTGCTTCCTGTTGCCATACCTGGATCTCTGTCACCCGAATTGTCCTCCCTGCATACAATTTCGCTATTTTTAAAGGCTTCCAATTCTGTTTTCTTTAACTGCACGCCTTTTCCCTTATCTTGACCTAAAATCTCAACTAAATGATCTGCAATGACTTTCCCACTGCAAAGAAGCATCTACCTGTCTTTTGTCTGAATGCAATACTCCTCTACTCATGCATACATAATAAGATCAAAAATGTTTTACAACAATTACATAATTTCTTAAATGTATATATTTTTATATAGCCTGACCTTTTTTTTATTCTTCAATCGCTCTAACCCATTGAGTTACCATGGCCAACGTGCCGGTAAACTGGAGGGACTGGACGGAAACCAGGAGACCCGTGGTTCAAATCCCGGCCATAGCATTGAATTTTTCATGTTGACTATCTATAAAAAACCTTAGCCTATATACGGCTAGTGTGAAGAAATGATTAATTTCTATCAATTAACTAAAATACATAGAGTTAAATGATGAAGCTTGGGACTCAAGTACTTACGATAGTAAGTCGCCACCAACAGTATATCTCGAATGCGAGAGCACTAGTGGTTTACCGGGGACATATACAAGTCAAATGGAGAATTTAATGTCAGGACGGCACGTTGGCCATGGTAGCTCAATGGGTTAGAGCGACTGGACGGAAACCAAGACATCCGTGGTTCAAATCCCGGCCTTGGCATTGAATTTTTCATGTTGACTATCAACTATTATTTCTGTAAATTTATTGTTCTTTCACACTGGCCATGTGTAGGCTTAGTTGTGGAAACGTAGAGTCAGACTGAAAAATTCAATGCCATAGCCGGGATTTGAACCACGGATCTTCTGGTTTCCGTCCAGCCGCTCTACCATTGAGCTACTATGGCCAACGTGCCGATATGACATTAAATTCTCCAACTGACTCGTATTTTCCTGGTAAACCACTTAGGAGTTCTCATAAACACATGAGACAACTACCTTAATGGCGACTTACAACATGTAAGTGCTTTAAGGCCTGGGCTTTATAGTTAACCACTATTAGGTCAATTAATGGAAATTAATTGTTCTTTCACACTGGCCGTGTGTAGGCTAAGTTGTGGAAATGTAGAGTCAGACTGAAAAATTCAATGCCATAGCCGGGATTTGAACTACGGATCTTCTGGTTTCCGTCCAGCCGCTCTACCATATGGCCAACGTGCTGATATGAAACCAGAAGATCCGTGGTTCAAATCCCGGCTTTGGCATTGAATTTTTCAGTCTGACTCTACGTTTCCACAACTTAACCTACACACGGCCAGTGTGAAAGAATTAATTTCCATTAATTGACCTAATAGTGGTTAACTATAAAGCCCTGGCCTTAAAGCACTTACATGTTGTAAGTCGCCATTAAGGTAGTTGTCTCATGTGTTTATGAGAACTCCTAAGTGGTTTACCGGGAAAATACGAGTCAGTTGGAGAATTTAATGTCATATCGGCACATAGGCCATAGTAGCTCAATGGTAGAGCGGCTGGACGGAAACCAGAAGATCTGTGGTTCAAATCCCGGCTATGGCATTGAATTTTTCAGTCTGACTCTACGTTTCCATAACTATTATTTCTGTTGCAATATAATTTGAGCCCACATTAACTCAATTGGATTGTTCTGGCAGTAGTAACAGGGAAGGTGGATCATGTCTCATTGAACCAGCTGATACACTTTTTCATGGTTTTACATTAACTCAATTGGATTGTTCTGCCAGTAGTAACAGGGAAGGTGGATCATGTCTCATTGAACCAGCTGATACACTTTTTCATGGTTTTTAAATGAAAGAGTAACTGAATAATACTGCTTTGAACTCGCTAGAGTAGATAGAGATTACGAACCATTCATAAACAAAGATATAATGTGACCAGACACATTCTGCCAGACCAGCAGGAAGTGAATTGTTTCCTCATCGAATTTAACAAACACCTTGGCTTATACAAAGTATTTCTTTTAACACGTCATGTCAAATGTTTACGTTTCAGTTCAAGTAATTTCAAATATACGTACCCGCATACATGCCAACCAATAATGATGTTTATTGCAGTGCTTATGTCACAATGCATTGATATAATAGTAATTTATTTGTATTAGGAAAACTATTTGAGCTAAAAATGAGGTTTTTGCAGTTATGTTAAATACATTACTCTGCTTCCTCATGGATCAGTTTTTGCAAAATCTGAATTTTTGCCTTAGCTTGAATAGTATTTATTAGAGATTGATTAGTTTGGTACTCGTCACACACCACATAGGGGGAATGCAATACGACAACACTGCAGGACTTTGATTGGTTGCTCACCTAGCAGTATTAGGAAAACTATTTGAGCTAAAAATGAGGTTTTTGCAGTTATGTTAAATACATTACTCTGCTTCCTGATGGATTAGCTTTTGCAAAATCGGAATTTTTGTCTTAGTGTGAATAGTATTTATTAGAGATTGATTAGTTTGGTACTCGTCACACACCCGGCAGGGGTAATGCAATACAACACTGCAGAACTCCGATTGGTTGCTCACCTAGTAGCACTCAAGGACAAACATCATCCCTTACAAAACACAGTAAGTCACAGTTGTGCACACCCAGAACAAATATAAATGGTCCAGAGATTAGCATAGCATTAATGTTACACTTAAGTCACTGTTGAACATCTGCAGCACAATACAATACACATATAATTGCACTTTGTAACTTTACACTTGCACCAGTGACTGCAATTAAACTTGACTGACTCCTTCACTGTTGACAGCTTGCTCCTTATCTACAGTCCTAAGCTGAGTGGATCGTTCTTGAAGGCAAACCTTCCAGATAGCCAAAAGGAAGATCTAGAGGAGTATAACCATGCAGAATGGATTTTGTATTTCCTGGCTATTGTTCCATCAAGGGGGATTAGTAATTTCCAGATAGACATTCTAGTCCATATAATGGTGCATATAAAAGTGCACCAAATTTCCCAAAAGACATTTTTTGATTTTGTTTGTCCTATATATTTGTGGCATATATTTGTGCATATAAGTACAGTACACGCAAGATAAGAAGAGCGCTGGATTTACGGGGTAGTGCGGGTAGAGGGGAAGTTGCGAGAGCTAACGCTCCTTTGTTTCTGCAGTGTGGTCAACCTTGAAAAACATAGTTCAGCAAAATAGTGTGTAAGATAAGCGAAGATATGCGCGCAAGTGTGAGATCTGTGGACAAACATTAAATTGAACTCGATCCTATAAGCTGTATATTTATATACTTACTATTTATGAAACACATAAAAACAGTAAACAAATATGACAGCCATAATTACTCATTCGCTTTGTGATTCTTCGATTTCTGAGTCCACTGCATCAGTTTCATCGCTAGTATCCTCTTACCTGTTGATAATTTCATCAATCGCATTTTCAATTACACCATTATTTCTCCAATATTTCATGTCCAGTTCTTGCAGTATCCTTCCCAATCCGTCACAGTTACAGAAAGAATGCTTCTACAGCAAGTTTCTGCAGATTTGTGGCTGACATATCACCAGTAACGTTGTGTCCTCTGAAAACGTTCTTTATTTTTGCCCACGCCAGTTCAATTGCATTCAGATCAGATCACAGTTATACTGAGGTAAACGAATAATAGTGTGTCCACTTTCGAGAACCACGACATCCACTACATACGTAAGTCTTGCTCCTAGGTTTGTTGGCCTCTATTAAATACCGGTGTAGCTTTGGTAATGGAGGGAAATAGCTATGCAGAAATATGCAAAGGGCTCAGAGCAAGAGAAAAAGAAAGATAAAAGAGCAAGATATAAAGAAAAGGAGGAAGCCAAAAAGGAAAGGATTGAAGGGAAAAGAAGACAGAAAGAAAACATCACTATTAGACATTACCGTACACAGATCACAGCCTTACCTGCTTTTTCCTGGTGTTTTTGGAGATTCATTGGGATGAGATATACAAAACGATTTAATACGCCTGACAGTGCTGACGCTTTTTCCTGTGTAAGCAGCAGCTCGTTCTATTGATTTGCTGAGTGGGAACTAACTGGTTATTATCCTTTTCTATATCGCAACTTTCTGCAAATTTTGCTATTATTTTGCGGCCATCACTATGCACGACTGTACTCCGAGTCTGAGTTCGTTGCTCAGAAGGTACATATGATGATGAGTTTGGTGTGCTCTCAGCCTTAATTACAAACTGGTTAAGCTGTAGTAATTAACCTGAAACTTGCACAAAATGAATGCGCACAGAAAACAAAGAGCGCGCATAAAAGCTTAGCATATTAGTCACTAGATGTCAGAGTGTACTAGTTTAGTGTACTAGTATAGCACATTTCATGTTTCTAAGTTGTCATCTGTGTTTACGAAGTTAGCCGAAACCTACCGAGTGAGGACTTGGGAGACGAACGCTCAAGATAAATTGCGCATACTGTAACTAACTTTACACATAAAACTTATTTATGAAGCATATTTTGTAAATTAAACATTTGCCATTTATTACCCTAATTGGAGCTAACTCCTCAATTTACTTCTATCCAACAATGACAAATGAAATAGAGATTATTTATTCTTCTTATGCTTCCATCTCTTGTTTCGGTCAACAATTAACAATTACACATCGCCAGAAACTGAGTTTCCCTTTCTAACAACACCAATTTCATGTAACTTCAACAAACTGAAAAACATACCAAAATTGCTCGGAAGTGTTTCTGTGTACACCCTGTACCAAAAATGATATATACATATATAAAAGAACATAATATTAAGTTATACATACCAGCACCTGCTGGATCTGATAACCTGTTGAAGTGCCTCCGTATGCAACAACTGTCTTAATGACTGAACCATGTGCAAATTTTCTTGATTCTTCGAAAATTTGAATTGCCAGTTCTCTCGTTGGTGTGACAACAACAACATGCGGTTCACAGTGCTCCGATGTTTGAATCAAATCTCTTGGATCACTAAGTAACACATTAATTATTGGCAGAAGAAAGGCAGCCTGTTAAGGAGAGAAAGTAATATAAATTAAAGTTTAAACTTGAGGGTTCTCTAACATATTTAGGTAACTCTACATTATTGCTGAGGCTAACTTCAAGGATGTTTTAGGTATCTAAATAGAATACTGATAAGAATTTAAAAACTAAAGCTTTTGACAGTGAAATTTAATTCACAAATTATAAAATAATATACCAAAAGTTTAATCTTTCAGGTGTTTGAAATCCACTTAAGGATTTGCTTTAATTTTTAAAACTTGGTAGAGATGTTATATTTTATATATTGCTAGTGTTTACCTAGAACACATTTTGTTAACCCTCCTAACATCAACTATAATCTTCGCAAAAGTTGAAGGCATATAGAGGCGGGCCGTACCGCAGACTCCAGCCATCCTAACCTTCCTTCTCCTACCAGCGCTGCTGAATGTGGTACACGCATTTCACGCACCTGAACTGAGAACATATTAATTAACTACACCCGGAAAAATGTTTGAAATTGACAGATGCCAATCTTATAATAAAAAAGAATTTTATTTTCTGATCATGACCGTACAAAAATACTGTCTCTGCGATACTTAGAACACGAGCAATGCACATCTTATCTTCACATGTTTATGGTTACATCCATCCATTCAACACAGATAAGCCATTCTTTCCTCACAATATCTCAAGCATAAATAAGTAATGCACCTACTATGAAAACAGAAGTCATGCAGTTTGAAAGAGTTAATTTTCAGTTCGCTTTCAGAGTAGAGGTGTGTTATTTTGTTAAAGTGAATGGCATCGTTAAGTTGTGTGTTGAACTTGAGCTGAAATATTGTTAATATCACACTAAATTATTATTATACACAACTTTTTTCCAGTGTTTGCGATCCGAGTGCGTGAACATCTCCCTGGAAGCTAGGATAAGTGATTTTTTTTATCAACAAAGAAAAATTATATATAATGTGAACAAGTTTTTACGAAAGCTCTCCAATCCACAGAATAGGGCAACTGTAGATTTTTCAAAAAACCCAGCAATTAACTGTAGAAGCTTGTGGTGTAGCTAGTGTACACACAGTGTCTCAAATTTGTAGTGAAGCAGCTTCATCCTTAGAAAAAAGTGTGTCTGCATTTCAATCTCTGGGAAAGACCCACAAAGTTGGAAAGCGAGTTACTGGATTGGAAACCGTATTTGCCGTTCCACTGCTGTGACATGTCAAAGTAATATTTTAATTATTAATTTATAGATGAGTCATATTTATTACACATCTGCTTCACTTACGTACCTATTTTGAGGACATGTTTCGTAAATCATCGTTTGCATCTTCGGCTCTTATGCGACGCCTCTCCGAAAAAATCTAAATTAGAGTCGCATAAGAGCCGAAGATGCAAACAATGATTTAAGAAACATGTCCTCAAAATAGGTACGTAAGTGAAGCAGATGTGTAATAAATACGACTCATCTATAAATTAATCATTATTTTGCTTCACTGGTGTTCCAATACAGTTAAATCTAGATAAGATTTTAATGTTTTAGGAATATTTAATGTGTTGTTTAATTACAGACAGAACCTTTGCTGCCAGGTAAAAGTGCTCTTATTCACAGAACCTCTGCGCTACAGTACTACGCTTAGCAACAGTGCTCCGCTTGAGTATTGGCCAGCATTCAAATGTGAACATGCGAGCGGTATAATGTAGACTGGTGAATATTGATTGGGTGAACTCCTTGGTGGCAATTGGGCTGTCTCTGCTGGAGTCTTGATGAACTCTAGGTTTGGGTTCTCATCAAATGTGGTGTTGAAACTGAAGTTTTCCGTCAGATTTATCTTTTCCAAATGGTTAATGCAATTGGAGCCTGAACACTTTTTAATAGATTTTTTATTCTATATTGTGATTCTCAACAACAACAAAAAAAATGGTATGTTACTGCTGATTTGTCTTTCTTTGTTCTTGATGTTTTCTAAAATGCTCTTTAAGCCTAATATTCAAACTACTTTGCTATTTATCTGGTACACACCTGAGTTTTGTCTGTGGGTTTCTCTTTTGCATTATGAGACTTCAAAAGGTGTTGCACGCTGAATTTGTTCTGTCCAGCTGAAGTAATGTGTTCTTTGAAGATTTTTTGGAAAAGGAATGTAGCTCTGGGGTTGTATGTAAATTATCTATATGAAGTTTTATTACTGATTGGGGAAAGTAGTTATTTGTCTGCATCTCTGTTGTCTCTTGAATTCTTTTATTTTTTATTATCAGTATGAGTTACTTCTATAAATGCCCGGGCCCAAATGACCTTGTTGTCGACGGGCCCTAAAACACCACACACTCACTCACTCCTATAAATGCCAACATTTAATTTAGCATTGTCATTATTACCTTTGGATCCAAAAAAAGGAAGGCAACCATTATTTTCAATTTCTAATGTGAACTTTATAGCTTTAACTTGTAAACTTAGAAGTTTTAAAGCATCCTTGAAGTTATATGTGTTTGGAGGAATTTAGTAACAGTGACGTCAAAATTAATCGCAAAAACCATTTGTAGTTGGTTTATTGATACTTGTCACTTACTTTTTTATATTAATGAGAGACTAGTTTCAAAGGCCTCCATTTTAAATCTCTTTCCAACTGGCCTCTCCCCCTCCCTCTCTCTAGTGTTGGAACTATGAACTTTTTTGTCAAATTATCTACTGGTGGGATTTCAAAGTTCATTACGTGAGCCTTCTTTTTCTATATGAATATGTTCTCCCATGTTAATTTGTCTTGGTTTATCACTTCTTTTAATAATTTTGGATTTGGATCAATGTCATGATCTTCATTCCAAAAATGAAATGCTACTGTTGACTTATCTTCTTGTTTCAATCTGATGTTTCTAAAGTGCTCTTTGACTCTGATTTTTAGATTTCTTTTAGTTTGACCTACGTAGCATTTATCACAATTACAACTTATTTGGTATAATTCTGCATCTGTTAACTGATGGGATTTCATCTTTTGTTTTTGAATTTAGCAATTTTAGAATTGAGTGTCTATTAGTAGGTGCCAAGATATTTTGTTCCTTGAAGATCTTTTTAAATTTATTAAATGTTTTTGGGTGATATATAAATGAACTGAATATGCTGTTGCTTTGTTTCTTTTGTAAATATGGTTGCTTCCTTAATGATTTTCTTTAGTTTAGCTTTTCTAATTTTCTTCAACACCAAACTTTTGTTGTATCCATTTTCTTCTGCTATGTGTAGTATTGCTTTTTGTTCTTTGAAATATTCTTCTTTTTCCAAGGGTATATTGACTAGTCTGTGTGTAAGGCTGTCTATTAGTGCATGTTTATGTGTAATTGGGTTGTGGCTATTATTTTTTATGTAATTTTCTGAATGTTGGTTTCCAGTAAATTCCAAATTTTATTTTTGTGTTGTTCCTGATATTTAGATCCAAGAAATAGATTTGTCCATTGATTTCCTTTTCTACTGTGAATTTTATAGTCCTTTCTTACAGACTGAGTAATTTTAATGCATCATCTAAATGTTTATTCGGTACAATTGCAAAGAATGTCGTTAACATATCTGTACCAAACTTTGAAGATCAATGGGAAGGCCTCTTTAATTTGTGTTTCAAATGCGCTCATAAATAAGTTAGCCAAAAAAAGTGAAAGTGGGTTGCCCATTGATAACCCTGATTTCTACTTGTAGTGCTTTCTATTAAAGCTGAAGAAGTTTTGTTCAATGCATATTTTTGTTAGTGAAAGTATTCTGCTTCTATTGCTTCCATTTCTATTGTAGTTAGCCATTTTTTTAATATAGTCCATAATTTTTCTGTTAGTATGCTTATAAATAAAGATGTGACATCAAATGAAACTATTATCATTTTTGTCCAAATTGTTAGATTTTTTCTACTAGATCTAAAGAGTTATATAGAATAAAAAGAAGTATTTCAGAAAGTGGAGTGCCATTGTTACTAAAATTAGGCAAGTGGGTCAACCTTGTATATACTTTTCTCCACTTACAAGTTTTTTATGAAGACTAGTTTCTGGGGACTTCTCCCCTATCGTCAGCTCTGTGGTAGACTGATGATGCATCCGCTATCTGCATCTGGCTTGGTGTTGTGCTGCCATCTAACGTCCTGGTAAGTTTGATGACGTCATCTACCGCGAATTTCAAAATTCATCAAGAGGTCCTGTTTTTTCGTAATAAATATGTTTTCCCAAATCTGTAGTTCCAGAGGTTTCTTTGCCTGTTCGATCAGTTCTATTTCTTGTTTTATGTTGTGATTCTCAGACCAAAAGTGATGTGCTACGGCCGACTTGTCCATTTGTTTGAATTTAATATTTCTGAAGTGTTCTTTCATTCTTGTTCCTAGATTCCTTTTGGTCTTACCAATGTATATCTTGTCACAATCCTGGCAACTCATTTGGTAAATGCCTGATAATTGAGTTTTCGGTGTGCTATTTTTTAGAGGGTGGTTTAGTAAGTTGCGGATGTTGTGTTTGTTTTGAGGGGCTAATTTTATGTTGAAGCTCTTAAATATCTTCAAATTTTTTGAAGTATTTTGGATGAAATGTAAATTTTCCATATCTGGTGTTTGGGTTTTCTAGTTTTTTTAACGTAGTAATGTCCTTTAAGTATTTGTTTCTTTTGTGTCTATAGATCAGTTTTTTGATGAAATTTGTGTTATAGTTGTTCAGTTCGGCAACCTGGTGTATGTGAGCGTACTCCTGTTCATATTCTGTTTTTGTTAGCGGAATGTTGATTAATCTGTGAACTAAACTATGGAATACTGCATATTGATGTACTGGGTTGAATGGGTTGCATTTAATGTAATTGTCAACATGATGAATGGCTACCTTTTCTAGATTTGAAAATCATTAGAACACCAACAGGATTACAATTTGGAATATACCGAAAAGCAACACATGTTGACAATTACATTAAATGCAACCCATTCAACCCAGTACAACATCAATATGCAGTATTCCATAGTTTAGTTCACAGATTAATCAACATTCCGCTAACAAAAACAGAATATGAACAGGAGTATGCTCACATACACCAGGTTGCCGAACTGAACAACTATAACACAAATTTCATCAAAAAACTGATCTATAGACACAAAAGAAACAAATACTTAAAGGACATTACTACGTTAAAAAAACTAGAAAACCCAAACACCAAATATGGAAAATTTACATTTCATCCAAAATACTTCAAAAAATTTGAAAAGATATTTAAGAGCTTCAACATAAAATTAGCCCCTCAAAACAAACACAACATCCGCAACTTACTAAACCACCCTCCAAAAAATAGCACACCGAAAACTCAATTATCAGGCATTTACCAAATGAGTTGCCAGGATTGTGACAAGATATACATTGGTAAGACCAAAAGGAATCTAGGAACAAGAATGAAAGAACACTTCAGAAATATTAAATTCAAACAAATGGACAAGTCGGCCGTAGCACATCACTTTTGGTCTGAGAATCACAACATAAAACAAGAAATAGAACTGATCAAACAGGCAAAGAAACCTCTGGAACTACAGATTTGGGAAAACATATTTATTACGAAAAAACAGGACCTCTTGATGAATTTTTAAATTCCCGCGGTAGATGACGTCATCAAACTTACCAGGACGTTAGATGGCAGCACAACACCAAGCCAGATGCAGATACCGGATGCATCATCAGTCTACCACAGAGCTGACGATAGGGGAGAAGTCCCCAGAAACTAGTCTTCATAAAAAAACTTGTAAGTGGAGAAAAGTTTATACAAGGTTGACTCACTTGCCTAATTTTAGTAATCTAAAGAGTTGTTTAAATTTGCACTCTCAAATTTTGGAAACTATTGAATTTATTTAGTAACCATTTGGCCAAATTATATATGGGGGCATTTATGCTACTAGTGATAGGTCTCATGTCTTTCTGTGTTTTGTGAATTTTTGGCAGCCCATATACTCTTGGTAATGTTGGATTATCTACTTTAATTTTGTGAATTTTTTTTGGTGATTATTTTGCTCTCTTTTAGAGTTTTATTTGTGATTTCAATGCAGTACTTTAATGGGTTAGTTTCTACTTTTTGGTAATTATTGTCTTCTAACAAATCTTCCATCCTCTTAGTGTAATCTTCTTTATCCAAAATTACTAGTTTATTTCCCTTGTCTGCTTTAGTATAACTTGTTTCTTTTTAAGTGCTTTTATGATATGGTTACTAAAATTTTGTTTTCATCCTTGATGTGTTTATCAGGAACTATAAAAAAAAAAGTTATATATAGATATGTGTATCTATACCTAGTAGTAAAAATGAAAGAAAATGCTTTACTGATTTATGCTTCAAAAAAATTAAAAACCAATTATACAGAATAATAAAAAGGATAGTGTAACTAATAGGGTTAGGAAGCTGAGGAGAAATCCTTTTCTCCCCCTCCCCCCCTTTGTGATAATTATGGATCACTTTGAGCCAGAAAATGAATTTTATCTGTCCTTTTTTTTTGCCTTTATAGCCACCCCTTTTTTTGTTTAAAGGCCCTTGTCTAGAATTTTTATTTGTTCTTTTTGCATTTGTATTTATTTGTTCTTTTTGCCTTTCTAGTTATTCTTTTATTTAAAAGTCCCTTTTATAGCATTTTTGTTTCATTTACTTTTTGGTTTCTCTAACTTTTCTTGACTATCTTTTTCCTATTCAACAGTCTAGCATAAATTCTAATTTCTTTTAATTAATACACACTCTGAGACTGGCTACAGCAGGTAACAGGTGAGAGGGTTCTTTCTACCGTATTCAAGTCATTAGCACCAGCAGTGAACCTAGTACACCCTCTAAATATAACTTTTTTTTAAATAAAAGTATAAAAATGTGTGTATATTTTATTTAAAAAAAAAAAAATATGGATGACTGCTGCAAACTGCTAGTCAGGATTTAAATGAACATAATTCACTGATTAAAATGATAGATTAATAGTAATACATAAGAAAACCAAAATCTTAAGGATATATTATCTAATTAAGCATATAGAAATTGCTTTAAGGAAGAGAATTAATCATATTGTCACGAATCCGTATCTATGATCGCGCAGCTTGTTTACACAAAAGGAACTGACAGGCCGGCAGACAAAGATAACATGAAGATACAGGTCTGCCGAAACAAACTGAGATAAAAGGAAATTTCTAGTTACTTCTTGACTGATAAGAGACTGTTCGGGTTCTGGTTCATTTTCGAAAAATCTAGAAATTATCAGTGAGGTATTTAAAGAGACGACGACTCGCCAAGAGTCAAGTTGTAAGTTAGTCGTGAGTAGTAAACAGTTTAAAACACATGAGCGTTGTAACAGTGGAAGTTGAGTAAACTGTTTATTATTGTCATTGACCTTGGTGTTGTAGATTGTGATATATGATGTAATTGTGCCGCTACGCAGTGTGATTCTACGCAAATAAAGAATGATTTTAATTTCTGCAAATTGGACTTTTAATTCTACGAACCCACAAAGTCACAATATAAAGAGTGATTTAAAAATAAAAAAATAAATTTAAAGTATGCAGCAAAATCTCACAAAAACTACTCTAAAGGAAATAGATTATTAATCATTAAATGAAAGAGACTTAATTTTTACTAAAGCTGAAGAAGGCATTAGGATGGTAATCTCAGACAAATTTGATTTACATTAATAGAACTTTTACTTCAAGGTGAAGATTATATAAGAATTAATATTGACTTCAAAATCTTCCATTTCAAATTTTAATAAAAAGCTTAACAAAGTTTAAATTATACCAAATAAAGAAAATGATATAGCAAAAGTCAGTAATCCAGTATTACCTAGCATTTCCTAAAATTCATAAACCTGGAAGTAAAATGAGACCTACTGTAAATTGAATAATTATTTTAGTAATAATTTTATTAAAGCACTAAGTTATCTAAATTGGAATGCCAACTCTATTTGTGCCGGCCACTATTATGGGTAGCCCACATAGTTAACAATTAAATATTACTTGTATAATTTATAGTTCTTCCATTTAATGTTCTATTAGTTCTTTCCTCTTTTAACAGTCCATTTCCATTTATTTTTCACTTTTCCTAGATATTACTCTATATTCTAACAGTTTTTGTAGAAAATGTTTTATATCACTATTTCTATTTGTTCTATACCAAACACTCTCTTCTTCAGATCTGTTTCCCTACACTCAAATATATTGGATTCAAGATTTTCATAAACATTTATGTGTTATACATTAATATTTTCATCACAAATGCCATTAGATTTGATTACTACTACTCTATTCTGTGGCTACTTTACACTGATGGTCTAGTAAATTCAGTATCAGTTACTGCTGTAAAGTAATCCTTTTTCCATTTCAATTACAAATCATTATACATTTACATACTTATTACTACACTGAGTTGCCGATTACCCTTGGGCCCAATAGACTCAAACTCTGAGGTTGTCGAGCTAATGGGTCCCTATTGGCATCTTATCTAAAATAACTTCATCTTCATTTTCGTCATATTTACTTATCTTTCTCAACCATTTGGCTCTTACTTTGCCCAAAAAATTCCAAATTTCAATTACATTTTCCCAAGTTTTTACACTCCATTAACTTCATTACTTGAATTTCTTTTGCTAGCCTTACTCATTTTTTTTACCTATCTTCTCCCTAAGCAACTTAGTTTTGTCCCATTCTAAAAGCAAATGCCATTCTTTATCCCTTTGGTGACACAATGGGCATTTCTCCAGATCCCTCCCTCTTCCCAAAACCTTCAGTTTCACCACCCCTGTTCTGGCCCATGCAAAGCCTTCTCTTGCTGCTTTATCACAAATATCAATGTATTTTTCCCTGTTTCACATCACTTTCATTTCTCTATAAATTTCCAGTGAACTTTTCAAGTTGAAGCTTTCTATCACTTCTGGCCTTTCAATATCTTCCATTCTTAACCTAAGTTCTTTCCAAAATACCCTTTGCAATAATTCCTGGTTTTCCCACATGACACCAAACACTATTTTTAACATCATTTTCTTTATATGAAGCAAAAGGTTAGAAACAGTGATGTATTTAACATTTGAAAGTAATGAGTCGGTAATTCAAACACAAACACCACTTAAATTATCCTTACTTGGACATGTTACGGAGAAGAGTTTGTCCATGTAAGGATAATTTAAGTGATGTTTGTGTTCGAATTACCGACTCAATACTTTCAAATCATTTCCTTTATCTTATTTAGCCATGAATCTTTCTGATTTAGTCTTTCCTGTACTATCATCAAGCACTGACGCAGAATATTCTGCTCATCTAAACTCCTAATTCTCACCCAGTATTTCAACACTCTTTCCACCATTATCCCTCTAGTTCTCAGTCTTCCCAAATGCTGCTTGCGCCACTCCATTAGGTGAAGCTTGTGGTAAGCCCAAAACTTATTTACAAGTTTCTATCTATCACATTCATTACTAAAATTAGCCAAATGAGACAATCCTGTATATACTCTTCTTCACTTTCTGAAATACTTCTTTTTATTCTATATCACATTCATATTTGCCGCTCCCCCATCCTCCAAACCTCACATCTCTACCCCATACAGCATTTTTGCTTCTACTACAGATATGTAAATTCTCTCCAACTGCTTCATTAGCATTCCTGGTAATTTATCTAGGCATGCTTTAATAGCTTTTAATGCAATTTCATCTTTTGCCATTGCCATTCTCTTCTGCTCTTTCCAGCCCCCCTTACTGTTTAATTGTACTCCTAGATAATTAAATGTATTGACCACCTCAATTTCTCTTCCATGCCAGTACCATTTCTACTCTTTTCTTAACTTGTTGCCTTTTTTAAATATCATAATTTTGGTTTTGTTTACATTAATTCTAAGGCTCCATTCCTTACAAAATTTATCTATTCCTCCAATTGCTCTATCTATTCCCACTTTGGATACATCTCCTGCTACTAAATCATCTGCTAATAACAAACCAGGTATTTCCCTGTTATTAATTATTGGTAAATGCCTATTTTCCATTCGAATTACATCTAAAATATTCTAGCTTTGTGGGCTCGTAGAATTAAAAGGCTGAGATGCAGAAATTAAAAATCTCCTTTATTCCATTCTCACGTAAGAACTTTAAATCACATATACACAATCTTTCAAGGTCGATCATAATAACAGTGACAGCGGATTACATCTTTAGCTCTCGTTACAACAACACAGCTGGCTATCTCTCATTTCACAACTAACTCACAACCACAATTGTCCTGCTAGCGTATCACAATCCCTTTTATATCTCCATTCATGATTACCAGACTGTTCCGTCAATCACTAGAAGTTTCTGGAAACAAGGCATCTAGTTACATAATTCGAACATTCTATCACCTTCCAGAAACGTAACTTATGCTACCCGGCGAGGCCTTTGACTCAGTTATCTTGCCTACCGGCACTATCTGTTTACACACGTTCGTTATCTACGTGAAACCTATCCGTTCCTTTGTGTGCCAAGCCGCCTTATCGTGATCGGGTTCGTGACACTGCTCCCTCCTCAAGACTAGTCGTCCTGAACAGTTTCATCGTAGCAGGCCAGACGATCCATGTCTACCACCATCTTCCCTCGGGGAACCTTCTGGATGCGGTAGACCACGTCATTAGTCCTCTTCACCACCCGGTACATTCCTTGCCACGGCTGTTGAAGTTTGTCAATTGTTCGGTTTGCTCCCAGGTGTCCTCCTGAAGTACCGGTGTGCACTTCCCCCAAAACCTCTGGGACCTCACTTTGGGGAAGTACCAACTGTTGTCTCTGTGTTTTCCCATCGGCAATTCCCATACCCGGAACAGCACACCCTCTCTGATCTTCAGCGAGTCCCATTGGGCCCAGTACGACTTATAGGTGGCGCTCCTCGGTGCGATTTCCTCCCAGGTTGGTCTTGTCCCACCCCCGCTTTCCTTAAGAGTGGTCCCAAGTCTGCATCCGCCAGCTGCTCCCTCCTCAGGCCTGCGCTATCCCAGCCAACCGCAGGCACTGCCGTGACTACTCGGACTGCTGCGGCACGCTCCTTCTCTTCCACTCTTGTGCATTGGCCGCACTCCTCTAGGTAGGGACTTCGGGACATGGCGTCTGCGTTACCATGGTTCTTTCCTCTACGATGTTCAGAGGTGAAATCATACTCCTGCAGCCTCTGAACCCAATGTGCTGTCTGGCCTTCCAGGTTCCTAAAGCTCAATAGCCAGTTTAGGGCGGAATGGTCAGTCCTCAGGTGGAATGGCTGACCGTACAGGTACTTGTAGAAGTGCTCCAAGGCCTTTACCACCGCCAATAATTCTCGCCGGGTGACGCAGTAGTTCCTCTCTGCCTTGGCTGAAGACGCGCTGGTATTGTCTGAGCAGTTGTCAAACCTTCTTTAGCTGTTCTGCGGTCAGGTGATCGGCCGCCCTCTCCAGTAAGCCTTCCAGCCGGCACCCCAGGTGTTGCGTCGGCACCGGCTCCAGTGTCTTGTTGATTGCTGTCACGATGACCACGGGCTCGCACGTCCCCATCTCCGTTCCGTCCTGGACATCTTGATCGATGTCCACTAGGTTAAGCAGCCTCACTGGCACCTCTCGGCACGGCAACAATGTTCATTTGCTGTCCTCCCAGTAGTGCCGTCACCACCACCTCCTTTCTCGCAGGGACCCACGTCTTCCTTCAAGATGACCTTGCAGATTCCAGGGCATTCTTTGGGTTGCCGGAGTATGACCTCTTCTCCATTGAGCCGCCGGACCTTCCTGCCGTCGTCGGCCATCGCCTCGTGGCTCCTGAGGGCACCCAGTTCCAGCATTTCCTCAGCCACCTCCACGACGAACACCCACTGACACACGACACTCCATCCCAAGGTCAACTGCAGCAGGGCCTGCCTCTCCACAGTCTAGTTTTCGCCCGATGCCGTCACTAGCTGGTATGGTTGGCTCGGTTTTCTCGACGGCGAACCCCTGGCTACGTCGGGTCTGTTGACGATCATGACTGCCCCGGTGTCTATGAGCACGCAGCACGGCTTCCGTCGTACCCAACCGTCTGCGATGAAGCTGTTATCCATCCGTCGGCTGACGGCGCGCAATGTCACTCGAGGAGATGGTGTCGACGGCGCCGACGTGCTCCTTGCCACGTCGGTCCTTACTCATTCCTCTGGCTGCTCTTCCTGGTGTCGGTCAGCTTCGCGGTCATCGTTGCACCCAAGTTGCTATTTGCAGATTCTGTCTTCATTGATAATTCGGTCTTCATTTCTTCCATCTTCTCGGTGATGTCGTCGTCTCGCTTCCTGACACCAATTGTAACTTTGTGGGTTCGTAGAATTAAAAGGCTGAGTTGCAGAAATTAAAAATCTCCTTTATTATCTTCGAAATGCACTATTCCATTTTCACGTAAGAACATTAAATCACATATACAGAGTCTTACAAGGTCGATCATAATAACAAACACTGACAGCAGATTACATCTTTAGCTCTTGTTACAACGCAGCTGGCTATCTCTCATTTCACAACTGACTCACAACCACAGCTGTCCTGCTAGCGTGTCACAATCCCTTTTATATCTCCATTCATGATTACCAGACTGTTCTGTCAATCACTAGAAGTTTCTGGAAACAAGGCATCTAGTTACATAATTCGAACATTCTATCACCTTCCAGAAACGTAACTTAATCTACCCGGCAAGGCCTTTGACTCAGTTATCTTGCCTGCCGGCACTGTTTACACCCGTTCATTATCTACGTGAAACCTATCCGTTCCTTTGTGTGCCAAGCCGCCTTATCGCGATCAGGTTCGCGACAATATCATCTATAAACAGATTAAACAGTTATGGGACTCAACTTGCAGCCCTGCCTCAATCCTATATTATTCTGAATGAATCTTGTTACTTTATTATTTGCCATCTTTATTCAAAACTAATTGACTCAATAGATACTTTGTAAACTCTGAATAAATCTGCTACTCATTCCTTTTTTACTCAATTTGTACCATAGTACTTTGCGGTTTATTGTATTAAAGGCCTTTTCGAAGTCAATAAATAACATATATACCCTCCCCTTATGATCTGCTAAATATTTACTTATCAATGTGCTGATCACAAAGATATTATCCACTGCTCTCCTGTCTTGTCTAAAGCCTGCTTGGAAATCTGATAGCTTCCTCTCGTCCTCTGCCCACTTTTGTACTCTTTCTGCCTCTAATCTGCAGGATTATCTACCTCCCCTTTATTCTTAAATATTGACACAACCATTGCTTTTCTCCAACTACTTGGAACCTTACCATCTTCAAATATTTAGAATTCTCACTAGCAAACTTAATCTATTTTCGTTTCTACTCCATGCCTTCCAAAACTCCCCTGGAATCACATCTATACCACATGCTTTATTCCCTTTTAATCTTTTTACTTGTTCCTTTACTTCCTCTATTCTCATCCTACTGTCTAATTGTTGGATTTCTCCTGCATTATCCAACAGCTGATGATGTTAGGAAGATCCTAACGAAATGCGCTCTAGGTAAATACTAGCAATAAATGGAGCATTGACTATTAGTTCGACTCAAAATTATATTAATTTTGTGCTTCATTGTATCATAGTCCTTACACATTCGAATACCCTTAACATATTTGACTGGTTTCCCAACTCCATAATGTATCCGCTTCCTCATGCCTCCATTTATGTATATGAATTTTTATTCCATTCTGCTCAGTGCAACTTTTCCTTATCACCTTCAAAAACTGCCCTTAAAGGAAAATGGTTACTAGAACTAGCTATATTCAGGTCCTCAAAATCAATACATTAGTCATCTAAATCTGAATATAGAATATAATCTATTACACTTTGACCATTTTTACCACAAAAGTAAACTCCCCTAGACGACATTTCCTTTCATCCCATTGCACATCTTGAAATTTTTCTCCTCACAAAATTATATTAGTTTCTTACTTTCATTGTTAATACATTTATCTTTGCTCCTGCTCTCCCCCTCTTTTCTTAACCCATTTAACTCCCCTTCATAATCTATTAAGTGCAATTGATTTTCTCCCACTCTTGCATTGAAGTCACCCATTATAACAAATTCTCTATGTATGCCTCTGTTTAATATTTCTTCCATGTTTTGTCTCATCTTAACAAATAACTCAGAAAATTCTGAGGTATTTGGCGGGTTATACACTACTGCCACACATACACGTTCCCTCTCCTATACTCCACTTAGCACACACCACAAAACTGATTTTTCACCTAATTCGTTCAATATTTTCACCTTAATTTTTAGGGTCTTTTTCACTAATAATCCTACACCTCCTGAACCTTAATTTTCTGTTTAGTGCCACATTTCCCATAAAATGTCAAAATCACTCAACTCCGGTTTATGTCTCTTTAAGAACCAAGTTTCCACCACATCTATCAGATCAGCCAGATTTATAATTTGAGAAATTTCTCCATTTTTCACCCTGCCCCACCAGCCTTCAATATTACAAAATATAACCCACAAAACCTTGTCCTATAGAGATCCTTTCTCTCGAAGCTGAATTGCTGCACTTTGGCCTTCCTCCTAGTTATCCTTTTAATCTTTTTTCTCTCCTCTTCATGGTTCAATACTCGCATAATACTGCCTCCATACATAGATACAATGCTGAGACCCATTTTTCTCCACACTCTAAGCCTACCGTCAATGCAAGCGCATCCCAGTCTTGCCTCCTTAGTCAGCTGTTTCTCCGGCCGAATCTGCATGCTCAGTGACGTGCTGAATGACGTCCGCTTCCTGCCTCCTTCCTTGTACTGCAATGTATTGGACGATGTAATCGTTTCTCTCCAGTGGTTCCTCCTCTCGAACTCAGTGACGTATATGGTTCCATTCTCCTGTCCTTGGATACTGCTTGCCTTTGCTCTTCTGTCCCGCGTCTAATATTTTGTTTGTATATCCCAGTTTCCTTCCATTTATCCACAAATCTAGACCTCTAACAAAAGCTTTTTCTCCTCTGGCTCTGGCATTCTTCATTTTTTGTGGTAACTTGTTTCAAATTTCCCTGTCATTTTTCCCATAATCTTGTACAATGAATATTCTGGTACCTTTTAGTTTTTTGGTATTTGATAAAATTGTCTGTTTTATTTTTGTTGTAGCACACCTGATGATCACTGGTCTCGAATTACGACCTTTCCTCTCAACTCTAAATATATCTCTTATCTCCCATCCTTCTAATTTTAATCCCATTTTATCCTTCAGAATCTCCTCAATCTGGTCCCAAACATGTTTCTCGATTCTTCAACTCCAAAAAGTATCACATTCATTTTTCTTCTTCTAGCTTCGGATTTTTCCAACAATGTAATTCTTTGCTTCATTCTGTTCACTTAATCTTCAAATCTTCCCCAAATTTTTTTTAACTCTTCAAATTTTCCATCTGTCTTCTCATCGATTTTCTTTTCCATTCCTTTGATACTTGCATTTGTATTTGTTATATCCTCTGCAATTCCTTTCAACATGCTCCTTTTATTTTGTTCTGAATCCTGCCCCAGGTTTTGCTCAACTCTGCCGATCACTAGTAGTACCAAAATTATAAATACGAACCATAGCCATAGTCCACAATTTTTTTATTTTATTATATTTTTTTTTATTTAATGTCGAGCTCCTGAGCTTATTCCGTATGCGGTAAATAGCCCAATTCTCGCTCTATATACTTCTATTTGTGTTCCCATTTTTGCCTGCTCGCAAGCACGCATAAAACACGTCCTTCACCTAGCACTTTCCATCAGCAACTCTCCACTCAAATATAATATGTTGTAAATCTTCTCTTCCCCACATAATGGATATTTGTCTTGTATATAACCACTTTGTTGCCCTTTTAACTTAAGATATACCTGTTCATTACCATGCTATCAGCCATCTTCTCTATTAGTATTGTCTATATAACTCTTTCCCAATATTTTTCATTGTGATATAAAATACCAATGATTTCTTCTCCATTATCCGACTAAATAGCTTCTATATCTCAATATCTTCAAATCTTCTAATAATCTTCTAAAAACCTTTGTTGTTTGTTTCTTTTTAATATTCCCCATACCATTAGTTTACAGATTGCTTTAATTCACTTAACCATCCCATGTTTTTCAAACATGCTTTTAAAAACCATCTTCAAAATTCAGGATCCTATACAAGTATTTCAAGGCTCTGTCCATAACCAATCCTTTTCTTGTTCCTAATCCCATTTCCATCTGAGCCCACTTCATTAGCTGTTACGGTTCAGAGTTCAGAACTTCTTTGCAGAACTCCAGTGTACTAAATCCACTAGTTCCCATCCCCTTTCTAAATTTAGAATTTCATTTACGTCATAATTTTAATTTATCCTATGAACAAAATTGTTTTTTGTGCAGCTCTACAATCTCCTGTGTGTTTGGCACTCTGGCCCAGCAACAAATCCTACATTCATCTGGTCTATTGTGTATGGATAAATATGGTATATACATACCACAATTACATTATTTTACTCACAGTTTTTCCAGATCCTGTTTGGGCACAGGCCATTAGATCTCTACCATTCACAATAATTGGTATTGCATTCTTCTGTACTGGTGTTGGCTTCATATAACCACATTTTTTCACATTACCAAGTAGAAACGGCCGGAGGCCTGAAGCATCAAATGTTTCTATTGGCTCTGGTTTCCCCTCTCCAGTAACCTGCAATAACAACAAATCTTATATAAAAATTTATTTGGACTTGTCTTAGAGAGCCATTTGAGCTTGTACCCAAGGTAGTTTTGTAGGAAAGCAATAAAAAATACGCATAACCCATTATTTATAGTTTGCCATCAAAGCATTCTTATTCTTAAACTGTTATGAGGCTTTTGTTTTAATTGCACTCTAACTAGCACAACCAAAGTCAAATATTCAATTACCAAAATGTCACAAAAATAAACTATATAACCCATCCCGCCTCAAGCATAAGAATCTAAAGTCAGGCAGGAAATAGTTCTTGCAGAAGCTTGACCATGTCAAGTTTCAATACATCAAAGCAAACAGTAAGTAGCACATGAAAGAGTTTCCAAGTTCATGATTTTCTTGCTACAAGTTATTTCATCAAATTAAAATCATTCTACTTTTGACTTCCACAGCGGATGGGTCAACACCCTGATGATGCTAGGTGCAGTTCCTGGAGAAACTTCGGTTCACTTTAGAACTTCTAGAGCATGTCCCATAAGACTGGAACATAACATTTAACTTCAAGATGCCGGCCGTGAAATCCTCAGCTTATGTATTTCATTCATTTGCAAATTTGTCAATGACCATGATTATGCTATCTCTTTTACACAGATTGATGACACGCATTCAAGTATGTTCAGAAGTGCCTGACCATGCATTGAGATCTAAATTAATGTAGTGCCACCAATGCAAGGTAAAAATACTGTGAATTTTGTAGATAACAAAATCCAGCCCGAAATCTCCACATGGGTAATCTCCAAATTTTGAAACTAAAATAGACATTGCTCAAGAACTGTCAAGCTAATTTTTAGGTAAAAATCCTGAATTCCCATACACAGGATGTATGATACGAGGGCTGTTCAATAAAGAATGATCACAAGTCTCTTTTTGTAACGTACTTTTACTCATCCTCATAATTTTGATGGTCCTTCTCAAAATAGTCTCCCCTGAATGTGATGCACTTGTCCCAGCGCTTCTGCCAGTCTTCAAAGACATGCTGGAAACCATTTTTGAGAGATCCTTCAAAATCGCCTCCGCAGCCTTCACCACTGCTTCTGATGGATAGTTCCTCCCACGAAGGTGTTTCTTCAAGTTAGGGAATAGAAAAGTCACATGGGGCTAAATCCAGACTATAGGGAGGGTGAGAGATGCACTTCATGTTGATTTTTGCAAGATATTTAGCAACATTGGCAATATGCAGAAGCGCATTATCGTGGTGCAGCATCCAGCGTGCTTCATGGAAATGTGGTCTTTTGCGCCTGATATGGACTTGCAATGTTTTCAGGACTTCTCTGAAGTATTGCCCAGTTGCTTATAAACCATTCCATGAATATCAAAGAATGAGATGACCATAACTTTCCCAGAAGAAGCAACCACCTTTTTTGGGGGGAGGGGGGGGGGTTGGTGATGGAGATTTCCAGCAGTGATTACGTTTGAAAGAAACTCCGGATCTTCCTCTAACTTCAACATGCAGACCTGCATGCGAATGTCCTTTTGTTCGGGAATCAACAGTCTTGGAACCCATCGTGCACAAACACATCTCATGTGTAATGTTTCAGTCACCAATGTGTGCGTGCCACCCAATGAAATGTTCAGTATTTCAGAAAGTGATCTTAAGGTAATTCGTGGATCCTCTCTCACAATGGCAGCAGCAGTGTTGATGTTTTCTTCCGTAATAGCAGTAACTAGAGCACCGGGTCCATGTTCCTTTGAAATTGTCTCCCCTCTTTAAACATTTTAAACCACCTTCGAGTTGTGCTGTAGGGAAGAACACTCTCCATAGGCCTCCTGTAACATTGTATAGACCTCAACTGAAGATTCGTCGAGACGAAAGCAGGATTTCAAAGCCACATATTGCTCCTCACATGTTACCTCCAGTGCAGTGGTAGGCAATACTGAATATATCTGAACTTGCTTGGTTCTCACAGGCAGGAACCAGGAGTACCAACAATGAAACTACTATGGTGTGTTTGTTTCAAATTAAGCTAACAGAATATAAAATTGAATTTAAGTGCAAAAAATTATGACCGTAAAAAAATTATGATCATTCTTTACTGAACAGCCCTCATATTATTACCTTAAAACCTTTTGTTTTAATGTACTGAACATTTTAAAATTACATTCAATGGAGAAAATGCTGATATCTTAACCATCCAAAAACGTTGACAGCAAAAAAGAGGCTTCGGTAGGCTTATGTTAAAAGAGCATACAGTTTTAAAAGAATGTATGAGATACCAAATGAAAGTAATGAAACTTAATGATGGTCAAGAGAAATACAAGAAATTGGGACAGGACAAAATAGGTAGGATTTTGGAAAGAAATTAGGCAAAGAGCTGAAGATACAGAGAGACAAGAGATATGAACACTTCTAAAGAGCACTCTAAAATTGGAAGAGACAGAAATATATAGATTGTAGTAAATTTAAGAGGTAAGCACTGGCTTGGATACAATCAAAAGCATTGTTTTTAAGAATACAATGGAGTAAAGGATTTGAGTGAAACAAAATAATCACAAATTACACAAGGAAATTACTGAAAATAAAGTGCTAACAAATACAGGGACAAAAAGAATTAAAAGATTGGAAATATTTAGCAAGAATAAGAGAGAAATGGATCAGGCTGGGTAAGAAAGTTAAAGAAAAACAAACCCAAAAGGCAAGAGCTCATATATAAACACCTAGTCTAGCCAAAAATACTGTTACAACTTGAAAAGTGAAAAACTCAAATACCATGCAAAATATTTTAATTGACTTTTAGTATGTTGTACCTACAGGCATTCATTACACACAGCACCAATCACTTTTCAAAATGGCCACCTTTTGCATGGATACAGGCACTGAGTATTTGTGGCCACTCATCAATGGCGGAACGGACAACATCCAGGGGGAAATCCGCCATTGCTTACAACACAGAATGCTTAAAACTTTCAATGGTGGGGTGTCTGCTCTTGCGGGCTATGCCCTCAAGCAGTGACCACAGTCGGCAGTCCAATGGATTCAGGTCCGGACTACTGCTGGGCCAATCTTCAGGCGAAATGAAGTCAGGGACAGGACATAATGCTGAAGCCATGCTTGCGTAGACCTGGCCTTGTGGGCAGGAGCAGAATTCTCCTGAAAGACCATAGATGGTTTTGAAACAATGTACCACTCAAGTTCTTGACAATAGGCTCTGAAACAGTGCTTTCATATACTGTGGCGCTGGTTTTAACACCCTTTTTGCAAAAATGTAGTTGGATGGTACCAGAATAACTCACCCCCCCAACCACACCATCACTGAGGAGGGATGATGGGACATCTGAACTTGAGGAATCTTATTACTGGCTTCCCGAGATGATGATGCATAAACTCTGTCTTGCACATTGAAAGACCCCTCAATAGCTAAAATTTTTTCATCGGTGAAGAGGATGTTCCAATGACCATTTTGAGTGTAATGCTGTAGGTAACATTGACATTTAAGCACTCTCAGCTTCTTTAGGCATGTGTCAAGATATTGCTCTTTATGTTGGCGATAAGCCCTTAGTCCAAGGTACTTTGACAGAAGCCTGGACTTTGAACTTTTTGAAATGTTCATTTCACAGGACAAGACAGCCTGCTTCCACAGAGGATTTCTCTGAAAACGAGCCACCACTGCTTTTTGTGCTGCTGGAGTACTGACCCTGCGTGGTCGATCCTCCCTTAGCTGATCCTTTACAGTCCCAGCAGCAGTGAATCACTCATTGGTGTGGTACACAAACTTACGGCTGATTTTCAGCTATGGTAGCATCTTGAAAATGTCACTTGCAGATTTTCCAACTTTATGCAATGCAATGACTACTACACGATTTTCATAATCACCCCATTCCATGGTGAAACCTGGAGCTATATGCTTCCTCTTTCAAAGACAAGCTAACAATGGTTCAAGGTTAAGGTGTGCACACAAGCAGTTGTTTATGCACCAAACCAGATCTACAATATGTGTCAAATTTGTAACAGTATTTATGGTAAGACTAGGTAAATAAAACATGTAACACACATGTGCTTGTGCATGTACGTGCATATGTGTAACTGCATAATCATCATCTGTGGTCATACAGCCCTTTCAGTTTAACCAACTTCCTTAAGAATTGCTGCCCAATCTTTCCTATATAGGACTTCTCATCTCTTAATTCCTGCTTTAACAAGGTCATCCTGGACATCATCTAACCAACATAATTTGCATCTTCCTACTCTTTTTGTAACACCTGTTGTGTCATCTAGTAATTTTTAGGTATAATATTACTGTCCATTTTAATAATGTGGACTGGCCACTCCAGCCATCTAGTTTTTATATCAGATACAATACTTGTATCCTTATATAGTTCTTGCAGTTCAGAACTGATTCTAGTTCTTCACTCTCCCTTATCATAACTGGGCCGTAAACTTTTCTTTAAATTTTCCTTTCCCAAGTGTTCGAGATAGTCATTTTCATTCAGGTAGAATCCAGGTTTCGCTTCCTAAAGTAACCTTGAGTTTAATAATTGTTTTACAAATTCTCACTTTAATTTTCTGTGAGATATATTTGGTTCTTCTAATTTTATCTAATGATCTAAGGCACTGATCAACAGTAGCTATTTTATCCTTT
Organism: Mantis religiosa; assembly: GCA_030765055.1. Taxonomy (NCBI): domain Eukaryota; kingdom Metazoa; phylum Arthropoda; class Insecta; order Mantodea; family Mantidae; genus Mantis; species Mantis religiosa. The sequence continues at coordinate 118,087,236 of CM060949.1, read as the reverse complement.
ATTTCAGTTATGTTATTAAGTATTGAGCTGAGATATCAGAACCTTGATACTTTCTCAAAAGTAACCTCATTTAGTATTTACAGTACTGTTTCTCTTTGTTATGTTACTCATATACTTTGTTCTTGCACTCTTCATTTTTAAATTTGAAATATATGCCACATGTATTTGTTTTAGCACATCATTTAGAGATGGTACATTCCGTGCAAAAACATCAGGAAAAGCAAAGTATTGAAACATTCTTTTAAAAATTGTTCCACCTGAATTAATGGTGATCTTTCTAATAATTCGCTCAAGACTAATCTTAAATAAGAGTTTTGATAAGGAGTAACATTATCTAATTCCTGCCTCAGTAGCGTAGATGGTAGCATGTCTGCCTCACGTTCAAGAGATCCCGAGTTCGAATCTCGGTTAGGGTGAGTTACCTGGTTTTTCCAGGGTTTTCCCTTATCCTGATAGACGAATGTTGGGTAACTAAGCTCCATGGACCCCAGACTCATTTGAGCATCACTTCACCCATTTCATTCATTGTCCTATATGACTTAAAGTTGGAGGACGTAATTTGCAGCTAAAAACTGTCTAATTGCATGTTGAATTAAGAACTTTAGTGACAATTTGTAATTATTTGAATTCGTAATATTTATTTTTAATAATTGTTTAGTTTGTGCATTCATTCAAGTTATTCTGGAAACAGTATGTTATGTTAGTCAACATGAAAAATTCAATGCCATGGCCGGGATTTGAACCACGGATCTCCTGGTTTCCGTCCAGTCGCTCTTAACCTTTGAACTACCATGGCCAACGTGCCTTCCTGACATTAAATTCTCCAGTTGACTCGTATATCTCCCAGGTAGACCACTGGAGAATTTAATGTCAGGAAGGCACGTTGGCCATGGTAGCTCAAAGGTTAAGAGCAACTGGACAGAAACCAGGAGCTCCATGGTTCAAATCCTGACCATGGCATTGAATTTTTCATGTTGACTCTATCAAAAACCTTAGCCTATATACGGCTAGTGTGGAGAAATGATTAATTTCCATCAATTAACTAAAATAATAAGAGTTAAATGATGAAGCCTGGGACTTAAGTACTTACGAAAGTAAGTCGCCACAAACGGTGTATCTCGGATGCGGGAGCCCCTAGTGGTCTACCGGGGAAATATACAAGTCAACTAGAGAATTTAATGTCAGGAAGGCACGTTGGCCATACTAGCTCAAAGGTTAAGAGCGACTGGACGGAAACCAGGAGATCCGTGGTTCAAATCCTGGCCATGGCATTGAATTTTTCATGTTGATTCTATCAAAAACCTTAGCCTATATACGGCTAGTGTGGAGAAATGATTAATTTCCATCAATTAACTAAAGTATGTTATGTATTTAAATATTAAGTAGGAAATAAACCATTCATTCCATAAAGCTAATTCTCTAAGTATTTAAGATTGGTACTACTCACCTTTACAGTAATGTTATCATATTTGTCAAAATTAATGCCAGTACTTATACCACTATTAAATATCTTTGCTGCATCATTTTCAGGTTCTGGAGGAATGTACACTTCACGAGGTTTGCCTTCTGAAGCACCTTCTTCACCTGAAATATTCCAAACATGTTAAAAATTTATAAAAATAACATTTAAACTTATTTGTGCTTTACAAATATCACCTATGTTTAATCACATATATAATGCCAGCAAATAGCACTCTGCATTGCTTTTGCAAAGTGATTGCTATCTGTTCGCTGTAAGACTAAAGAAAATGTCAAAACCACATGGCGGAAATAAACCTCATTGGCTGTTGGGTTTTAATACTGCTGTATTCTTCCACAATATAGTCCCTCTGTTTATAAGCTTCTTTGTTTACCTGCTTTCAATAATCATTTGAATTGTAATAATACAGTATAATAAAATAGAATTAACATGCAGCATAATGTACTGGAATAAACTGCAAAAAATTTGAGTTTTGTAATTTTGAAAACCATGTGGTTATCTCAGCTGTTCTGGTTGTCACAGTGCCATTTTAGTGTGCAACATGGAGGCAAGTGGTTTTGTTAAACATGTGAGGAAAACCTTTAAGAAGGGATAAGAAAGTTATTGTACTGAATGTGTTTAATAAGCTTTCGGTGAAATAGCCTACCATGGCTATAAACAATCTGGTAAAGCTAACATTAGAATTTACTGGAGTGTCGATGTCAGCAGTTTATAGCACACGTAAAGAGAAAGCTTCTTCAGGGAAGACAACACCAGGGAAGAAACGAAAGCGTGAGCAGCCAGTATCAGGCCAATGGGATGAGTTTGAGAAGGCAGCTGTGCGGCATAAAGTGCATGAAATTTTTTCAAAAACAAACCCCTACCATAAATAAAATGTTGCATGCAGTGAACGGTGACAGTGATTTACCTAACATTTAAAGGACCAGCTTGTACTCTCTTCTTAAGGAGATGGCTTTGAATTCATTAGCTGCAATAAAAAAAGTGTAATGATAGGGAGCATACAGCAGAGTGGCATAAGCAGTATTTGAGGGACATAAGACAATACAGAAGGGAGGGGCGACCTCTTTACTACTTGGATGAAACATGGGTTAATGAGAGTTACGTGCCCTCTAAGGTATGGAGTGACAGCACTATTAAAAACAAGAAAAGTGCATTTTTGTGTGGTTTGAGTGAGGGATTAAATAGTCCGAGTTGTAAAGGTCAGCATTTAATTATTTTGCATATTGGCAGTGAGAATGACTTTGTTGTCAATGGGGAACTTTTTTTTAACTGATTTATTGATCAATCAGCGAATGTATACTCTACCGATCATTGATCATAGACATTATTTACATATGTGATACAAGGAATAACAATGAAATGAGGAAAGTCCCAGTGGACCCCCCACCCCATAAGTATGTACATTATTAACTTTAAAGAGAGTCGATTAAAGACACTAGACAACACTTACTTTTAAATTTTTCCGGTACTAGTTTCAGAGGCTTTGCCTCTATCATCGGCCGGCTCTCGACTGATTCTCATTGGTGTAGCTGACGATACCTTGTCACAGGTCTCCTCTGGTGGCGGCTCAAGGAACTTGCTGAACAAATCCTTCTGGGGGATGTCGAAATTGAATACTTTGTTCCTATTTTTTGAAATGAAGATTTGTTCCCATGTGGATAGTTCTTGTTTTCCTGATGTATGTTTCAGTAGTTTTGGTTCTGGATTTATGTTGTGGTTTTTTTCCCAAAAATGTGTGGCAACTGCTGATTTTTCTAATTGTTTATATTTTATGTTTCTAAAGTGTTCCTTTGCTCTTGTTTCTAAATTTCTTTTTGTTTTTCCAATATAAATTTGACTACAGTCATTGCATTCAATTTGATATATACCAGATTTTTTGTTTGATGGAATAGCATCTTTGATGTTTGAGCAAATTAGGTTTTTTAAGGAGAAATGGTTGACTGGTGCTAGTTGAATATTTTGTTTTTTGAAGACTTTTTTGAATTTATCATAGGCCCATGGATGGTAAGTGAATTTTTTGAAAATCATATTAGTTTCTGTAGATGAGAGAGTTGTGGTTTCCTTTAGTAGCTTCTTCTTTTTTGCTAAGCTCACTTTTTTGTCCACTAATGATTTGGGAAAGTTATTTTTTTGTGCTATTTCAATTATTTTGTTGTATTCTGTTTTGTATTCTTCTGCTGTGAGAGGGATGTTTACCAGTCTGTGTGCTAAACTATTGAAGATTGCCTGTTTGTGGGATCTTGGGTTGTAGCCATTAGCTTTTATGTAGTTGTCTGTCTGTGTTGGTTTTCTGTAAATGCCAAAGTTTAGTCTGTTTTTATTCCTCATTATTTTTAGATCCAAAAATGGTAAATGCTCGTCTTTTTCTATTTCTACAGTGAATTTGATGCTTTTTTCTTGGATATTTAAAAGTTTTAGTGCATCACTGATGTGTTTTTTTGGTACTATTGCAAAGATGTCATCTACATATCGTTGCCAGAGTTTGAACATCCAAGGGAAACCTTTGTTGATCCTTATTTCTAATGCACTCATGTACAGATCGGCCAGGAAGGGTGATAGTGGGTTGCCCATTGCTAACCCTGAAGTTTGGTGATAATATTTTGTTTGAAACTGGAAGAAATTTTGTTCTATGCATAATTTGGTTAGTTCAATGTAGTCTGAAATTTCAGATGATGCCATTCCAAGTGATTTGAGCCATTTTTCTATCAACGGTGGGAGTTGATTAACTGGTATGCTGGGAAACAGTGATTTAACATCAAATGAGACTAGTGTGTCCTCTTCTTTTAGTTCCGTATCCTTAATGTGTTCTATAAGTTCATAGGTGAGCTTAGCAAAAAAGAAGAAGCTACTAAAGGAAACCACAACTCTCTCATCTACAGAAACTAATATGATTTTCAAAAAATTCACTTACCATCCATGGGCCTATGATAAATTCAAAAAAGTCTTCAAAAAACAAAATATTCAACTAGCACCAGTCAACCATTTCTCCTTAAAAAACCTAATTTGCTCAAACATCAAAGATGCTATTCCATCAAACAAAAAATCTGGTATATATCAAATTGAATGCAATGACTGTAGTCAAATTTATATTGGAAAAACAAAAAGAAATTTAGAAACAAGAGCAAAGGAACACTTTAGAAACATAAAATATAAACAATTAGAAAAATCAGCAGTTGCCACACATTTTTGGAAAAAAAACCACAACATAAATCCAGAACCAAAACTACTGAAACATACATCAGGAAAACAAGAACTATCCACATGGGAACAAATCTTCATTTCAAAAAATAGGAACAAAGTATTCAATTTCGACATCCCCCAGAAGGATTTGTTCAGCAAGTTCCTTGAGCCGCCACCAGAGGAGACCTGTGACAAGGTATCGTCAGCTACACCAATGAGAATCAGTCGAGAGCCGGCCGATGATAGAGGCAAAGCCTCTGAAACTAGTACCGGAAAAATTTAAAAGTAAGTGTTGTCTAGTGTCTTTAATCGACTCTCTTTAAAGTTAATTTATCATAACAACACTGTTTTCAACACTTCCAAGAAAGTAAATGTACATTATTGTTTTAATGTATTACAGAAGATCTTGTGAGAGCTGATCCAGTGGTAGACGACTCCTGATGTGGGTTGGAAAGCTGGATTTTCTGCCAAGGGAATAGTGAATGGCTCCTAGGGAATAGTGAATGGCTCCTGAGACGTGTTTTAGGTTGCTGTAGAACTTTTCGGCTTGTGAAGAAATTGACCGTTGAATGGTGCCGATTCCAGTTTCTCTATGTAGTTGACTATTTCTGACAAACCATGATGCATTTGTCAAGATTTGTTATACTATGATTTGAAATGTCTGGATATGTTTGATTTCGTAGGAACTGGTCCCTCCCCAGACTGGGCAGGCATATAGTACGAGTGGTCTTAATGTCGTGTAGAGTAGTGTGCAGCTTTTTAATTTGAGTGAAGATCTTTTGTTGAGAAGAGGGTAGAGCTTAGCCAGTCTTGCTCGAGCTAGTCTGAGTTTGTTACTTATGTGTGATTTCCATGTGAGTCGTCGATCCATGAGTACGCTGAGGTATTTAACTGTTTCAGTCTCAGTTTTCCAGGGTATAGGTTTCACTGGGAGTGTTACTGGTGGAGGATAGTCCGGTCTGCATAGTGTAAGAATCATTGCCTCACATTTTTGTTGGTTGAGCGAAATATGCCTGTTGTCAAGCCAGGGTATCATTAAGTTTAAGGCCTCTTGAAGGTGATTTATGGCGGTATGGATATTGCGATGTGTTGCGAAGATTGCTGTATCGTCCGCATACATAGCAATTTGAGTTGTAGGCGTTGCAGGCATATCAGAGGTGAACAAGTTGAATAGAACTGGTCCCAGGATAGATCCTTGAGGAACGTCTGCTGTTATAGGTTTGGTAAAAGAATGGCTACTACATACGCGGGACTGAGAATGTACATTGTGACAGAAAAGAGGAAACTATTTTATAGAGGTAGTCTGGGATGCCATTGATGAACAGTTTGTATAGAAGACCCTGATGTCAAACTCTGTCAATGCCTGAGTGAAGTCAAGGAATGCTGCAGCTGTATGTTCTTTCTACTTGAAGCCTTGTGCCACTTGTTTCTGTAATCCGGAGAATTTGATGGGCGGTTGAATACTTGCGACGAAAACCGAATTGAAAGGGAGGTAATACTGGTACTTCCATTTAGAAATTTTGCAAACGCTTCAGTATAATTTTTTCATAGACTTTCGATAGTTGGTAGCAGACTTATAGGACGATAATTTTTTGGGTCTGAGGGGCATTTACCTGGCTTATGGATAACTTATTATGGCATGTTTCCATATTCTGGGAAAGGAACCCATACGCATAAAACTGTTGAAAAGTGTGGCTAGAATAGCAAGTGTTTTGCAAGTCAAATGTTTTAATACAAAATATGGGATTAGATCATGACCAGGTGATTTCATTGCTGGATTATGAACAAGATTTCTTGTGGTGAAGTGAAGTCAATGGGGAGTGGAACAGTGGCACAAGAATCAGGAAAACCTTCTATTTCTTGGTTAAATTCTTCGTTAATCACTGGATTTGGGCACAAGGTACTTTGTAATCTGCAAATAACTTGGTCTTCTCAAAGTTGAATATGTAGTGTTTACCATCTTGTATTGGTGGAATAAGCATCGGTTCTTTTAATACTCTTTTGGTTTCTTTCCACAATGATGAATCCTCTAGTGAAATGCTGGAGAGGTGCTGTTGGTAAGTCGAGTACCGATATTCATCCATTGGTTTCTTTACCTCTCTTGTGAGTTGGTTCAAACGATGAAGTTGCCAAGTTTCTCTATACTTCTGCCAAAGCCGGTGCATTTTGTGTTTTTCTTTCAAGAGACATCTGATGTTAGAGGGCAAGGTTTCATAATGCGGATTTCTTTGTTGCTGACGTCTGGCTGGAACTGTTGATTTGTGTATAGCTGAAGTTATGGCTTTTGTGAACTCAAGAACTGCTGCTTTTACATCACTGGGAGTTTTCAGATTGCACACAGTTTTCAACTCATTATCAATTACATGTTGGAAGGTCTCCAGTATATGAAACTTCTGCGGAGTCTCCTAAGTGGGTAGTGGACGTAGAATCAAATTATCGTGGAAGGAGATCAAGACTGGGCAGTGGTCGGAGTCCATTTCAGGTAGAACTGCTATGGTGGGAATATCTGATAGATTTTTGTAGAGTACTATATCCAGTATATCAGGTGTTATATTTTGCCTATAGAAAGTAAGACCAGGTGGGGCTATGAAGTTGACTGCATTACGCTATGCTGCTGTTAATAATCATCTTCCATTTGGGGTTGTCACACGTCATCCCCATGTTCCATGCTTACTATTTAGATCTCCCACGAGAAGGGTTGGCACTGTATCAGAAAATAAAGTATTAATATCCTGAACATTGAGACTGATTCCTGGTGGCTTGTATGCTGAAATCGTCGTTTTAGAGGAGTTTTGCATGAATATGTGTACTGCACAAGCTTCGAGGCTGGTTAGTTGGAGTAGCAAGACCAAGTAGTAGTGTATGTCCTTTCGAATGAAGATGGCCACTACACCCGAGGCGACGGAAGCATTGCGATTGGACCTATACTCTGCATAACCAGGTACTCAAAATTTTTCCTGCCGTACTAGGTGAGTCTCAGTGATGCAAGCTACTGTGATGTATCTTGAGATGAATTCTAAAAAGGCTTGCCACTTGGCTTTGATTCCATTAGCGTTCCAGTTTAGTATAGTTAGTGGAGAGAATGTATTTACTTGATTTTTAGTGGCCATTAGCAAAGAAACTTGCAAAAAGCTGTAATAAAAAGGATTTGATTTTTGGTAGGTATGGTGCTAGAAAATTAACAGCTAGCTGAAGAAGGTTCCCGGTGGCATCATGGGAGGAAGAAGCACAAGAATTTTGTGTAGATTGTTGCTGAGTAGAATGCAGGAAACTTTTGTGTTCTGGATGGACAGAACATGGCCACTGAGGAGCTTCAGGAGGAGAAGAGGGAGAGGTTGGAGTCAACTTTGGGAAATTTTCCACATTTAGTTTTGGAGGTGCAGGTATAAATTACGGGCTCGGCTACTTTTGCACTGGATTTCTTTATAAATTCCAGGTAATAACGACAACCTCTGAAATTTGCCGGATGAGCTTCTCCACAGTTCATGCACGAAGGTTGAGTGTCTGTTTTTTGGGTATTCAGAGAAATGATGATTAGAGGGACACTTCACACATCAAGGTTTAAGTCAACAAAAGTTTTTAGTATGCCCATAGCGCTGGCATCGTGTACATTGTGAAATGTTTGTGGGTTTCTTACAGTACTCAACTTTTATTAAAGCATGCTGAATGTGTTTAACTTCAAAGATCTTCTTTCTTTGCTCGTTTTCTAATTCTATAGCACACAGGGGCATAGGTTGTCGATCTTTGCAGAACAGCCTGGTAACTTTCATCCATCACTGGTAGTTTTACAGTGGTTAATTCTGTAACTATGTCGACATTTGTAAGGGAGTGAGGAACATGGCTCAAGATAACTTCAAGCCTTTTGTAATTTGGATCCCGGAAGAGTTGAAAAGATAGCTTTGATTCATCCAGGAATTTTGTAAGGGCTCGGAAGTCGTTAACTGAAGTTGTGTTTATCTTAAGAACTTTGTTTTGTTGTGTTGAATAGTCGTCTTTTACAATAGCACCTATGTCTCGGATAATCTGCTGATAATTGACTTCATGGAGAAATATAGGTGGGATCCTGATTTTAGGAACTGCAGAGGAATTAACTTCATCAGCTAAATCGTCATCTTCCTCCATTGTTTCCAAAGGGGAAAATTTATTGTGTATGGAAGTTAAGTCCACCATGTATTTAGAGTTTAGAGCTGAGGCCAACACTGTATGTTTTTTGCTTGGAGTTAAAAAACCATCATTTGACGTGGAGGCATCGTCTTGATTGAGGTCTTTGAACGGGCGTTTGTGAACTAACTTGGGTGTATGTAAAGCTAAACGAGATGTAGTAGCAGTGTCCACAGGATTGATAGAACGTGAACTTGATAAGGTTTGTTCTTGTTGATTAGATTGCATGACATTGGCATCTAGACAAAAGACAGTCTGCTTTGCAGACAACTGACATTCTGCTTCTCTAAGAAAACAGCAATGTTTCAAAGAGAGCTAACCAAATAAAATTAAATATATAATAAATAATGCATTTTATGCAACACACGAAGTTCCTAACATTTGCACTTCAAGTTGAAGGTTTAATGATAACTTTTATAAGCGGAAATTACTCACAGGTTTAGCTAGTTGTGAAATATTACACTTTTAATACCAATGAAAAACACTATTAAAAGCTTTGCACACCGCCCCCTGTAATCTTCGATGGGGAACTTGTGTTAAGGTGTGCAGAAATGAGAAATATGTTATTGATACACTTGTCGAAAAAGCTGGACATAAAATACTCATATTGACCCCATTTACTGCAAGCTTAACCTAACAGAATTAATTTGGTTTAAGAGTTATGTAGCATAGAACAATACAACGTTCAAGTTAGCTTGAGTGTGAGAATTAGTATACTCAGCATTTACAGAAGTTACTACAGAAAGGGGGTGCAAATGTGTTCAACATGTTATTAATGAAGAGCAGCACATGTGGGATCTGGAGGGCATGGTTGACTATGCTGTCAATGCTGACAATGTTGACAGCTGCTCAGGGATTAATATTATTCTCTTCAGGGCATGGTCACAGATGAGAGAAAACAAGATGGTGTGCAAATAAAATAACAATAATTCTCCTTTTCTTCTCAAAATTGTAATTTAATTTGATTTTGCTTAAAACATTTAAACACTGAACAAAATGAACTCTTTTGTTATCATTGATCTTACTTAGTTTTAAAACTAAGTTGCTTTTGCAAGATTTCATGCACCACAACGTTTCTGCAAACTCTCTGATACTATAATACACGTCCATACATTTCTGAACCTAAATGTGGAAGAAAGTTACTTTTTCCAGTCTTGGTTTTTATATCTTTTGCATTACTATGGAAATCAACATTCCATTGTTGATACATAGAACTAACCACAATCATATTCATACTTATATTAAATAACATTTTCTATAATTATTCTTTTAAATAACCTTTCAAACTATTCAACATTAAAATCAATTTTAAGCAAACATAAATATAAAATAACTGTTTCAAAGTGATGACAGCAGTAATTTGGAAGGAATTAAGCCAATTTGGGATTCTGATTACCAACTGTAACAACTTTGTGTGCTCTGTGTCTGTGTATATAACTGATGTAGGGTTTCATGTGTAATGTTTTTCATAACCTTCATCACTTAATTTAAGAAATACTGAGTCTGTTTCCTTACAATGTGACATACGTGATTATTGCAAGATTTATGCTCAAAGATATTCAATAATGCACTAGTAGATGTATCAACAAGATAGCAGATTAACACAGGTGATGGCATTGCTGTTTGCATGTGCACATGCAGATGTTATGTTGACCAATGGTGTACTAGAGGCGGAGCTTAGTGCACAATGCGGAAGAATACTTTATTCTTACAGTGAACAGATAATACAAATAGCTACTTACTGATCACCGCAGTTAGCTTTTTTGGATCCAAGCCTCAGATGCAAAAAGGTGCTCAAAAAATGGTGGCAGAGAGGAGACAAAAATAAAAGGGGCTGATTTATTCAACTAATTCAACAATTTCTCTTCCCTCTATTTTCATTTACTGAATTATAAACACCACTCGATGTCACCAAGATGGCTTGAGTTCAATCCCAGGCGACCAAAAAGTGAGATTTGTGGAGGGAAACATGGCACTGGGGCAGCTTTTCTCCGGGATTTCTGATTCCCCCTGACATCATTCCACCAATTGCTCCATCACCTCTCCTATCATTCAACTCACCCTCATACTAACATCCACTTCTCACCCTCAAACCAGGCATCGGGCTGAAAACCCATCCTGTTTCTTTTATCAGATACGAAGTTTTGAGTCCTCAGACGTGAACATAAGGGCTAAAAAAGAATCACCCAACACTGCAATAAGTGGTGTATTAAGAGATACGGTAAAGAAGAAAAATTATAAAGTACATCAAATTATCACTCATCAGAGGAAGTTAAAAATAAAGCTGTTGTACTTCAAGACATTAAGCATCTCATCATTTGTAAAAATAACTGTTTCTATTTCATAGAATGTCTTTGTAGATGCTAAAGCTTCTTTCGACGTCCAAAGAAACCCTGGGGGCAAACCTTGCATTCACTCGGAATGGCAACTTTGCAGATGTGGTGCACTCCTTAATGCCAGATTCTTCTGAAGACTAAACTCAACTTTGTCTTCAGCAGAGCCACCTAACTGCTCCCGCATAGAAGTAAAAATGTACCATTGTGTTTCCTTTCCAGAACCTTGTTCTGCCAACTGTTAAAAGCTGTACTCTGAATATATCGAGATTTAAGAGAGATGCAAACGATGATTTGCGAAACATGTCCTCAAAATAGGTACGAAAGTGAAGCAGATGTGTAAAAAATACGACTCATCTAAAAATTAATAATACTGTAGTCTGAAGTTTATACTATAGACAATACAAAAGCTGCTTTTTTTTTTTTTTTTTTAAATTTCCATCCTTTAATGTTATGCCATATCAGACAATGAATGAAATGGATGAATGGTGCTCAAATGAGCCCATGGTCCATAGAGATTTGTGCTACCCTGACATTTATCTTTCACAAGGAAAAAAGAAAAAGCCTTAACTTTCCCTGACCGAGATTCAATCTTGAGATGCTTGGATGTGAGGCAGACACACTACCACCTATGCCACAGAGGCTGGCAAAGAAGTCACTGTACCTTGGAAATTGCACCTCCATCGACTGGATGCAAGAAAGCACAAACTCTTAAATTTTTTTTTAAATTCTCATACAACATAGCAGCACACTCACTCCAAAATCCCCAGCAAGTAATGACCAGGAAATTTGGCAACGGTAGGCCAGTGGTTTCCCTGTAAGCAACAACACGACTTGGAGCTATCAGCAGAAACTTCTGGCAGGCAGAAATTAATTTGCAGTATAGTATTTGTTCCTTATGGATTCATGTGAAATGTGAAAACCAAGCATGATACACGCTTTAACTTAGGAAATAAAGGTTTCAACTGGTTAACAGCTGAAACCATAAATGCAGTCTAGTCTATAACAAGAAGTGTTTCTGATCTACCCCAGTATGCCAGAGATTTTGATGAACTCCATTATTGATTGCATTACTCCACTGGCACTGGCTTCCTGCAGCTCATACATTTTTAACAACATGGTTTAACTTTCTCTCCTCTAAGAGAAAAACTAAAATGTTCAAAACATATTTTATTGAGCATATGGTTTCACCCAAAATGATTCCTGATTCAGAGTAATATACTTCCTTCTTAATTCTTTGTATGCTTTCTTGGTAAACAGGCTCCACATAGTTTTTTTTTTTTTCTTGAAGTACTCTCATCGAGCATTGACATCTTTGTGTATTTTTTAAAAAAAAATCCCTTGAAGGCTGAATGGTTAGCCTTTGAGTGAATTTGTGCTTGTGTAAGAGGTGCACACAAATCAATGTTGAATTCTTTCACATTTTGGCATTTTAAAAATTATAACATTTTGCAACAGAGGTTGCTGTAATTTGTTTGCTTGAAGAGTCTTGTTCATTTGATACTGAGAGCTGGAAAGTGTTGTTCGATGTGAACATTCACACTGATAATTTTCAACTAAAGAATTCCTGAATCACAAATAGCATATCACATAACAGTTCCATTAGCGTCTATGAAATCTTGTTTAAATTCCCGAGCCAAAACAATACATTAACTTAGAATGATAAAACCTATACCGGTGCCATTGTTAGTTTATAGGACGGCGGACATAAAAGCATGTGTATTCGGAACATTTCAATGGGGCTAGGTCCGGCAAATACAGAGCGTGGGGAATGACAGACCACCTCTGAGATGCCAAATAGTGGGTCACTCGTATGGCTGTGTGTGCTGGAGCGTTGTGATGCAGAAACCAGTCACCTGATCGCCAAAGCTCCAGGCATTTCCTCCTCACATCCTGTCATAGACACCTTAAAAAATCCAAGTAAAAGTGCTGGTTAACAGTCTGGCCTGCTGCACAATTCCACGAACATCAAAAAAGACAATGATCATTGTCTTCACATTTGGCCTCACTTGCCTTGCATTTTTTGGTCTGGGAGAGTTGGGGGTCCTCCACTGGCTTGACGCTTGCTTGGTTTCTGGGTCATACCCGTAAACACCAACTCTCACCCCCTATAATGACTATTCAAGAAGTTGGGATCATGTGCAATCTCTGTTTTCAAGTCCTGACACACATTCATGCGAATGGTTTTGTGCTGTGTGAGAAGGTGCAGAACAAATTTAGCAGCAACACATCTCATGTGCAAATCCTCCCTCAAAATCCGTTGGCACGAGCTCCAACTGATTCCTGTCGCTGCTGAAATTTGGTCCATCGTTTGGCGACGACCCTCGATCTTTTGGCGGACCTTTTCAATGTTCTCCTCATTTCGCAATGTTGAAGGGCGTCCAGAATTAGCTTGGTCTTCAACACACATCTGACCACGTTTTAAGTGCCCAAACCACTCGAAAACCTGTGTGTGGCTCATAGCGTCCTGGAAAGCTTCCTGAAGCATTTGGTGTGTCTCCATTGCAGTTTTTTTAAGCAGGAAACAAATTTTCACACACACTCTTTGTTCTTTTAAAGTTGCCATAAAGACTTCGCAGAAGTAACCTGCCAACAGTCAGAGAAACAATACCACACTAGCACGTTCAGCTCTACACTGACGCCGTCTGTACAGCTGTTTCATGAAGGTCTTTACTAACACCATCTAGCGTGAACCCTGCACTAGTCCACGAATGCCAGTGCCCTCAGGGTCCGGTTTCTTTTGGGTTCCCCCTCGTATATAGGATAAGGTTTTTAATAGTCAACATAAAAAATTCAATGCCATGGCCGGGACTTGAACCACAGATCAACTAATACATGGTTCAAAGCATGGGATAAAATGGAGAATGCTGTCGTAACGAAGAACTGGAGAAAAGTGTAGCCATGCACTGATGTAGAGTTACAGCCAGAACTGAATGACAGCGACGAGCCAGACAATTCGGATCATCAACTAAATAGTTACCCCGAACAGAGATCTAACCTACAAAAAGTGGTTTTTGTGTAAAGTGAAAAAAAAAAAAAAAAAAAAAAAACTGAAAATTTGAAACTATTATGCTACATTAAACATACATAGTTTCATCCTTTTTTAATGTTGCAAACATATTTGATGCAAATTATAAGAAAATGTAACATTACGTTCAGAAATAGAAAGAAGTGAAAGGAAATTTCAGTGGAAAAATGATCTAACCTAAGAGAATGGAACAATTACCTAACCTATACATTCTATTTTGTGTTATGTAATAGACAAACATATGTACTAGATTGATACAGGACTTTTCCCTCTGGCATTTATCAAACACAAAGAAGGTTTATTAACATCTTTTTCACTCTGCTTCTTTGAGGTTTTCATAAAATTTGTGATACTGAACTGGAATGATCTTGCACATATCTATGAGTAGTAAGTCAACTTTCTTTACTTTTTTGACAGGTACGTCTTCTGTGTAAAGCTGAGGTAGAACTGTAGGCTGTGGTTGTAGCTGTTTACTTTTGTTGGACTGCAAGATCTCATACGTTGTCCAAGGTTGTAGAATGTTGTGACTGACACTGGTTCTGATTCTGCTGGGTTCCTCCTCAAAACTGAATGCAGTGACATGAAGTAATATAAAATTTAGGGTCCCTTTTAAGTATACCTTCTATCACTGATAGATGAACAGAATCTGGTGTGTCCATATAGTATGCAGAAAATCCAACACCAGCATTAACTACAACTTCCACCCACTGTTTACGATGATACATTAGATTTCTTCTTTCTATCAGTGCACAGTTCTAATTGCAGGGAAGGAAGCTATGCGCGCTTATCAGGAACTTCTGATCAATGGTTGTAAAGTATTTTTCCTTATGAGATAGTTATAAAGAGCTAAAAACTTCCAGTTGTTCTGACCAACACAACGATCAGACCAATTATCAATTTTTTTCTCGCCTTGTTTGAGTGACTCAAAGTGCAGTTCGATGTATTTTAGAATACATGAAGTAACTTCTGCAGAACCTCTTCTTGCTGCTGACTCATTCCAGAAGAAAAATGCTCTATCAGTTCCCATATTGTGGATACCCTGATAAGTACTCTACTGCCTCTGATAAAACACAGATGAGTGATGAAGTGTAGGACAAAAAAGTACTTATAGTTCAATTAACTTACCAATCCTGAAAGAAGACTGAAGGTGACTTATACATGTGGAGTATTTGATACAAGTACTATCAATGGCTCCACATGTATAAAATCATCCTCAGTCTCCTTTCAGGATTGGTAACAGACTAATTCTTTTAGTGCACATCTTTACTCAGCTGCCACCTCAAGTTAATTGGAGTGTACTGCATGTCTGCACAAAACAGTCAGGATTTTTCTTTGCAGTGCCAATGTTATCATGTAAAGTACAGTATGCAACCTCTGCCTTCATATGATGTGTACTTTGTGAAGTATAATTTTCAGCTGTTCTACATTATCAGCTGTCACCAGTTTAATATATAGGTCATCACAAACTGAACAAGAATCAGAGCGTGGTGCTCCAAACCATAACTTAAAATCACTCCTGAACTTGTCTCTAGATGTACTACAGCAACACTTAATATCAGGATTGCTCTCCATAAAAACATAGTATGGCTTTTCCAAACAAAGCTCTTGACTCAAATACAACTTCTGTGATAGATCCTGAATAATGACTTTCCTGTGGAGGCAAAGATTTAATGCGATCTCCGACAAATTGCTTCAGGGTACGACTGAAATGTATCCCTCTTATCAGAAATATCCAAATTATGTTTAATTTTCTTCTGAAGTGCCTGCATCCGACATGAAGAGATTTGGAATATGTCCAATAATGTTTTCTTACATGTTTTACCATTGATGCATCTTGATACATCTTTTGCAACTTTCCTGCATTTCACTTCCCCCAATGTCACACACCCTACTAAAAATACAGACTGTTCATCATAGGAAAAATTCAATGCCATGGCCGGGATTTGAACCGCGGATCTCTTGGTTTCTGTCCAGTCGCTATAACCCATTCAGCTACCATGGTCAATGACCAGTATATGAAATATGAGTCAAATGGAGAATTTAATGCCATGACGGCAAGTTGGCCATGGTAGCTCAATGGGTTAGAGCAACTGGATGGAAACCAGTAGATCTGTGGTTCAAATCCCGGCCATGGCATTGTATTTTTCATGTTGACTATCAAAAAGAAGGTACAATTGCTAACAAATATAATCCAGAGTCTATCCACTCTTAAGTTTATTTGTTGCCCGACATTCTAGAGCTACTACATTTTCTACCATATGTTAGTTCTATAGTTCACTTGATTAGAAAATCCTTTACCATTTATATACCTTTAGTTTATATCAGCCTTTTACATTACTTCCAAGCATTTTACATCATAACTCTCTGGAATATATTTAAAAAAGGGAAAATAGAACCAGTTGATGGTAGTGAGTTACTCGTAGATTCAAGAATAATAACTAGAACTAAGAAATTTTACTTATAATAATCACTGTGATGTTACCTCAGAAAAATAAGCTAGTTTTTAAAATCTGTATTGCCACTTTAAATTTTGGTGGTTATATTTGCTTTGTTGCATCACATTAAGAATAGTGTAGGAACTGGATATTTCCTTACGAAATTTATAGAGAAAGGGAAACTGGGATTTAAATGTGAACCAAATATTATGAAATTGAGCAATTAGGCACAAATCTGTCCATGTAAGCCAGGAACTGCCAAATTCTACCACATTTACTCGGATTCAAATCTAGCTAACTTTTAACACTGCAGTACTTAACTACAAATAAGTACCACCATTTTTTGAGTGCTGGAATTAGCTTTATGCACTGAACTTGAAATACCATTTTGGATCGAAGTACACCATATTTGCATAATAACTTTAAGATATTTAAATAACTTACCACCTCCACGAAATCCACCACTCCTTCCACGACCTCTACCTCCTCTTTTGCTTTCTCCATCTCTATCATCAAAGTCATTCCCATTATTGTCAGCAAATCTTCTACTTCTATCTCCGCGACCATCACGAGATCCACCACGTCCTCTCCCACGATTCCAAGTGGATCCACCACCTCTTCCACTTCCATCAAAATCATCTTCAAAATTTGCATTTCTGTTGAAACTGTTCTCTTCTCTGCGTTTAGAATTTTCATAGCACCTTGAACTTCCATTAGAAAAGCCACCTCTATGTCCTCTACCACCAAATTTGGTTTTATTGCTAGAAAAAGTATCAGTTTCTGTTGTATCTTCTTTCCAATCATCTACACCATCAGAGAGACCCCCTGGTTGACGCTCCTTGACTGATGTAGGCAAGAAGCCGCGTCCTCTACCAAAATCTGTTCCACTGCCACCTGCAGCCTAAAAAGCAAAGTGCAAACATTAGCAGCAATCAATGCCAATAAATACCTTTTATATTTAATAAAATTTTGTTAATTTGCAACTCTCTTGTGTGAGAACTACTGCAACTTAAACACCCATTATTGCCTTCACATGACTGCAAAAACCCACTCTACACAAGATGAAAATTCCAACATAACCGTAACATAGCCTTTGCCTAAAATCTTTAGCACCTAAGATAGCCAAATGCTAAACAATCAGAGTTCTTACTTAGCACATTTTCAGTATTAAAGCCCCAAAATTATTTTGTTTCCTTTTTTTGGTTTCATTAACTCCAATGGTCATATCGGCGGCCGTTCTCCTTTGGAACATATTGAAGATGTTAACTCGTATTCATTGCGTTTTAATCTTTAGATCATGCACACATTTGCACTCTCATTCATACTTCCAGAATCTGGGGAAGATGAATTATCTTGGTCAGAGAAAAATCCCCACCTGGAGAAAAATCCAGCAGGCAGGTGCTCTATCGTCTAAGCTACGGGGCAAAACTACCAATTTATTGTATACGTACAAAATAATAGTCCAACCCAGGCCTGAGTGATTCAATATGCTCTGAGCCTCAGTTCCAGTAACACTAGTATGTATTTCATGAGAACAAATGCAGGGCACATCTGACTAAAATTCCTTTGCTTCTGCAGTGTTATAATGGTCACTATTTCAAGTGTTTGCAAGGACTCAAAATGTCCAACCTTAAGTCATATCGGACTGTGGATGAAATGATGCTCAAATGAGCACAGTCCATAGAATGTTTACCAACATTCAGGATACGGAAGAGCCCCGGAAAAACCTCATCCAGATAGCAACCTGACTGAGATTCAAACTTGGGTTCTCTGAATGTGACGCAGACATGCTACCCTGTATGCTACAGAGATGGCCTCTCAAATGCTCTGGAACACTACTTAGATATACATTAACTGTTTTATATATAAGGATGCTCAACTACTTGGTCATCAGCACCCTTTAAAAAAATTATAGCAATAGCCAGAGATAAATTAAACTATAAATTAAAAAATCAAACCAAAATGGCAAATAAAATAAATATGCACAATTAGGGGAAAAAGAGCAATGAAACACTATAAATAATCAAACGGCATAAAAAGCAGTTTCTTTATTAAATTCCATAATAGCGTGAAACAAGCGGTGCTCAAATGAATTTGTTCCTCTTTTAGGCAATGGGCCAGCACCCTTCTCAGCAGGTTTACCCTGGTTTTTTTTTTAATTTTTTTTTTATTTTTATTTTTTTTTTAATACTGTTATTCTGGCTGTGAGGGCAGTATCTTCCTGCTCCATATCCTCTATGGAGGAGGGCTGCCTTCCAAGTGAAAATTTTGGTTTGGGAGGCTCGAACTGGTCGGAAACTGCAATCGACGAAGATGATAGTCACTGATCTGAGTCCTCTCCAGATGATTCTTCAGAAGATGTTCTTGGAGGAGATGGTAACAGACTTTTACACTGGCTAGCTAACTTCTTACTGGTCTACTATTTTCCCTAAGGAAGTGAGTTCTTTCATGAGGTCTTGAATTTCTTTGGGATGCATTAAATACTATGGCTTCACATGTCGGTCTTGAAGTAGATGCTTTCGGTGTTGAGTTGGCTGAAACGTTCTTCTTGGGACTGGACTTGGTAAGCATGCTCACTATTATTCATGTTGGTGACTTGCTTTGGCTGTGATTATCCAACAGCTTCCAGGCTTTCCCAGAACTCTTGGATCGCCTTTTCCTACATAAAATGGGACCATTCTCTGTATTTCAATGCAATGATTACCTCCGCAGTTGATACAAGTTGCAGGTGAAGTACATGCATCACCATGCTCAATTTCCCCATGTCAATGCAGGTAGCAACTCCACTACAAGAATCACTCGTGAGGACAAAGTACTGGCATTTGCAACACCTCCATGGAGCGGATTTATAGGCACTAAAAATGTGTGAAATAGGAAGGCAAAAAGGCACTAAAAATGGGCAAAATAGGCACTTAAACAGGCACTAAAAATTTGCTAAGTAAACATTTAGAAATACACAATTTTAGTAAAATGGCTCTTAAAATGCACTAAAACAAAATGACAATCTTAACATATGCTGCAACAAATTTGCTAAACACATACTATTTTGAAGTTCCCTAGGCAAAATAGTTCTACATTTATACTGAATTTCATACATGGCTAAACAGCAAGTTAAAATAACAGATATTGTCGTATAATTAAAATATATATAAAGCCACTTCACTAAGTAGGAATGTGCAGAAAGGTGTGAAGTAATTAACTATGTCAGAAACAAAAACAAAACAAAAAACATGGGTTTGGGGGGGCTTTAAGGGTGAAAATTGTTAATTTGTTTCAAATTTATACCATTGAAGTAAATTGGTGGAAAGGTTTTTTTATATGGATAGAGCCAGAGGATTTCAATTCAATGGATAGGTTATACTCCGTCAACCAGAAGAGCGCCTTGGAATTGGCAGGGTCGTCTTGAGCGAAGACGTGGTTGTCCCCGCGAGGAGCGAGGTGATAGTGACGGCGCGACCGGAAGGCCAGAGAGCAGGTGGGGTTCAGAGGCTGCAGGAGTACGACTTCACCTCGGAACATCGCAGAGGGAAGAGTCACGGTAACGCGGACGCTATGTCCCGAAGACCCTGTCCAGAAGAGTGCAGCCAATGCACAAGAGTGGAGGAGAAGGAGCGTGCCGCAGCAGTTCGAGTAGTCACGGCAGTGCCTGCGGATGGCTGGGATAGCGCAGGCCTGAGGAGGGAGCAGCTGGCGGACGCAGACTTGGGGCCACTCTTGAGGGATGTGGAGAACCCGGTGGACCACCTCCACGACATGCACGAGATGGCTCGCCAGAACATCCAGAAGGCGAGCGACCGCATGAAAACCTGATACGACAGGCAAGCCAACAGCCAAGGGTTCCAGCAAGGTGACCTGGTCTGGTTGTACCGCCCGACCCTGACCAAGGGACGCTGCCCGAAGCTTCAGCAGCCATGGCAAGGACCGTACCGTGTGATGAGGATTAACGACGTGGTCTACTGCATCCAGAAGGTGCCCCGAGGAAAGATGTTGGTGGTACACCTGGATCGCCTGGCCCGCTACGAAGGCGCTGTTCGGGACAACCAGCCTTAAGGAGGGAGCAGTGTCACCCTGGTGGTAGGCTCGCGAAGCCGATGAAAAATGATGGCCGATCGTTACCAGAAGTGAGAGACAGTTGAATGTAGAGTGGAGAAAATAAACAGTTTTAAGGTTCTAGCAAATTTGTAATGGTGAACAGTGTATTTCGAGGAGAATAAAGTGTAGTTTTTGTGTTTTGTAAAATCGTTTTATCATTTCACGAACCCACAAAGTCACAATATCAAGTTTCAGCTTTCTAGTTACAATAGTTTCTGAGTAATTAACAGTTTGTCTAAATTTCAGGCAATTTTCAAAATGTCCCACATATTGTAATTTTAAAAATTAATGCTTGGAGTATAAGGTTCTGCACCCATTTAAACTTAATGACCTGTACCTATGTGAAATGTCTGTCTTCACCATATCAACAAAGGGTGATGATGATGATGTGTATAAGGGCGCTGAACTACGGCAGTCATCAGCGCCCTTTAAAAAACTTATTGCAAAAGCCAGATATAAACTTTCTAAAAAACTATACAACTGTAAATAAACATATTAAAACTAAACGTACATTATGTAAAAAAGAGGTAAAAAGAAATATCAATGAAAACTTACTAAATATTTCAAACACTAAATCCTAAAGCCTAACCTAGAAAAGAATCTAAAAACGTTCTGCACTACTGTGTCATCATCCGCTAGCTGCAAAGCTGGCCGGCAGCTGCAGAGACGTCCTAAGGTCTGCTAGGTGAAAACACTCTAGCAGCACGCGTCGTACAGATAACGCATCATTGCAAAACGGACACATTGGAGCAGGCTCCTTTTTAAAAAGAAAAATGAGTAAAAAAGCAGTGCCCAATATGCAACCGAGCCAAACTCACCTCCTCGCGACGAGATGACCGGCAGGAGGTAACCCAGGGAATCGGAAGTTCTTTCACAGATCTAAGTTTATTATTGCGGAGAGTGGACCACTCTTCCTGCCAGCAGGTTTGCACAGCTCTCCGCAATTCGGCCCTAAAATCTTCCGATGTCACACATAGTACTTGAACCATGGGCGTCATAGTAGCCATCTTGGCTGCCGAATCCGCCATTTCATTCCCCTGCAAGCATACGTGACCAGGGATCCATGCACACACCATGCTAATGCCAGAAGCGCGTAAAACGTGGAGGGCATCCTGAATACACTGCACAATAGGATGGTACTTGTAAAGCTGCCGTAGGCTTTGAAGTGCACCGAGGTAATCACTCAGGATTAAACAGTCCCCCAACTATCGTCGACGTACGTGTAAAATGGCCCGGTATATTGCATAAAGCTCTGCAGTAAAAATGGAAGTGCTAGTGTGGAATCCAAAAGTATACACTTTGGTCCCACACACGTAAGCACAACCAACACCATTTGAGTTCTTGGAGCCATCAGTATAAATTATAAAATGGTCCTCATATCGCGATAAAAATTCTAAAAAACATGTGTGGATACTAGACATAGACATGGTAGATTTATCATATTTAGTCATGCCCAGATCAACGTGGGATGCTCTGCACAACCAAGGAAGGTATGTCCTCTCCCCCTAGGATATATCTTGGGCATTTCAGTATCAAGATATCTAAGAAGCTCCCGAAATCGAAAACCAGGTGGCTTTGGTTTAATAGAAGTGTTCCTATACTGCACTTCCATAAATATGTGAAGACCTTGGGATGTATCTAGTATTGATGGTGGAAATAGTATCAGTAATCCAGCCAGTTTATCTCGTAATGATAATATTAGTGGTGCTAGTAATAATGTTGCTTCTACTTCTAGTGTCGCTGGTGGGACAGCAAATGAAGCAAGAGTAAAAGGAAGCAAGCTACCTTTAGGAACGATCAGTAAACAGTCCCAGCAATTAATTAATATGTAATGTTTTTAAGTATATGGAAGCCAATAAAATAGTAAAGGGACCTATTACTGAAACTGCTAAAGCAGTAGGCTTAAGCATACAGTTAGTAAAGTTACGAAGAGACTTCCTATTATGCCAAAAAAGAGGCAACGGGGAACCAAAGTTAGGGAAGATTGGTAATTTCACCTGCAACATAGTTCATAGGGAGGTGTACAGATTTTATAAAGAGCAATCACCAACAGTTTTGGAATTGCTGCATACACTTCAAACCATGTGCGATTTTCCTTACAAAAAGGATTCACTTAGGCAGTTGATAGTGAAGTTAGGTTTCTGCTTTCACACATTAAATAAGAGGCGTGTGATTATGGAAGGACTGTGGCATGGAGATACAAGTACTTGAGCAGGCTAAACTATTTAAGGCAGGAAGGGTATCGTATAATTTATTTAGACGAGTCTTGGTACGATATTCATGATGTCGTAAGAAAAGGTTGGGATGACGGCAGTTGCTCTTGCTGCCTTACAGCCCCTGTGACACGTGGAAAAAGAATAATGATCCTGCATGCAGGTGGTAGCCAGAGTTGGATTGAGGGCTGATTATATTTGTCCTCTAAAAATATTCGGGAATCCTTGGCCAATGCTCATCACGAGATGAATGCCGAAATATTTGAAGCTTGCGTAAATACTAAGGCTTCACGACCGGCATCGTTAACTCTACTATGTTGTCCGGGCTTGTAGGCCGTGGTGCATTTGTATTTCTTTCCAACGTTTTGCCGAATGCAGTTTTCGGCGAAACGTCGGAAAGAAATACAAATGGACCAAGGCTTACAAGCCCGGACAACATAGTGGATTTGAAGCTTGGTTTAGGAACAAACTTGGAAAACATTACTCCTAAGTGTGTGATTGTCTTAGATAATGCCAGTTATCAATCACGGCTAAAGATAAAAATTCCCACCATGTCTAGCAGAAAGGATGAAATGATTAAATTCATGTTAGAACATACATTAGAATTACCCAGTCCAGTTTGTCTAAAAGCTGTGCTTTTGGAGAAAATTCGAGAAGCTAATATACAAAAAGTGTATGTAATAGACGAACAGATCGTTGTCATGAAGTTCTCAGGCTACCACCGCATCACTGTTGTCTCAATCCGATTGAGATGATATGGGCACGCCTTAAACATGCCGTAAGAAAGCGGAATCCTTCTATAAGTGACAGTGCGTGCAAAGTGTTCAGAGAATATGTACCAAATATAGATTCGAGTGTATGGGAAACATGTGTTCAGCACACCATGCAACAAGAACGAACATTTCAACTGTGAGACATTTCACACAACAATGCTTTGTTCGTTATACACGTGACTGAAAGTGGCAGTGGCAGTGACAGTGAGGAAGGCAAAGACAGAGTAAAGTAAGTAGAAAATATAGTTTGATATTAGCATAGTGCAGTTGTACTTAAGAACCTTGCTAATCTAATTGTTACTTGGTAAATATTCTAAGAAATAAATGGCAATGCTTGCAATGCTGACAACTTGGATAAAATGCGACATTGTTTCTCCATAGCGAGCGGGTAGACACATCGTATCTCTGCGCAACTGAATATCTGAATCTTATCGCACCCTTTGACGCCGCCATGGTAACCGTTTGAGTAGTGCTATAATACCTAGGGACAGCCATTCTGTATCATCTCCAGCTTACTTTCAGAATATCTGCTAAATTCCTTACCAATTTTTTATATTTACCATCCGTGCAATATTTATGAAGTTGCTTGAGTTTTCAGCCATGTTTACTCTATGGCCTTCTTCAGAAAGTGATGAGTATCCAGTCCAGGGTGGTATATATCTGGGCATAGGGAAGGGGCTAAATGGCGCTGTCCAATGGGGAACTCGTGTTCTGCCATTGGTTCAGCAGTGAGTTGTTGGCCATATTAAAACTATTTCCTCTAGCTCTCAGAGCGGTATTGTATTAAATGGGAACTAAAGCATAGTAAACCATTTGCAGCGTCTCCACTGTGAAGGAACCAGTATCACCTGAAAATTGGGGTGTGGTATGCAGCAAGTGCTAGAGAAATAATATGACCCACATTATGTTTAATGAAACAGATATAAGCTGCCTGCTTGTGATCTAAGGATTTTAGCGGGTCTCTTCTGGTTTAATCCACCAGCAATTCTGGGTTTCGTGTAGTGAAAAGGGCATATGAATCAGTTACTGTGTTTTAATGACCCTATAGATGCCTAGGCAGCATCCAGGATTTTATGATACTGTTCTTAAAACAGTTTATATAAATTTGCATAAACTGGGTACATCAGCTGCATATGGTTTAAAACTACTCTGAAATTATTTTCTTGTAAAAATTATGAAAATACTGGCACTAGTTCAATGCTTGATGATAACACCCAGTACAGCATTTAAAATTTCAAGATGTTTGAATGGTTGAAGAAAAAAAAGGTCTTCTACTACTTACTTTTACAGGCGAGTCATCCCAGTCTTCATCCATTATCTGTAAATAATTACAATATTTTCAGAACATATAATTCAACTAATTCAACATTGAAAAGTACATGTTCATAATGTAGCCTTAATTATATTAATAATACTAATAACAATACTGTTGGTGCATTAGTCCAAGGTTTCTTTCAATTCACATTTGATATACACTAAATACAGAATGGTCCAAAAAATGTATACACTGTTTAACAGTCCATAACTTGCTAACTAATTGGCAGAAACATCTCATTTTTGGTAGTGTAATAGTTTGCAGTTCCAGCAATCGCCACACAAGTGGTGTTTGATGACAGTCACCAGATAAGCATTCTTTTGTTTGTAGTTCTGGCAATCCCTACAAGCGGTGTCTATTTTACCTGCCATCCGAGACTTGTATGAGAAAGAAAGGTTTTACTTTCGACATGACGGCACCAGCCCACTATCATAATCATGATAGGGAGTATCTCAATGAAAATCTACAGATGGACAGGCCAAAGATGCGCATGTACAAAAGTATTCATCATGTTCCCCAGACTTAATGCCTTTGGATTTTTACCTATGGGGAATACAAAAGGATGTTAATGGACAAAAACCACGCACGTTGATCTACGGAAATGATATCCTGTGCTGATATCCAACTGAACACATTGCGGTCAGTAAATTGTCCTGCAGTTCAGCAGCACTGCCTGTGTACGGATGTTAATGGTGACTATTTTGAACACCTACAGTGATATCTGTAAGTTGGACTTTAAGCTACACTTTCACAAAAAATGAGACATTTCCACCAATTAGTTTGCCAGATATGGACTGTTAAACAGAGTATACAGTTTTTGGACCACTCTGTATATAACTGGTTATACATGTAACTAAATGAATTAATAAATAATAATTTGCTAATCTCGAAAGAAGTTGAAATGTGAAAAACAGATCATAGAATAACTCAACAAGTGTTTAAACACAATCACACATACAAATGTATCCCATGAAAATCTGTCTTGCTGAAGTGTAAAAATGTAAGTTATCTGACCAGATGCAATGGGTTGTCACATGCAGGACAAATTTGAGACATACACAAAACGTTTGTTCCTTCTATGGGGCATGGTATTGATCGAGTGTAATAAAACACATCTGTGACAAGTACAGTTCTAATTTTAATAAAAATACAACCTACCAACATGATCAACCTAGAAAAACACAATTCAGCCAAACTGCGGTAAGATAAGCGAAGAAATGCGCCAAAGGTATGAGATGTAGCAACAAAAAATTGAACTGCATCCGATATGCTGTATGCTTATATATTTACTGTTATGAAACACATAAACGTATCTAACAAATATGACAGCTATAAACACTCACTCGCTTTGTGACTCTTCGATTTCCAAGTCTACTGCATCACTTTCATCGCTGGTATCCTCTAATGTGTTAATAATTTCATTAATTGCATTTTCTATTACACCCTCATTTCTCCAATATCACAGTTCCAGCTCTTGGGCCTTCTTATCGTATCCTTTCCAATCTGTCACTTCCATAGCAAGTTTCTGCAGATTTGTGGCTCTCGTTAACATTGCATACTTTGTAAACATTCTTTATTTTTGCCCACACCACCTCAATTGCATTCAGATCAGATATGCGGAGGTAAACAAAAAATAGTGTGTCCCCTTTTAAGAGCTATAACATTGACAACATAGTCTTGCTTTTAGATTTGTTGTAAACTGATTAGCTAATAATTAACCTCAAAATTGCTCAAAATGAAATGGTGTACGTGTGAAAGCTTAGCATATTAGCCACTAGATCACACAGTGTTTAGCACATTTCCTGTTTCAAAGTTGTCATCTATGTTTACGGAAACAGGCGAAACCTACCAAATGAGGACTTGGGACACAAACACTCAAAAAATATTGCGCATATAGTATGCATATGAGCTGCACCGTATATAAACAGCAGTCAACTGTATGTGTTTCAAGATGAAGCAAATCCAACAAAAGTTGTTCACATACAAAGCACTTTGAAGCAGTCTCCTGCTTTTTCAGCAAAACTGGCCATGTGGCAACAAAGCCTTTAGAGGAATGTAAAATGGCCAATGCCCAATGGTACACAACCATTTGACAGAAGTCTTTGGTGAAATAAGGAAAACCAACAAGAACCATAGGATCGTTCATCAAGACAATGCAAGTGCACACACATCTCATCTAATACAAAAACTAGTTAAGGTGTCTCGAGTAGACTGGAATAAATGCTTTGCCAAGTGGTTCAAATGTATGTAAAACTGCATTGATCATAAAGGAGAATATTTTGAAAAACAATAAAGCAGTTTTCAATCAAATTACTGGGTCACCCCACCCCAGCCCTAAGTCATTCAACATCCTGAAGATGGGAGAGATGTACGCTCCCGAAACGTCGATGTCTCAACATCTGCTTACCTGGCTCGAAGCCCGAGAACGTCTAGAACAAATTACTTTCTTTTAATTATTAGGTTGAAAATATAGTGCCCCTCAAACAGGCTGAATAATAATAATTATTAATAATTATTCATATTTTGCACAATCATTAGTATTCTGATCTCTACATCTTTACATTTATAAACATATCTCTCAGGCCTGTGCCATGGGCATGAATAGGATTTGTTTCTTTCAACAGAGATCAACACATCATTGCAGAAGTTGTTTTTAATACAAACATGAAAATAGAGGCAAATTCCAACCAAACATCCTTGTGATATAACTTCCACTAAAAGACTTCCTGGCATAGACAAGCAGATGGCAGAAATATAGCCATATATCCTCTATTAAGTATTCTAAGCTTTTGGAAACCCACAGTGTTGTCTTTAGCTATATTATTTTTACCTTCTTGATAAACTAAGGTTACTCTTTCTTCTTTATTTGGTTTTGTTTGCCAGCACCACATTGAGAAACAGTCAAGGGCTTCAAACTCATTGAAACAACTTAAAATCCATATTTAAATGAAATACTCCCAATTATAAACATAATAGTCTGACCAAAATAAATAGAATTATATATGATCAAAAGCATACAAATAAACATGGCCATAACATCTACCCCCTCATAAGTACGAGGTGTGTTCAAGTTATAACACCTAATTTTTTTCCCAGTACCAGGACCAGATAGTAACTTCTGGTTTATTTTTAAATACACCTGGACTCTTTGTAAATGAGTGCCAGAGATGGCAGCACAGTACAGTGCATAGAACTCTAGTGGCAGTGATGAGAGGACTTTTTGATACTTAAAATGGTGACTTTTTCATTGCAAGAACAGCATGTAATCATTCATTTTCTCCATTTTCATGGTGACACCTATTGAAATTCATCGCCATTGAGTGAAGCATGTGGTGATGGTACCATGGATATGTCTAATGTGCGTTCCTGGGTGCAACAGTTCAATGAAGGTAGAACATAGTGTAACAACAAACCAAGAGTCATGGCCTCGCACCAGCCGGTCTGATGACACAATCCAGCAAGTGGAGAACTTGTTTTGGAGATTTGCCGATTGAGCATTTTCAGATCTTCATGCAGGATTGTGTGCACAGATCCCACATAACTGCCAATTTTGGTGATGTCCGGAACTGTCTTGGTTTGTTGTTAAAAATATTTAAAAAATGTCTTTACCTGTAAACTTGACATCAAATACTCTTTCAGACTATGTCAGAGTATAAGGGCAGTTCAATAAGTACCCATTTAGGAATTAAGATGCCAACTTTTTCAAACACAAATTATTTATTTCTCAACATAGTCCAGTTTTAGGGATATACACTTGTCTCAATGCTCCTGGCATATTTTAACCCCTCAAAAAATATAAATTGTCAAGTTCTGCGAAATAGGCCTCTTATCTCCATGATTTCATTTTATCTACATTTCGTTCCTCCAAGCCATTTCTTCATGTTTGGGAACATAAGAATATGGGGGTGTGCAGCAGCAACTTCAAATGAATGTGCTGGGGCATTGTCAAGGTAAAACTATTTTCTTCTTAGCTATACACAGCCAGTCTCCAACTTGTCAAATTTGTCCAATAACTCACTGTAGCATCCTTCAGTAACTTTTTCCAAAAAGTCAATCAGTATGACACCCTTCGCATCACAAAAAATCGTTTCCATCGCTTTTCCAGCCAATGGGACCATTACCGCCTTCCTTGGAGTAGATTCTGCAGAAGCAACAGAATGTTTTGATTGTTGCTTGGTTTCCCAGAGTATAATGAATCGAGGTTGCAAAAAGAGTGACCACTTGACGCAAAAAGTCCTATGGATTTCACTTAAACAGCTAAGAAGTTGAAAGCTGCACCCGCTTATTGTGAGCAAACACGGCACCCATCAGGCTGACAACTTCAACTCCCTCAACAAAATATGAATTCCTGTTCCTATCAATACACCTATGGTCTTTGCCACTTCGCAAACTTTCAGAATCTTATTGTCAGCGAGAATCTTATTGTGGACCTTTCCTATCACTTTCTTGGTAACCATATCTGCAGGGCATTACTGGGCACTCGTCGAAAACAGATGTTTGACCACGTTTAGACTTGTTATACCAAAATATGTTGTCATTGAATGCAAAAGATCTCTATAAACAGCATCCAATTTCACTATTATCTCCTTGAAAGTTTCCCAACTTAAAGTAAAAGGCAAATCAATGAATGATACTGCACTTTTTCCGTTTTAGCAAAAACATATTGAACTTATTGAAATGTCTAAAATCCAAACTAGTCTTATGAATCAGCACCAAATTTGTTTGAGAATGTGTAACAAATGACTACATAACACAAACTTAGCAACACCATCTAACTAAGGGACAGCTAAAAACCAGAGTCCAAGAGCCCTTATAGAAACATCAAATTGAAACAAGATTAAGTAAGCAGTGGCATTTCATTTTTGGAACAAAAACCAACACATTGTGCACCACTTCCATGGCACCTCACTTCTCTCTAGCATGCAGAGAGGCCACAAATGGGTTGCCATATAATATGATATAATATATCTAGTGCTGGTTATTTTTTGCAAATGCGATATAGCGTGATTAAGTGCAAAATTGATTAAAAATGCTATATCGAAAAATGCTACATCCAATGCGGAATCAAAAATTCTCCCAAGTAATTACTTTTTCCCAATGCTTTTTCTTCTGGAAACTTTAACCAAAAAGTCTGTAGAACCTTTGCATGTTTAGAAAGTTAAAGTGACCACACTTCTTGAATGTGGAAAGCATCCCTTCTCGCTAAATTAGCCTACTGTTCCACCATTACCCATATTAAGGTATGTTTGGTACCTGAAGCAAGTTCAGTTGTTTCACAAAAGAAACCCCTCTTTCCACGCCTAAGGACTCGTTATGTCTTCATAACTCAGTTAACACAAAATTTCAATCCTTATCTCTGAAAACCAACAGCAACCTTAATTTTAAGGAAGTGATAAACACATCTTGGAGTTCTCAGTTGCCAAAGTTCCGATTGTTATTGTTCTTTTTTTTTTTTTATTTTTTTTTTTTTTAGTTTGATTTATGAGTCACTGTGTTTACACTCGAACTTCACTTACTTGTATAATTGAAACGTTTTCAAGATCATTCAATCTCATCCTCAGCTGTTTGGTGACTAAATGATTTATGAGTCACTATGTTTACACTCAAACTTCACTTGTATAATTGAAACGTTTTCAAGATCATTCGATCTCATCCTCAGCTGTTTGGTGACTAAATAAACATTCCTCTTCTTCCACTACTACGGAAGTCACCAAACAGCTGAGGATGAGATCGAATGATCTTGAAAACGTTTCAATTATACAATAAGTAAATGAAGTTTGAGGGCAAACATAGTGACTCATAAATCAAACTCAAAAATGAAGAATACTTCACTGTTAGCTTTTAATATTTTTATTGTTCTGTACGGTTTTATGCTCAACTTTCATTTATTCTATGTGTAGATCACGTCAGTAAGTGCAAAGATGGTGAGAGCAAAAATATCAAACAGCAGGCAGAGAATTACAAACAAAAGTTTTTATTCCTTTCTTGGAAGTGTTGAAAACAGTGTTGTTATGATAAATTAACTTTAAAGAGAGTCGATTAAAGACACTAGACAACACTTACTTTTAAATTTTTCCGGAACATGTTTCTGAGGCTTTGCCTCTATCATCATCATCCGGAAAAATTTAAAAGTAAGTGTTGTCTAGTGTCTTTAATCGACTCTCTTTAAAGTTAAAAGTTTTTATATTAGTGATGGCAAAATTTTAATGTGCAAGTTCTGCCATCAGTGTCTGGATTGGCAAGAGAAGGATGTTTTAGACAAACACATCCGAAGTCAGGGACATGTCTGTGCCAAAGAAAGTTTCAACAATAAATCACAAGAGGAAAAACTAGGAGTAAAACGGCTAGCCACAATTCAAATGAAGCATGAAAAATTGAAGAGTGCAAAATCTAAAAAAGTGCTTTTGTTGAAGACAGTGAAGATGTTTTTGAAGACGAGCATCCAGCTTTTCAGGAGTACTTGTCAAAATAAGTACCTTTCTTTATGGTCATATGCCATGAAATTAATGAGATCATTTCCGTATATTAACTTCACTAAGCAAAAAAGTTATATAACTAAAAAAGCCAAACAGTTAATTCAAACTAGGGGTGTAGAATTACACAAAAAGTATTACGGGCAGTAATCTTAACTTTTGTAGCATAGTAGAGCCTGAAGGACTCAAACAAGAGTCGTTTTAGCTAATTTAAATCAATTTTGCGTTCGGGTATGCACCAGGCTCCAGAGATCTGCCCAAAACATGTACATTGCAACGTCAGTATGTACATTGCTGTGGAGAAGCAATGAAGGCTGAAATAAATAAGTGTCTGCAAGGAAAACCCATTATTGTAGTTGCAGACAAGACTTCAGACAGGCAGGGAAGATGTCTTTTTGCAGCTTTATTCCGAACAATGTGTGACCAGGCAAACCAGAACATATATCTAGGCAGTTGTAGCTTTCTTGATAAAGCAAACTGTACTACTTGTAGAAGAGCAATCACTGATGCTTTAAAAGAATATGGCATCTGAAACGAAAATGTAATGGGGATGATATCAGATTTAGCTCGCTACATGGGGACATGCTTTGGAGCATTGCAAACATAATTGGTAAACATTTCGTGCACTTTCAATGTTTTGCACACAAGGTGAACCTATAAATGACACAACTAAGCCATTTCATGTCAAAACTGAAAATGGCTTTCTTGCATTCAAGAAAAATGAAAAGTGCTTGTATGAAATTTCTTGAAGAAAATTACCCAGATCTTCCAGCTGTAGTATCCCCTTTTCCCCACAATCATACATTCGAATTCATGGTTTAAATCTGTAGAATATGTGAACAAGTATTTAGATGCTTAATTTTTTTTTCAATCTTTGTATGAAAATTTGTTGAACAGCAGCTCTTCATAGGCTCTTCCTACCCCTTTGCACATAAGTTGTGGGATGAGTTGTTAACTTTAAACCCATTACTGAAAAGGTGTGCTGAAAGATGATTGGTTACCCAGTGATATAATGCAACTCATGGGACACCTTTTCAGATGAAATTTAAAATAGAAAAATGAAAAAAAAAAAAAAAAAAAAAGTTTATGGAGAGCATGCTTAAGTGCAACAACTTCAACAGCCACATAGTGGAAAATGTGACAAATCTGTTTTTCCAAGAGGTTTGTAAGCTTTTTAATCCTGTCACTGCTGGCAGAGTATCTTCAATAAATTACACCATTTTAAAGTAAAAGTAAGATCCCATGTTTTCATGACGTTAAAATGGATAGTTTTGTTGAAAGATATGAATATTTTCATTCACAACTGATACAAACCATGCAGAATAATAAAAATGTAGACTGCCTGCAAATGCTGCTGGCTGTTAGGCTCAAATATCCAGTGTTTACCCAAGCAGCTCTGCAATGTATTTGGAGTCCTACCAACAGTGTAGATGCTGAAAGATATTTCAGTAAATATAATTTGATTGTGAGTGAAAGGACTCAATTGACAGAACGAATGTTGAAATATCATAAAAACTATTTATAGTCAGTTTAACACTCATCACTTTTTTTATATTATTGAGGGACTAGTTTCAAAGGCCATTGCCTCCATTTTCAACCTCTCTCCAACTAGCATTTCTCTGCTCTCCTCTCTCTAGTGGTGGAACTATGAACTTTCGTCAAATTATCTACTGGCAGGATTTCAAAGTTCATTGCGTGGTCCTTATTTTTCCATATGAATATGTTCTCCCATGTTAGTTTATTTTGGTTTATCACTCCTTTTAATAATTTTGGTTTCGGATTGATGTCATGAATTTCATTCCAAAAATGAAATGCAACTGCTGACTTTTCTTCTTGTTTCAATCAATTTAGAGCAGTTTTCCCGATCTTATGTTTACCTTGTCAATTTCTTTGTGAATAAGTCATTGAATGTCAAGTATTTTCTGTTTGCAACCTCCCTATTTTATTTGAGCCCACACTAACTCAATTGGGAGTATTGACAGTGTTAAGTAGAAAGGTGATTACCTTGTGTTTCATTTCAATTGCAAGTTGATACAGCTGATAAACTTTTCACTGGTTTTTAAATGAAAGAACTGAATAACATTGATTTGAACTCTCTGGAGTAAATAAATAAGGCATTCATAAACATAAGCATAATATGTGATGGCTCACATTCTGCAATACAGCACTCTACAAATAAGTCAACCATTTGCTCTCTCTCGAATTTAACAAACATGTTGGGTTGTTCAGATTAATTCTTTCAGCACATATTTCAATAGTTTACATTTCATTTGAGTAATTACAAAGATACGTAAACAAATAGAGTAGAGTCAAACTGAAAAATTCAATGCCATAACCAAGATCTGAACTACAGATCTTTCAGTCTCTGGCTGCTCTTAACCATTAAGCTACCATGGCAAACATGGCAGCATGACATTAAATTCTCCAACTGACTCATGTTTCTTCCAGTAAACCACTACAAGTTCTCAAACATATGAGACAACTACTTTAATGGCAACTTACTGTGCTGAAAGTACTTTAAGCCCCGGGCTTTATAGTTCAGACCATTAATAGGTCAATTAATGGAAATTAATTGTTCTTTCACACTAACCATGTGTAAGCCTAGTATGGAAAGGTAGGGTCAGCCAGCTTGCTCTTCATCCTCTTTTCCTTTACATTCATCTCCGAATAAATATTTTAAAATTTTTTCATAAGAATTCTTTCTACATTTTTTTTAATGAATAACTGATGCAAGCCCTTTTTTCCATGAATCTGGGACATCTTCACCATATTGATACATCTCTCAAAAAGAATTTACTAACTGTAATAATGTGAATCATCAATAAACATTCTCTCTCATAGCATTGAATATGTCAAGATTCTGAACAAAATTATCAATCTCTTATATAGCAATTTCAATTAACAGACTGGGAGATGAACTTATACAACCAAAATGCATATGATTTTAAACCTTGATGTCAATGTATATTACATAGGCTTTTTCTTACTGATATAACTGCCTGAACTACCTAAACCAACCTTCTGATTCCTAATAATGTAGTTAGTATACATCAATATATTTTTTCGAACATGAGAGGTGTTGATACATAAAATAATATTCTTACAATAATTCAGTAACAGTAAATCAAAACAAAATGTACATGTTTTCAAAAATGTTTTGCATCCTATTGCAAAAGATGATTTTTATCTACTTATATCACAATGAGTTACATTCTGCAGAACTCTAATTTAAGAACTTCCAAAGGCATTACTACACCAAAATTCCCTTCCTAATGATCATTTCTTTCCTTTTTTTTTTATGTCCTCCATTAATCCTTTCACAGATATGGACGTCATATGACGTCCAAGTTAAAATGCCCCAAACCGATATGGATGTGTATAGACGTCCTGCGCATAAATGCAT
Organism: Mantis religiosa; assembly: GCA_030765055.1. Taxonomy (NCBI): domain Eukaryota; kingdom Metazoa; phylum Arthropoda; class Insecta; order Mantodea; family Mantidae; genus Mantis; species Mantis religiosa. Next base: position 118,052,350 of record CM060949.1, on the reverse strand, counting down.
TTAATGCTCCTTGCAAACTTCTTTTTCGCAACACACTACACATTTTCGAAATGGTTACAACATTTTTGGTTGTAGATATCCTTTTAGGAAAGTGTTTTCTCTCAAGTACGAGGGGTGATGTCGTGGTGAATTTCTTACCACTTACCTCTGAGTATTATAATACTCAATTAGGTTACGAGCTCTTTATACGCACAAGTACAGGAAGATGAGTGTCTTGCATGAATTTATAGCTCTGAAAATTACTAAACAATTGTGCATGGTTACATCCAGTGGTATAAAAATACCTTTTTTACATTTAACTGTTTTTCGTAATGAGAGATAGCTAGTAATAGCTGATCCACATCACCCATATTTGACCCACCATTTCCCCCAAACAATGGAGTACTAACATGCCATCTGTAGACCAGTACACGTCACTGCTACCTGTATCCTAAACATCTCCTTCATAATCGCACAACAAATCTTCCAGATTTTCTACAGTAATATCAGAAGCCTGTAATACATCATACACAAGCTAATTTATTTGCTACATTACGGGGATAAGCCAGGGTTAACACTGAAATTTCACAATTTAAAATGTGCCATTCATTTAGCTCTTGATAGCTATAAGAAACCACTCTGAACACAGAGAGAGTACAAATAACTAAAATACTGAGCGAAAACAGCTGCATAAGGCTACCAGAAACTGTAATAACAGATGCTGACGGAGTTTTCTTTCCAGTATGTGTAACGCAACATATACTCTTATGATTATCGCTTGGTATAGCATAAACTAAAAGCTAAAACCGGAGAAGTCGCTTGCGTAGCTATACATACATTCGTATACACACAAAACAAAGTGATTCAAATATTAGGCGCGTTCGGCAAAAAGAATGGCTTTTGCTACAGTGAAACAAATTAGTGAAATTTCAACGATTTATTAATGTAATCTCTACTTTATTGTTACTCTAGATGTATACTGCCTTTAATGGGTTTTAAACCAGTTTTTGTTTCGTTTAAATAACTTAATACGGAAGATACGGAATTGTGTTTATGATGCATTTTTACAGCATATAACAATTTAAATGTCTTGTTCTGTTTATTGGGTATCTGTTTCCGGCCCCTGAAGGGTTTAAATGGCCATCGGCCAAGCGGTTAAATCATATCAGACGATAAATGAAATGGGTGAAATGATGGTCAAAAGAGTCCAGGGTACATTGAACTTTAAATTACCTGATATTCACCACACACTCACTCACTCTTCAGAATAAGGGAAAAACCCGGAAAAGTTCTTACCCAGGTAACTTACCCTGATTGAGATTCGAACTCAGGACCTCTTGAACATAGGCGGACATGCTACCATCTATGCTACCAAAGCTTCAATGGTTTCAACCAAGAATATGTTATGTCAGCCGTATAATTTAGCTATGTAAATGCATGATCTTATTTGACCATCAACCAAAAGCACAGTAATTGAAATCTACTTAAATAGTTAAATTTTTTTATGCAACTCTGCTTATTCAGACATAGCCAAGAGATTGAAGGTTCTAAGATGCAAAGCATAACCAAGGAATATTTCAGAGGAGCCAAGGCCACACCTGCTGATAAATGATCAGTGATAATTGCTCACAATAATTCTTTAATTAGAAACAAGCAGGCTGGGAGGATCTCTAACAAATCAGTGCTTTCAATGCTCATGTTGGCAATAACACAGCTGTACATCAACAGATAGAAAGCATCACCTGCATTGAAAATTCAAAACTTCAAGTCTCGTAACAAACCAAGTACATCAAAGTATAAAATTGAAAGAAGCATAGAGACAGTGAGGCACAACTTAGCACAAAAGTGAGTCAAGCAAATTTTGGTATCTTTATGTTGACAATATTTTTGCAATAGTACCTAATGAACTCATACAAGATGGTCTTAGACTTTTGAATATTCAAAATCCAGCTGTAAAATTTACATTGGAAACAGAAGAGGATGTTGTACTCCCCTTTTTGGACATCAAGATCAGAAAAATGAACAACAAACTCACTTTTGGTATTTACAGGAAACCGACACACACATTGAGAACAACAGTTTCAACCCAAAACACCAACATGCCATTTTTAACAGTCTAATCTTTCGGATGATCAACTGTCCACTAAACCGAGAAGATTATCAAGAAGAATACCTACACATAAGAAAGTAGCTATTTCCAATGGTTTCAACCCAAATTTAGTGGACAAAACAGTTAACAACTCAACAAGGCTAAGAAAATAAAGGAAACCACCACCCTAGAAACTACAGGAGCAAAAGAGAAAAAAAAAAAATTAAAAAATTTACCTTCCATCAGCACATAAATTCCAAAAAATTTTGCACCTCAAAATAGATTTAATATCAGAAATTTGTTAGAAGGCCCCCCCCCCCCAAAAAAAAAATTCAATTCCTACCAAAGAAAAACCAGGAATCTATGAGATCCAATGTGAAACCTGCCCTAAAATTTATATAGGAAAAACAAAAAGAAATATTGACATCAGAACTAAAGAACATATAAGAAACACTAAAAATGGTGAAATAGAAAAATCAGCAGTGGCTTTTCATTTTTTGAACACCAGACATGACAACTTGGAAACCTCTTTAATAAAATACGTTAATCACCCCATAGACCTTTCTGTATGGAAAAATCTTCATTAACAAAAATTGTCAGTCATGAATTTTGAAACTCCACCACCAGACATCTTTGACAAGTACAGCATGCCATCTATCAATACGGAGAAAGAGGAAACCACTACAGTTTGCACCAGTCGAGTTTCAACTGATAAGAGCAAAAGCTCTTGAAACATGTCCTGGGAAAAAACAGTGTGAGTGAAGCAGTAAGTCAATATCTTCTTGATTCACTTTTGTGCTACATCAAAGTAACTTAGGTGCACTATTACTGTGGTTATACAAAACTGCTAAGAGCCATAGCCACAGATAAAAAAAAGCGGTAACGTATGCAGATGTCATGGTCCTACTACCAACAAAAACCAAAAGGCCTTTCACAAACTAATGGAACCAGCTGAAGGAAATGACATCTTAAATGCAAGGGAGAGTTACGTTACAATTGAGGAGCTTAGAACAACAGCGCAGATTTCAACCAAAGTTCATTTTGAGATAAATATAATTTTCTGTTTTTTGTTCCAAAACATGGAAAGTAGTAAACATTATAACTATATTTTCTGGGTATTTAAATTTAGGGATTTCTGTGCGCCAATTCTTGACCCATTGTAATTAATGATTTCCTTGAATTTCTGTTGTTTATTAGAACAAAAAATATACAAAACAGAAAAAAAAAGGTGTAAAATAGACTTTTCCTTCATTTAATATCTTGAAATACCTACTCCAGCTCTATTTCCAAATTTTCACTTTTTTCTTCATCAGCACCATCATGACAGACAAGATGGGTGGTATATATTTTAGTAATTTCATCATGTCATTGTATTTAGCATTCTTTACCTTTCTCTATTTATTTTACTTCTGCTGTACTTAATGAAACTTGTGAACTTTTACCATTTTCCTAAAATTAACTATTTGATACACTTCAGAGCTACAGTAACAAACCAAATTTAACAATCTCAGGATTATCCTGATCCACAATAATATATGTAACCTTACATAAAAGCACAGGCACACCATCAACAGCTTTAGTTACAAAGTTTGAAGTGATGCCATTTTAAATACATTTGATTAATGAACGATTTACCACTATTTCTGCACAACTTTCTTCTGTTTATTACCCATTCAGTTGTCATTCTCACTCGTTCCTTGATTTTTAGTTGGGATGTCATTTTTACAATAAGAATATGTTGCTTTTCACTATGGACAAATTTTCAAGGTGGAAAATGAAAGCTTTAGCCTATCCCAATTCATTTGATACTTTATCACATGAAAGGTAGATGGCAGCTTAGCACACTCATGCTTCTATTTCAAAATTCGATGTCGGTTGGGATTTGCCATTATTATTCTAAGCACCTCAATTGTAAGAACATTCCCCCATTCATATATAAGCTACAGCCACTGGACAAATCATTTTTGGGGGTACTGAAAACTCACTATGCAAGGAAATCTGCAAATGTATTAGGCACAACAAATGAGTCTTAACCTTGTTTGATACTGTTGAGCTGTTTTTCATTGCCTACTTTAATTCAAACGGGAAATTGCTGCAAAAGGATTTTGGAAAACTGGGTTTAATCCTTTAGATAGGAATATTTTTAATGACACACTTCATTGCTGCTGAAGCCAAAAAGTGAGGAGAAACATCAATTAAGTCTCTATCAACGAATATGCCAACAACAGTTATGCCTTTCAGTAAGACCATTCAGTTGAAATCACTGGAAATGAGGAACCCAGAGCAGTGCAAAATGAGGTAGTTTCACCCTTCTGTCTCTCACCTGTATCAATTAGCAAGAAGGCTATTCCTAGAAGGGGTAAAACATTAAGATCAGCAGCTGTAGTAGCATGCTCTCCTTACAGAAAGGACTTGGAGTCACTGCTAGTCAGCAGGAAAGTCAAAACCTAACCAAAAACAAAAAGGAAGAACTCTATTAACAAAGAGTAATCTAACAAAACCCAAAAGCAGCATGAAAGTAACATTTTTATCGTCTTAGAGCGAGGAAGTTGTGTTCCAGATGTTGACATCAACTTGTAAGAACTATTGTGTGTTTCAAATGGGATGTTTATCCTTGAGAACTACTAGATGAACAACCAATCGGAGTCCTGCGGTGTTGTCATATGGCATTCTCCATAAGTGGTGTGTGACGAGTGCCAACCTAATCAATCTAATAAATACTATTCGCGCTATGACAAAAATTTGATTTTGTAAAAACTGATCCATGAGGAAGGTAGAGAGTAATGTATCTAACATAACCCCCCCCCCCTCCAAAAAAAAAACTTTTAGCTCATATAGTTTTCCTAATACAAATAAAGCACTACCATGTTATAAAAATACATCGCGACATAAGCATTGTAATGGATAGCATTATTGGCTGGCATATATGTATGTCCATATATTTGTAATTTCTCAGAAATGAAATGTAAACATTTAACATGATAAAAGAATTACTTTGAATAAGCCAAGGTGTTTGTTAAATTCGAGAGAGAACAAACAATACATTTCCTGCTGGCTTGTAGAATGGTGCATTGGCAGAACCTGACTTGTCACACTATGTATTTGTTTATAAATTGTACTTAATCTCTATTTACTCTAGAGAGTTCAAAGCAGTATCATTCAGTTATTCTTCCATTTAAAACCCAGAGAAAGTGTATCAGCTTGATCAGCTAGCAATTGAAATGAGACACGAGATATTATAAACCACCTTCCCCCTTTACACTGCCAGAACAATCAATTGAGTTAACGTGGGCACAAATTATGTTGCAAACAGAAATGATACTTTTAAACTGACTGATGATGAACAACTTATTCACCAAGAAATTGACAAGGTTACACAAGACTGGAAAAACTGCACAAGACATGCAGATAAACAAGAACACTGCTTTTGGAAAGAAATAACATGTAACGAGGGTTTGGAGCCCCATCATCATAAACTTGCAACACTCAATGAAGACAGTGATAATGATGAATTGTCTCTTAATGGAAGTGACATTCATAGCTATATGGATGGGCTGCTGGCAGTTTCGTTGGATTAGAAAAATAGGTAATTCATAAACTATAATTACTTTTTAAACTATATATTTAAAACATGTGCATAGTATACAAATATCCATGTTGCAATTGTGCTTTGAAAAATTGCATTATTATAATGCTTTGGAAAATTCACTTTGCATTCCCTTACGTCCAGTGCCAAGAAGAATCGCAAGTGTAAGAGAGAGAGAGAGAGAGAAATATAAAAAGATTGGGGGTAATGAGGTGGCAATGCTGAAGGCTCTAACACATCTTATTCACTATAAGTGGGCACTTTTCCCATTTGAAACACATTGTAGGCTAAATGCTGATGGAAATGCTGTGCACATATTCTGTGAAACAAAATTTTCCTAAGATAGCTGTGGCGAAACCTGGATTAAATGTGTTGTGTAGAATGCAGGCACATATAGAATATGTAAATGCTGAAAAAGATTTGTTACTTCTCCAAATAAAACCAGTTTACTTTGAGATGCAAGTGTTCCATATTACCAGCCTATTTTCAATGGACCAAGAAGTGCACCTTTTCCTAAGATTTTTTTAACTGTAGAATTAGTGGCATCTAAGTCCAACATCAGAGAGGAATGCATGAGGGCTGACGTAACCTGTCGAAGTGGCCATGCAATTGCAGTGCTGCTCACATGGTTATTTCAACTGCTTTCAATGTGTTATGTTACTAATAATTATTATTCATCAGTATACTCATTACCTTAACCCATACTTTTCTTTTATATTGCATGCACAGACATCAATAGCAGACAACTTTCACCACTGCCGACATTGACCCAGCAACCACACTAGTTTTTGTTGCCAACACTCTAAAACCTATGCAATGAACATTTAAACAATTGCCAAGATCTTCTCTATATTGCCCTTTCTGATGCTGCCCCTGGATAGGCGATGCCGGAGGTTTGTTACTGGGTCACTGGCATGCCCTCTGCTACACAAAAATATTTGAAATTTGTTATCCTATTTTGTTACAGAATGCAGCACAGCATCGCACTCCTGACATAGCGTTCTTGTTCTTAAAAGACTTTTGTTATAAAGAAACAATGCACTGTTCCTCATTGTTGCACAAAGGTGCAAGATCAATGAATCTTATAAATCGAGCCATTCGTATCAGACACAACTTCCACCTAGAAACTTTACTTATTGAATGCCAGGAGCCTAGCAGGACATTCATTTTCAGATTTTACAATTAAGCTGCTTCCTTTCTAACAATGGCATGTGTGAAGATTCGAACATCTGCAAAACAGATACTAGGAATGTTGGTGCAAAGGTTGGCAACAAATGCATATGCAAATAACCACGTGAGCAGCACTGCAATTGCACTGCCACTTTGGCAGGTTCTGTCAGCCCTCATACATGCCTCTCTGATGTTGGACAAACAAAATTTCTTGAGGGATATATTCTAAAGAATCTCAGAATTAGCATTATATATAATTTCAATGTCAGCAGATGTAAAATTAAACAAAACATCAGTTATATTAATAAATGTGTGAACATTTAACCCAGAAACAGATTTAGTCACTACAAAATGGCATTCCATATTTGCACTATCTCATTATTGAAGCTTTGGCTATCATTTGGCCACCATGTGTGGCCATTTTCCTTACCCATTACAGTATTGCTAGTTTGGTTACGCAGTGTCGATATTTTAAGCAAATGCATGTTTTTACTGTTTGCAATGGTCTGGCCACTGACTTGAAGTTTAACCTGGGACAACTTCAATATGGCAAGAATGAAACTAACACATGTTGAGCACTAAAATCTGCACCTTAGTTAACCAACATTGTGTCTTAAAAAAACTCGTTCACTTTAGTTAACAGTATTACAAAATGAAATTGCTACACAAAATTCCTCAACATACAAATACAAAACGTGCACTTACCATTTAAAAACACAAACTCTCCTACAAAATCAAGAATTATATGCAAATAATTGTTGGTAGTTTCAGTTAAACTGCAGAAAGATGGCACAGCTATATGGCTGGTGTGACATGACTGAACCACATTTCACTGAAAATACCAGCACTGCGTAAGCAAACTAGCAATACTGTAACACAAAGAAAGATCGAACACAAGAGTCCAAATTATAATTCAGTTGTTGAGCGTAACTAGGTTTTATATAGAAAAACCCAATTGTTACACTGCTTCACAAAATAATTTCTGTATCATATATATTTCTATATTTAAGCAAACAATATCCAACGGCAAACAACATTTCAACTTTGCATCATCTTTTGAAATGTTAATCTGTAAAACCATGAATAACTTCAAAGAAGGTAGTGTGCTAACTAGAAATGATTAAAGAAATGCATATTTAGCATGTGTTTTTACTTGTAGCCACACCATGGCTATGTGGTTAGACCACTTGGCTCTCACCAAGGCAGCCCAGTTTCGAACCCTGGCAACCATAAAGTGAGATTTGTTGTGGACAACATGGCACTGAGATGGGGTTTCTCCAGGTCCTCTGGTTTCCCCCGTCAGCATTCCACCTATTGCTCCATTATCTTTCCTATCATTCATCTTGCCCTCACATATATCATCCATTTCCTTCACATCAGGCATTGGGCTTATCACCTAACCCGGTTCTCTATCGGATCCAAAGCTTCAGTTCAGGCCCGACCTTAAAGTGATACAGGAACAAGAATCCTCCAACACCATGGTAGTGGTGCAACTAGGGAAGTTAGAAAGAAGTTTTTACTTGTGATATGAAATTATGTTTTGCAATATATTTCATGTTCTTCTGTGCATGTTTAGCGTACATAATACCAAGTCTCCGATGCTGCTATTTCTATCACTTTTCCATAAAACGAGTATATAATATTGTATTTTTAAGTTTACAATAGATTAATTTTAAATTCACTCGTAATTCATTAAACTATCGTCTCTTATTATTTTTCACTGCTAGTTTCCTTACGCATTATAGTATCGCTAGTTTAAAACAAAGGAAATGTGATGGCAACAATTTGCTGAATTGGCGTATTTCAGAACTCCGCTGTTGGCAATAGCTTATTTCCGTGATGCAAGTCTACACCGTCCTGCAGTTTAACCGTAGTTTCTAAACTTGAATTAGAAATCTAAAATTTGTAGCCGTTTGTACAGGAAATTTTTTCACTGAAAATACCGGCACTACAGACCACGGTTTTTCGGCTTTTTCTCGGCTAGAGCCTCGCCAAAAATAGGGTTCGGCTCCAAAACGCGAGGCCCTCCTCTTTGGTTATGTGTATGCGACCTAGCGACACTGTAACACATACAGAAAGATCGGAACTCAAAGAGTCTCACTTATAATTCGGGTGTTGAGCATGAATAGATTTTATATAGAAAACCTCTACAATTATGTGAAAATCTGTAGAGCACTGAAATCCACTCCTGCACAATCCACACTTTCTTAATAAGCACTTCCTAATACCGTATCTGAGGGAAACTTCCAGCAACTATAATGGGCATTTTAAGCACTCCTTTAATGTACAGCTAGAAGGAAAACGCATAATGGATAATTAACACTCGATATGACAATTACATTCACACAAACAACACGATTCTAATAAATTTAACTACGGCCTAAGTTAAAGAAACAGAACCTGATGTTCATTTTACGTTCATGTGCATAACTCCGCAACCCAAAACGTAATGCCCTCCCCAAATGAGTTGATTTCATTTGTAATATTCAAAAATCTTCACAAGAGAAAAATTTCAAGTACACGTGTATGTTCACCTGCTCCGGTAGTTATTATTTATCTAAGAGATAATTAAAGTTGTTGTACACTTATAATTTCTTACCTTTCTCGACTGTGTGGAATTAAGAGTCGAAAAATATGACAAAACCCTTTATTAATTATAAAGAATTCTTCTTTGTTCCCGCTTTCCGCGCAGAGCAACAAATTAACGTTCGCCAGGATACCACCTTAACATCCTAATCATGTGCAGCTTCTCTATGTTCATTGGTTCATACTTCACTCGTAGCGCTCAATGTAAACTGTGGCTGAATGTATCTTTTTTTTTCAAATGCACGCGCCAGATGGCACTAACTATCAGATAGGAACATAACGCTGTCCTGCGAAATATAGCTTTTGTGCGCCTGTTTGCGATCTAAACTGATATTAATTGATTTTTGTCTGTTAAATTCAATGATGAGTTCCATGTTTCTCCTTCACGTACGTTTTTCTCGAAAATCACAAAATAATAATTTTAAATTGCGTTTGTATGTCAAAATCGTAATATAATGAATAAAAGAGCAAAATTTATAAAGTCGCGACACTAAGGAACTTCATTTTCAAGAACCAACAGTAGTCCGCACGCAATGTTACACTGACTCTGATATATCCTATCCCACCTCCATGATTTCTTGATGAAATCATTCACTTTGCTCATCTCTCAGGAATAAAAAATTATCAGGAAAACAGTTTAAATGAGGGTACAAGAAGTGAAGCTTTAAACTTCTATTTTAATCTGAAGTTCATAACTTTTGCAGCATATTTCTCAATGTTTTCATATCAAGAAATTTACTGACTACCTCATTGAAAGTATACCACAGTTGTGCTTTTCGGTGTCAAAAATGCACTATATTCATTAGCTACCATATCGAGGGCCAATAAATATACCCTCTTTTATCTTAGCTTCAGACATTACAGAACATTTACTGCGCAGGTATTTGAAACACGGAACATTCTTGTCCGGTGCTATTATGAATTGTTCAATTAGTACCTAATTTTATATGCAAAAGAAAAAGTAATTTATTTATAATATAATAATTATAAAATATAATTATTATAAAAGTATTATATAAAGTATATTTAATATTATATATAATATATACTATTATAATATTATATAAAACATGATAATTTAATTAATATTAAAATTTATCAATTATACTAGCACAAATGACGCTTTTCTTCCCTAGTGTTAGCCTTTTAGCCAATTCTCTCACTGTCTAGTGTTTAATTCTGTATCTACAATTTCATTCTTATAAAAAGCATGAACGTATTTGGAATATCCTCCATGCTGCCCCAGTAAGATGCTGGATACGTTTAGGTTTCCCCACAATTGATACTTATTGTAATTACTTCTAAAATTGGTTTCAATACTTCCATATAATTCTTTGACAAACAGAATAATATGCAACTAGTATTAAGGGAAAATCGTTTCTATTGTGCAATAAAACGTCTTTTATACTTATCTTCGAATCGCAAATAAACGCCGATAGTTACTATCGTATGTTCGTCTTCCCAGTTCGTCTTCCCCTTTCATCGCAATAATAAAAAGTTGGTCTTGCATTTTAATAAACTTGGTAAACTTTTGTCTTCTATACAAGGAAAATGTGCTGTCTGAAGCCACCGTATCTTCTCTTTCAACTTTGATCCAAGTAATTTGCTCTGGTTTTGGTAAGACTCTTGACTAAAATGCTCTCAATTGTCTTTAGCAGTGTGCTGAAATCATATTCCGTATTGGAATTTTCTGTTGACCCAGAGACTGACTCCCAGCTGATTTCAGATGTGCTGCTGGAATAGGCACATCTACTCCGCGTGACACAGGTGTTATAACCGATGCAAGAACATCTGGATATTTAATTTTTGTTTCCTTTGTCTTATTGTATCCTGATACTTAACACATGAAGAAGTAGTAATCTCATGATGATTTTATTCACACCATATCATAGGAATTCCGAACTCCATTAATTTCTGCTTTCCATTCTGCCATTATCTAAGCCTTTCACGACCTGTTTTACAAACTGTATGCGAAGCCTATGTTTGACTTTGATATCCGCGCTCAAACTTAAATTATGCGAAATACCCTTTCTTGAAAACTGTGTAATGTTAGTTTCCTCTGCAACTAGAAAAAAAACCGCACATATAACAGCGATTATTTGATTCTTTTTAATTTCCGTCCTCCAACGTTAAGTCATATCGTATGACGAATGAAATGGGTGATTTGATGCTCAAATGAGCCCGGGGTCCATAGAGCTTAGAGTTACCCGACATTCGTCTTTCAGGATAAGGGAAAACCCCGGAAAAACCTTAACCGGGTAACTCACTCTGACCGAGATTCGAACTCGGCACCTCTTGAACGTGAGACAGGCACACTACAATCTACGCTACCGAGGTGGGCAATTATTTGAATTGCACATTCATTTTCCCCTAGAGCATGTGGAAGCCATTGTGGAAAGTGTATAAATACACTACACGTGGGTGCAGGACCAAAGCCTCCCGTACCCAGGTAAGCTTAGCAGGTAACAACCCCCAAGTCTCCCGCGAGCTTAGCAAGTAACAACCCCCCAAGCCTCCCACGAAACCGGTGTAATTAGCCAGCAGGTGGGTGGAATGCGTATGCCTAACTTTTTCCTTGATCTCTTTCAGTGTACAGCAAATAAGTTCACTGTTAGCATGTTTTCCGACGAGACTGAAATTACGATGAGTAGGACAGGAAGGAAAGTTCTACTTCGAAACGGTTACACTTTCGGATTCCAAAAATTTTTAAATAGCGGGGTAGCGTTATGAACGTGCAAGGTTAAAAGTTGCAAACGTTTTATTAATATCTTTTCCATTGAAGAAATAGATGTCCTGGATATTCAAGAGGACCACAACAATGTGGCACCACCTGGTGACAAAATTCAGAGAGAGGAAGTGCTTTGTAACCTGAAGAGTGAACCACTAGTTCGAAATTTAGTAAATCGTATTATTTTACCGCATATGAAGATTTTTCATAATATGATTGGTTTATTTTGTACTTTATTTGATCCCAATGTACGATGTACATAAATAAGACACTACAGTTTGCCTAACCGTATACTACTTGAACTAAACTTTAAATTTGGAAATTGTAATTTAAGTTTTCACAGTAGTTATGCGAAATTCATCCTGAATTAAATGTTCTTCGATTTGTAAAACTTCCAAGATTTGAAGGGCCCGCGAGAGCATATGAACAGAAGAAGGAAGCGAATGGATTATCACAAAGATCTGTTAGTCAGAAAAATGTTATTGGATATTTTGTTTTAATTCTTCCAGGTGTGTAGCTTTGTCTTGTACACTTTAAGTTATCCCAGAGATAAAAATCGCCAGTTAGGTCCGGTGAATGAAGGACCTACAAGCCTCTAATAAAAGTTCTGTCCTGAAAAACATTTTCTTTGTTCTCATCCAACGTTTGGCTGCATGAGCTATTCAGAATCTTGATGAAAGGTCTTGTAGAAACAAGTCAAAATCGCACTCGCTGTCTGTATATTATCCAAAATTTGGGGCAAAATTGTATTCTCATATGTATGGGCGTCAACTGTTAACTCGCTAATGGAGAAATGCCAATATGATTTCATTCGCGCTTCAATGATAGCGAGAGATGGCAACGAACAAGGGCAAGAGAGGGCGGCCGTACCAAGGAGCCATGGCAGTGGCTCCAGACTTTGCTAGTTGGAAACTCCCCGGCATGACAGCACAACCGGAAGCTCAGGACTTTAATTTGTGGTGGACAACAGCTTTTCTCCCTCATCTCGTTCCACAGGTGCTCCATCTTCATTTCATGCATAATCAGTGTCACCGCCTGCGTTGTCGCATACAGTAAACACGGGTGTTAAACACTACACATTCTACACACTTTCTGAGCCCGGAGACCGCCCTCCCGAGTTTCACTCAAAGCATATCGTCATGCCGTGCACCGTTGAGACACTCGCAGACACTTCTACCCTGAAAGAGACCACTAGAGGAGAAACGATAAGAAATGATAATGGAGATGAAATAGTGGGACCGGAAGTTCGGAGGATATAATTAATAAGATTAGGTTTTTCAGGTAAATAAATATTTTTACATAAAAATGCTTATTTTTCCTGATTTTTGTTGTAAATAAATATATTCAGATATTCAAATAAATTATATTAAAATCGAATGAAGGAAACCATTTTAAGATTATTTTCACATATTTACATAAATGCACATAAAAACAGCAGCAGAATTGTTTTTAACATGCCATTATACACTCATTTAATTTCAATTACCCATGCCAAACGACGTCATTTGTTATTAGTTATTAATGAAGGAACTGATATCTCTGCTATGGTATCCCTTCAGTTTAAAGAAAATAAAACATTCTATTTTCGTTACATGAGCTCGCAAGAATGGGAATTTCTCCACTGTTATACACTTGAAATAAACACATTTTATCGTTTCACAAAACTACTAATACTGTATACACTGATACTTGTTAAACTTTATGGTCAATTAGTCATTTGTGAATCTGCAACTGCTATACTACCTTCTAGTTGTGTTGGGAAGTTACATATTGACAGTTTTGACTTCACAGTGGATAAACATGCCCGCACTTAACAAACAACATTGCTTTATTAACAATCCAGTGCAGAGTACTTCATCAGTATGTTCCAAATTTAGGGTGTGTTGTGAGGATTTGTTCAGAATATTAGTTTCAGCGGATATAACCCTCTCGGAAGTGAACCAGGCCCAGTTTAAAACACTGACAACATATACAAATATTGAACACCTGGTGAATCAAATTCACGAAAACTTTACCTTCCCAAATACTACGAAGAAGCTGTGACGCATATACGCAATATTTATGCTAATGAGAAAATGTGGGTGAACATAGATGAAACTACAGATTCCATTGGCAGGAACATGGGAAATGTTGTTACAGGGGTATTGAAAAATAATTCTGAAATTTCAGTCATCCTTTCTGCTGACCTGGCAAGGCACGCCTACTGCAAAACATGTGACTGTTACCAAATTATTTAACGAAGCAATACAGTTGCTGTTGCCAAATGGTGTACGATATACAATTTTTTGTTATGTTTTACTCATGCTGCACCATATATAAAAAAGGTAGCTGCAGGACGTGCAGTTAGTTATTCCAAAATGTTTCATGTTACATGTGCTGTGCATGGATTGCATAGAATAAGCGAGGGTCACGTTTCCTGACATTGAAAAATTAATTTCTAATGGGGAAAACGCCTCGGTAGCGTCGTATAATTCTACGATATTTGGTGATCCGTTACCGGAATGGTTTCTGGAGATCCACGTATAAGTCTATCACATCAACCATTCAGATATTTAAGAAAATATTTCGTTTGTATTGGCATATATTTTTTACCTTTTAGCAAATTATTTTTCATTATTTTTAGTACATAAAATTAAATATTTCCCAAGCTTCTAGCACCCAAAAATCCAAGCTCTAGTAACTAACTTACACAGCGTTCGCCTGACGACGCAGACAACACCCCCCCCCCCCCAAACTCACATGCGTCACTTAGGATGGTCACGCGAATCGAATCCAGGCCTCCATAATGCGAGCCACATACGAAAGGCCTAAGCCATCCCGCGCGATCTGGTCTGTGTATTACTTGCTTTGTTGTGTCAATCTGCCATAGTATGCGAACTTTCACATACCAAAGCTAAGTCTGTGGTTTGTTTACAGAATTCAATTCCCTCTGAAAACCGCAGAATTGTTTTGTTTATAATGAGCAGCTTCGGTGTGCACTATTCTGGAGTACTCAAAATAAAATCTTTGAGGGAGCTGCTTCAATATGAATATTTACATAGTTTATCTTTATCTTGCGATTTTTTTTTGTAATTTATGTCCTCCAACTTTACGT
This sequence comes from Mantis religiosa, assembly GCA_030765055.1. Taxonomy (NCBI): domain Eukaryota; kingdom Metazoa; phylum Arthropoda; class Insecta; order Mantodea; family Mantidae; genus Mantis; species Mantis religiosa. The sequence continues at coordinate 118,037,118 of CM060949.1, read as the reverse complement.
CATACCGGACGATGAATGAAATGGGTGAAATGATGCTCAAATGAGTCCGGGGTTCATGAAGCTTTGAGCCACCCGACATTCGTCTTTCAGAATAAGGGAAAACCCCGGGTAAAACCTTATCCAGGTAACTCACCCTAACGGAGATTCGAATTCGGAACCTCTTGAACGTGAGGCAGACGCACTACCATCTAGGCTACCGAGGTGGGCTATCTTGCGATGGTAAATATTTTGAAACATTATGTTCTTTCAACCTTACTCATTATTGTACGTCTCCATCAGTGATAAGAGGCTAACAGCTTTTAACATCAATTAACGAAATATGACCAGATGAACCATAAACTCAATTTGTTTTCTCTTGTTTGAACGCAGAAATCACTGTTTAATATCCTGCGCTGTAGCGTAGTGGGCTAAGAAGTCATGCTTTGATTCCCTGCCACGTAATCCGGCCAGGGATCAATGCTATCCCTGGGAGTACGGAAATAGGGTATAGGACCAGTTCCCACTCCATATCGTGAGGAAAGTGAGGAGCTTCCATAGGTAGCGACCATGGTTGCGAAAAGCAACTTTCTGGTTGGGGTGCCGAGATGCTGACCACATCTTCTCCCCGTATCGGTTGGATGATCACCTACTTCTGCCTGGCATATGTGGGCGTGATGTGGGCAGTTGGGTTTTCAGACCTTGGCTTACTAGGGCGTTTACGCCACGGGTTTAGTTCTTAATCACTTTAATATTGCACTTCGCCAAAATGAGGTACCTACATAACCATCTTAAGAAATCTGATAGGACTGGAATTGGTGTTGTAAAAGCTTTAATGTTTTTAAGGGTAGACAATTGTGTATTGCAAGAAATTATTCCGTATTCATTGCTAGACAGTCATTGTGATATCATTTTCATAATTACTGTTACCGTCACCGTCACAGTCACCGTCACCGTCACCATTATTATTATTATTATTATTATTATTATTATTATTATTATTATTATTATTATTATTATTATTATTATTATTATTATTATTATTATTATTATTATTATTATTATTGTGATTGTGATTGTGATTGTGATTGTGATTGTGATTGTGATTGTGATTGTGATTGTGATTGTGATTGTGATTGTGATTGTGATTGTGATTGTGATTGTGATTGTGATTGTGATTGTGATTGTGATTGTGATTGTGATTGTGATTGTGATTGTGATTGTGATTGTGATTGTTATTGTTATTGTTATTGTTATTGTTATTGTTATTGTTATTGTTATTGTTATTGTTATTGTTATTGTTATTGTTATTGTTATTGTTATTGTTATTGTTATTGTTATTGTTGTTATTATTATTGTTGTTATTATTATTGTTGTTATTATTATTGTTGTTATTATTATTATTATTATTATTATTATTATTATTATTATTATTATTATTATTATTATTATTATTATTATTATTATTATTATTATTATTATTATTATTATTATTATTATTATTATTATTATTATTATTATTATTATTATTATTATTATTATTATTATTATTATTATTATTATTATTATTATTATTATTATTATTATTATTATTATTATTATTATTATTATTATTATTATTATTATTATTATTATTATTATTATTATTATTATTATTATTATTATTATTATTATTATTATTATTATTATTATTATTATTATTATTATTATTATTATTATTATTATTATTATTATTATTATTATTATTATTATTATTATTATTATTATTATTATTATTATTATTATTATTATTATTATTATTATTATTATTATTATTATTATTATTATTATTATTATTATTATTATTATTATTATTATTATTATTATTATTATTATTATTATTATTATTATTATTATTATTATTATTATTATTATTATTATTATTATTATTATTATTATTATTATTATTATTATTATTATTATTATTATTATTATTATTATTATTATTATTATTATTATTATTATTATTATTATTGAACGTGCTTAACAAGTTCTATGAGTAATATCCAGAACTTCCTATCGATGAAATGATGAAATTAACATCCACATTTACCGGCATGTTAGTCTCAGCATTCAAAGCACAAGCAAAGAAAAATTCACAGTTGGTGAGCTTAGAACTCTCGGTAAGAAAAGGGCAATTTATAGGTCAAATTAGAGGGATGCAGACAGCATTTAATTTCCGTGACTAATGTACTGCGTACACTAGTACATTTATTTTGTATAAATAATAATTCCCTTATACACAACATATATATTAATTCTGTTACAGTTATATTTCCAAGGTTTTTCAGTTTTCTTGCATAATTTCCAACGCCGTAGAATTAATAGCACAGATGCAAGAGAATTGATACTTGCTTTGAGAAACTTAGTCAATCTTCCGTCATATTGGGTTAATATAGCCTTATAAATCTTCGAAGTAAGTAGTGGGTTAAAATGGCAACCAGAACACTATACATCTACGAACATGCTGATTTAACTTCCATACTCTCTAGAAACGGGACTGAATGATACTGATCCGTGGAAAGTGTACATTTACTTTCTCGAAAAATAGTAGAACACCTTGGTGGATGTGTACACAAGTAATGAACGGATTCATGAACTAGTGTCAAACCGTGCGGATGTCCTTTTTATCTTCAACATGCGTGTGGTTACTAGTTGACGATCGTAGTCACTACGCATTAGTACACCAGGAATATACGTGGACGGCTACCAGTATTCCTTATGGAGTTTATGAATGACGCCTTCACCTAGTAAGAATCCACTCGGCTTTTTCGATTTCTCTTTTTTCTTCTTTTTTGGTTCAGGAGAACGGAGTACCATAGGAACCGCTATTGAGTGTTACACTGTTTGATATTAATTCTATACAAAGTCTTCCTCCAGGAGTTTCGTCTTGGTTATTCGTAGACCACTTTGCCATCTATTTTAATTCTAAGGATACATTGATTTTATAGCACCGTATATAGCTATTTTTATACAGCTTTAAAGACTGAAGTTCCAAAAGCGGATTTCATTTTTCAACTGAGAATACTATCTGCGTTAACTTCTGACACCAACAGAGTCGAATGCCACCTTCCCTTTGATTGGGTCCCGCTTTACTTCCTTCTGTAGATGAAACCAGGTTCCTGGGATTGAAATTTGATAGAAAGCTTAGTTGGTCAACCAATGTAGCATAGCTGAAAGTACGATGTGACCGTTCTCTAAATATCTTGACAGTAAGGCAAATCATGGGGATCGGATCTTACAATGACATACGCTAGAGCGTATGTCTCTAGAGTTCCATCGCGTAAAGAGTCCTGCCTTGGGCATGGGTGTTTATGTGTATAGTGAATATGTGTGAAACCAATGAAAACAGAAAATAAAATAAACGGAAATAATGAAAAAACGGTTAAAAAGGAAAAATATATATCTATATACATTTATATATACATAAACATATATTTATTTAAAAAATTATCAGCAGTGATCCGATACAAATCAAGCTATAGTTATATAACTTTTTCTTCAGCACGTTTATTTGTGCTAAAATGGTTAGACACAATCCATAATTTGGGCCTCCGTATGGCCACTAGAGTTTTTTCAACCAGCACAGTGTTGAGTCTCTACGCAAACGTACAGGACCTCCTTTGCGATATAGGCGTTCCGTTTCATTGGGAGATTATGACTTTGAACTTAATTCTTTGTCATCGCACCCCCCATTTGCACGTTTCTGGAACATTTTAATGGACATACATAGGAGAAACAGCTCCCATGAGTTTTCGCGCCCGGGAGCTTGTTAGGAGGCATGCTATTAAATTGCCTCGCATGCTCCCTAAGGCGAGAAAGTTTAACTTTCTTGGTGGAGTGCAGCATTCCGCGTTAATCTTGGAATGACGATATACCCCTACATCTACTGTCCGCACCCCCCACCCCGAAATTTTTATCAGGTTTCAAGGACCGCAATTTAATTTATAGCAATGGAACTTAAAGCTCCAATGTTGTTTCTGGATTCGATAGCAGCACTTCCATTTATCGTGCCAAGAGCTCTAAAGCAATGCCAACTCACAAACGCCGTCGAAGGTTGGGTAACTGCCTAATTTAAAACGTTTCCCTTAGTTCACATCAGAGCATTCGTGAGTTATGCAACTGCCATCCCATTATACAGGGCATGCGGAATATCTTCCACGCTTTACACGCCTCCACCGTTAACGTGGTTTGTGCATGAATTCCTGGTCACGTTAGCTTGCCAGGATAGCAAACTAAGCAATTAAGGGGGCAATCACTGAGCCTTGTATTTTCACATCCTTTGTCAATTCAGAAGATTTAAGGCTTGTTGCGAGGAGAGTGGTGCTTTTGTGCTGCCGCAAGGAGTGGTCAGGTCTCTGTGAAAATAAGCTTCGAACAGTGAAGGAACTTCCAATATACTGGGAAACTTTATATCCCCCATCTCTCGGGAGGAAATGTTGGCTTGGTTGCGTATTGGCCATAGCAAATTTGTACACAATCACCTTTTGTACGAGGTGCGTTCAAGTTATAAGACCTATTTTCTATCAGGACTGGGACCAGATAAAGGCTTCTGGTTTTTTAAATACAAGTGGACTCTTTATAAATGCATGATAGAGATGGCAGCACTGTACAATGCAGAGAACTCTAGTGGCAGCGACGAGACTTAGGACTGTTTTTGATACTTAAAATGGATACTTTAACTTAAATTTCACTGCAAGAATAACGTTTAATCATTCGTTTCTCCATTTTCGTGGTGACACCTATTGAAATTCATCGCCAGTTGAGTGAGGCATGTGGTGATGGTACCATGGATGTGTTTAATGTGCATTTCTGGGTGCGACAGTTCAGTGAAGGCAGAACATCGTGTGACAACAAACCAAGATAGTCGTGGCCTCGCACCAGCTGGTGACCACATGATCCAGCGAGTGGAGAACGTTGTTTTGGAGGATGGCCGATTGAGCTTTGCAGATCTCGCCTCCATAATTGGCATTTCCGTGGGATCTATATACACAATCCTGCATGAACTTCTGAAAATGTGAAAAGTGTCTTCCAGGTGGGTGCCACGAATACTGACGGATGATCACAAGGCTGCGTGAGAGGCAAATTGTCAGGCGATGTTGACGCGTGATGACGGCATGAATGGAACTTTATTTTAATCGATTGTGACAGTGGATAAGACGTGGATGCCCTTTCTCAATTCTAAAACGAAGCACCAGCCAGCTCGGTGGAAGTACACAGACTCACCACCATCAAAAAATTTCGGACTAGAGCCAGTCCTGACAAAATGATGGTAGCAATCTTCTCAAACAGCAGTGGTGTAATCCTTACTCGTTGCATTCAATAGGGCACTACGGTGACAGCTGCATCCTACCAAAATGTTTTGAAGATAAACTCCTCCCATCATTGCGTGAAAAACGAGGCACCGGCGCATAGGGTGAAAGCGACGCAGGAGTTTCTTCGTGATAACTTTGAATTGATTACTCATGCTCCCTGCTCACTTCACCTGGCTCCTAGCGACTTTTGGCTGTTTCCCACGATGAAAGACACTCTTCATGGTCGCAGATTCACCAGTCGTGAAACTATTGCGATTTTCTAGTGGTCGAAACAAACTCCTAACGAAGGGCGTTCGCAGCGGCTAGGGAATCATGGCGTGGATGTTTTGAAAAATTTGTACGGCTAGAGGGAGATTACATTGAGAAGTCACACTAGTTTCACATTTTTCTTGTGATTACTTTGTGAGAAAAAAAATAGGTGTTTTAACTTAAACGCACTTCGTACTGTGATGACAGACGACCATGTAAATGAAACCACATTGTCACTGAACAGCTTAATCGTGGATCGATTGTCCCGTCATTAACATTCCTCAAAATCCAGTTGCAGAAATTTTCCAGGCTCTGGTGATCAAGTGATAATTCTTGGATAACCGTAACCTCGCATGGTTTGAGTTATAAAAGCTTTGTTGCCTTCTATGCTGAAGCTCTCGGAGTGACAGTTTCTTGTGCAGCATGCCAAAGAGATTTTTGAGGTGATCGTTCTAACTTTCTACGATTTCATATGCCATTGGTATACATCTTTATTTTCCTGTTGCAATTCCATTTACCTGAATTTACCTACAAGCAACGAACGGTCTCTATAATCAGAACAAGGAGTTTCAAGTTGCCTTACAATTTCCGCACAGTATGATATAAGCATATACTTATTGTACAAAGACACTCCTTGTTATAAGAATATACGTATTGTACAAAAACACTCCTTATTGTACTGTATATTCAACACTTTTAAAACACTTGTTGGCCAAGGTTTGTAGCATATATACTGAATTTAAGTTATGTGTTCAACGACTCATATGAAGTAGAGCGTTACTTCAAGCTCTACAGTGTGTTTATTAGAAAACTCAGAAGACTACTTTTGAGACTTTTAGAAAAGATATTGTAGGACACTATGCTGATAATTTGCAGCCATAGACGCACACCATTAACAAGAAGAGGGCCAATAGACGTAAATCAATGAACAGTGTATTTCACTATGAACTGCATTATGGATTCTATGGACGTACATATGCTGTAAATTAGTTGCATAAAATGAAAGTACTTCTATTTGGAAAAAAGAACAACATAAAAAGGATTATGAGGGTGTGGTGATGGTGCTGCTGCTAATGATGATGATAGGAAATGTGCACTCAAGTTGGGCAGTCACTGGAAGTTAAGTTTTTTCATTTTCAATATTTCCTGAAATGTTACTTCTCTATAGTAATTTTTTTGTGTTCTTCATGGTAGAGTTTTGTTCGAGTCTTCCTATGTACAGCCAGGCCATCTTTCCTTGCATTTAAAGTTTGCAATTAACTTCCACGGAACTTATTCTCCTACATGTTATCTGCTGCCTCTTGCGCATTCCATTTTCCGGTTGTTCTCTTTCCTTTGATTTGGGCTGATATGTGTTTTTCTTTCTAATGTTATTTCCAGATATTTCTGTAATCCGTTTTCTTCAATCTTTTCTCTTTCTTTCTTTTTGTGCAAGTCTTTGATCGATTATTTTCTGGATCTTCTGCTCCAGTTTATTTTCCATAAAGTCCATTATTTTATGTGGTTTTGCCTAAATTAATTTAAAGCTTAAAATAAAAATACTGCGAAACTCTTGAGTTTACTTTGCATTTTCAGATTTGAAACGTATATTATCTATAATTATGTATCTATAGTAAGCATTGTTATCTCTATATAAAATCACGTCTAACAGGCATTGAAAATTTGAAGAGCAGCTACCAAACTGAATTTACGGAATTTAAACCAGAATGTATTACGCAAGCAGAGACAATAAAAATTATTTGAGCATTAAAATCAAAGAGCTCAGCAGAGCATGATGAAAATGTAGTAAGGTGCTGAAAGTTTGTACTGTGGTAATAGGTAAACTGTTATGCCACTTAGTAATCAATCCGTAGTATCTGGAATTGTTCCAGAAACACTTAAGTATGCTATTATCAAACCTTTGCTTAAAAAGGCTGATAAACAGGATCCGTCCAACTATATACCTTCCGCTAAAAGTTTTGAAAAGCTAATGTTTGACAGGTGTACAATTGATTTAAGCATACTATTCTAGTAAAAGGACAGTTTGGTTTCAGGATAAGTTTATTGACAGCATACACGCTTACTATACTAAAGAAATCCTCTCATCATTCAATAAAAAGATGCCTCTTTTGTTAATTGATAGAAATTAACCATTTCTTCATACTAGCCGTATATAGGCTAAGGTTTTTGATAGAGTCAACATGAAAAATTCAATGTCATGGCCGGGTTTTGAACCACATATTTCCTGGTTTCTGCTCTAACCCATTGAGTTACTATGGCCAACTTGTTGTCATGACATTAAATTCTCCATTTGACTCATATTTCTCCGGTAAACCCCTAGGGGCTCTTGCATTCGAGATACATCATTTGCAGCGACTTACTATCCTAAATACTTTTCGGCTGGTAAAATGATGGAAACTGTTTTTTGGGATAGTCATGGAGTTATTTTAATTGATTATCTTCAAAAAGGAAAAACCATTACAGAAGCATATTATGCATCATTACTTGACAAGCTGAAGGCAGAACTTGCGGTAAAATGGCCACATTTGCAAAAAAAGAAGATCCTGTTTCACCAAGATAATGCACCGTCGCACACCTCAGCAGTTCTAATGGCGAAAATTCACGAATTACTGTTTAAATTGCTTGACCATCCGCCTTACTCACAAGATCTAGCCCCAAGCGACTTCTTTTTGATCCCTCAGCTGAAAATTGCGCTCGGACAGATATTTTCGTCAAACGAAGAGGCAATCACCTTCGTTAACAATTATTTTGCAGAGAAAAACGCAAGCACCATTTAGACGGATTACAGAGATGGGAGAACCGCTGGGAGAAGTGTGGTAGTGTAAAGAGACTATGTTGAAAAAAAAAAACTTTCTGAAAAAATGCCTTGTATCTTTATTAGGTCGGAAACATTTCAGACCACCCTCGTAGGAGGCAAAGGGTTGAGATATAATTCTCATCAGGAGCAGAGTTCTGCTTTGGAGATCATTAAGCATGGAGGTCCGCAAGATTCAATTCTTGGCCAATAGTCTTAATTTATATCAACAATCTCCTCCTAGTAATGAGAAGCATCACAACTATTGTCTTGTTTGCTGGTGATACTAACATAATAGTACTAGCAACAATTTACATGATTTTGCACTAAAACTTAATAATGCATTCAGCACTATTTACAACTGGTTTAAGGCAAACTCAGATTATATATTGAGAAAACTAAGGTCTTGAGGTTTAAGACATAAAGTTTGCAAAATCTTTCTGTGCACACACTAATAAAGCTGTGCTCAACCAGAATGCACTCATTCAATTCTTGGGCTTGCAGGTTGATGCAAATCTTAATTGGAAAGCTCATATAAAGAGTACTATACCCAAGTTGAGATTGGCTACTTTTGCACTTAGGTCACTGAACTCTTTTTGTCTAATTCAGACATTAAAACAGCACATTATGCATATTTTTGTCAATAATGAAATACAGTTTGATATTTTGGGGTAACTCGGTGGAGAGTAAGCAAGTTTTTATATTACAGAAGAGAGCCATCAGAGAGATATGTGGCATTAACGTTATGGCTCCAAGTAAGGGTCTGTTTCAATATTTTAACACTTCCTTGAAAATATATCTTTATGCTTATGTGTTTCTATATAAAAAATCAAGACATTACACAAAATGTAAACATACATAACATAAATACTACATTAATAATGGACTTAAATAAACCTAGTACCAGATGAATGTTTCGGAATATTAAAAACGATCTGTGCAAGGCCTATTAAGCGGTACAATAATTTTCTGATGATTGTTAAATTGTCCTGTGCTATAAAAGGACTATAGTGTTTCTGGTATTGGTTTAATGTATTATTTCCATAAAAAAATAGCTGTCACATTTTCTTGGATGAGTAAATATATTGTCACCCGAACATCGGAATTCCCGAGAGAACCAGCACCTGCAGGTAGGGACCAGACGGGAAACATTCAGCAACGCCTACACATTTATCTTGTAGCGCTAACGAGGGGATGGTTGGACAAAACATCACTAGCCATCTCTTTCCCCTCCACGGGGCGTCTGGAACAGTCGGGATGATTCACTGAACCGCGAGACTTCCAGGAACAGCGATCTTCCTATATAAGGCTGCAGTGGACGAGTCAGTTCAGTTCTTCGCGAGCAGCTGTGAGAAGCGCCATACTAGTGAACGGATTGGAAGACTGTGTACGTGTATCAGAGGAGTTGTACGTAATTGAGAGTGTATAGTGGACCCGTGACAGACGAACTGGCGAACTGTAATTGTGTGCGCTACGTAATTCTGTGTAATCGGCAAGTGTTCCAACTGTAATTCGGTGGAAATAAAGAACATTTTGAGTTTGTGCACTTGGACTTTTAATTTCACGAATCCACAAAGTCACAACTGGTGCCAGGAGTGGGATATTACAGCGATGGAGGCTGCATTGGCACAGATTTTAGAAAAGTTGGAAACGGCAAATAACAACTTGGCCGTGAAGGTAAACGAATTAACAACGAAGACGGAAGCTGCAAACAACTTGGCCACAATGACCGCAAAGATGGCTGAACTGACCACGGAAATGAAGCTGGCGAACGAGGCTCTCGCCGCCAAATTTGAAGAACAGTTGGTCGGCGTGAGGGATGACGTGACGGAGCTGGGCCAGCGGATGGGCCAAGTGGACGAGCGCGTCGAAGACCTTGCGAACCGCTTCAATGATCTAGAGGGAAAGGCCGGCAGTAACGCCAATTCCCTGAACGCCATGGTGGAAGACGTCGAAGACCTTGCGAACTGCGTAAACAACCTGGAAGGAAAGGCCGACAGCAGCGTCTAGTCTCTGAACGCCATGGTTGAGGACATCGTCGGCAGGAGTTTGAAGGACTTGAAGGCCGACGCGTCGGGACTCGACACATCGGCACGCGTCAAACCTCCCAAGTACGACGGCGCGTCAACGTTCGAGGTCTTCCGCGGCCAGTTCGACACGGTGGCCAGGCATAACAAATGGTCACCGGAGGAAGAGGCCGTACAGCTAATAGCCAGCCTCCAGGGACGGGCCGCGGAAGTCCTAAACGCGGTCCAGACAGCGGCGCCTCATAAGGATATCTGCGAGGCCCTGGAGAACCGTTTCGGGAACCACCACCTAGCCGCAGCTTACCGCAGTCAGCTGAAGACAATGTCGCAACAGCCAGGGGAGACGCAGCAGGAGTTCGCCCTGGCGATTGAGCAGTTGGCTAGCCAGGCCTTGGTTGACCTTCCACCGGGAAGCTGCCTACGCCTTTGTCGACGGGGTACGAGACACCGAGATACGTCAGCGCCTAATGCTCGGCGACTACACAACCATCCACCAGGCGCTGACAGCATTGAGGATGGAGGCGGCCAGGGTGACGGCTACCCCGACGTCGAGGACGAGGAGTGTGCGCTACACCGGAGACAGATCAGCCGAGGGACGCCGGCAAGACCTAGTAGCCTGTGTTGGGGATGTGGACAGCCCGGACACCTGGAGAGAGCAGCCGGGAAACGAGTAAGGGCCGTCGTGGCGAGGGGCACGTCGGCGCCATCACCTCCATCCTCTCGAGTGACACTGCGCGCCGTCAGCCGGTGGATGGATGCAAGCCACATCGCCGCTGGTTGGGTGAACGGGAAACCGTGCTGCGTGCTGGTGGACTTCCGGGCAGCCGTGAACATCGTTAGACCCGACATAGCCAAGGGTTTGCCATCCAGGAGGCCCAGCCGACCATACTAGCTAATGACATCGGGCGACACCTTGCCTGTGGAGGAGGCTCTACTGGAGCTGACCTTGGGACGGAGTGCCGTGCGTCTGTAGTTCGTCGCGAAGGTGGCTGAGGAGGTGATTCTGGGACTGGATGCTCTCAGGAGCCACGAGGCGACGGTCGACGTCAGCAGGAAGGTCCTGTGGCTCAACGGAGAAGAGGTTATACTCCGTCAACCCGAAGAGCGCCTTGGAATCTGCAGGGTCATCTTGAACGAAGACATGGTTGTCCCCGCGAGGAGCGAGGTGGTGGTGACGGCGCGACTGGAAGGTTAGATAACCAGGAGCATGATGCTGGACCAGAAGACGCCTGTAAACGGACTATGTGTAGCCAGGGCATTGTTGCCGTACCGAGAGGAGGTGCCAATGAGACTACAATATCCAACGGACACCCATCACGACGTCCAGGCCGGGACGGAGTTGGGAACGTGCAAGCTCGTGGTAAGCGTAAGAGCAATCGAAAAGACACAGGAGCCTGTGCCGACGCAACACCTGGGGCCCAGGCCGGGACGGAGTTGGGAACGTGCAAGCCCGTGGTAAGCGTAAGAGCAATCGACAAGACACAGGAGCCTGTGCCGACGCAACACCTGGGGCCCAGGCTAGAAGGCCTACTGGAGAGGGCGGCTGACCACCTGACCGCAGAGCAGCTGGAGAAAGTTCGACAACTGCTGAGACGATACCAGCGGGTCTTCAGCCAAGGTAACAGTTACTGCGGCCGCACGGACAGCATCGACACCGGGGACGCCCGGCCTATTCGGCAACCACCTAGACACGCTCCGCTGGCGAAGCAAGGGGCGGTACGAGACATGCTGGAGGACATGAGATCCAGGGGAGTGATTGAAGAGTCTGATAGCCCTTGGTGTTCCCCTGTAGTCTTGGTGACGATAAAGAACGGCGAGCTACGCTTCTGCGTTGACTACAGGAAGCTGAACGCTGTCACCCGGAAGGACTGTTTCCTCTTACCCCGGATTGACGACACCCTGGAAACACTAGCTGGTGCAATGGTTCTCGACCATGGACCAGAGGTCAGGCTACTGGCAGGTAGCTCTAGATCCGAGAGACAAGAAGACCGCATTCTCGACAGGCCAAGGGCTCTGGCAGTTCACAGTTATGTCCTTTGGCCTCTGCAACGCACTAGCTACCTTTCAACGCCTCATGGAGTCAGTGATGAGAGGACTGACTTACGATGCCTGCCTTCTATACCTGGACATCATCACCGTCGGTAGACTTTTGAAGACCATCTCGAGAATTTGAATAAGGTGCTACAGAGACTGCAGGCGACCAACTTGAAGCTGAACGCGAAGGGCCAGCTCTTCCGCAAGGAAGTGAACTACTTGGGTCACATTGTCTCAGCAATCGGAGTAGCCACAGACCCGGAGAAGACACAGGCTGTGAGAGATTGGCCTCGACCAAAGGATAAGAAAGAGTTGCGCAGTTTGGTGGGGCAGTGCAGTTATTATCGACGCTTCATAAAGGGGTTCTCCAACATCGCCAAACCCCTCACCCGCCTGACAGAACAACACCGACATTATGTTTGGACGGAGGACGCCAAAGACGCTTTCCAGCACCTGAAGAAGACACTGTGCAGTGCTCCCATTTTGGGATTTCCACAACCAGGCGGCGCCTTCTTGTGGACACCAACGCCAGCGACCACTATATTGGAGGCGTCCTATCCCAAGACCAGGACGGCCATGAGCGGGTGATAGCCTACTACAGCAAGACGCTATCCAAGGCAGAGAATAACTACTGCGTCACCCGGCGAGATTTATTGGCGGTAGTAAAGACCTTGGAGCACTTCCATTAGTACCTGTACGGTCAGCCATTCCACCTGAGGACTGACCATTCCGCCCTAACCCGGCTATTGAGCTTTAGGTACTGGAAGGCCAGACAGCACGTTGGGTCCAGCTGCAGGAATACGATTTCACCTCGGAACATCGCAGAGGGAAGAGCCACGGTAACGCAGACGCTATGTCCCGAAGACCCTGTCCAGAAGAGTGTGGCCAGTGCACAAGAATGGAAGAGTGTGTCGCAGCAATCCGAGTAGTCACGGCAGTGCCTGCGGACGGCTGGGATAGCGCAGGCCTGAGGAGGGAGCAGCTGGCGGACGCAGACTTGGGGCCACTCTTGAGGGAAATGGAGGCAGGGACAAGACCAACCTGGGAGGACATAGCACCGAGGAGTGTCACCTACAAGTCGTACTGGGCACAATGGGACTCGTTGAAGACCAGAGATGGCGTGCTGTTCCAGGTATGGGAATCGTCCGATGGGAAGATGCAGAAAGAACTGTTGGTACTTCCCCGGAGTAAGGTCCCGGAAGTCTTGGAGGAAGTGCACGCCGGTACTTCAGGATGACACCTGGGAGCGAACCCAACGATTGACAAACTACGGCAGCGCTACTACTGGCTGAGACTCCGAGCAGACGCTAAGAGATGGTGCCGTCAGTGTCACGTTTGCGCAGCGAGTCGCGGCCATCAGACTAGGAGCCGCGGTCGCATGCAGCAGTACATCAGTGCCATTCGAACGGATCGCCGTTGACATAGCTGGACCGTTCCCAGTGTCCGACCGAGGCAACAAGTACATAATGGTGGTCGTGGACTACTTCACCAAGTGGCCGGAGGTATATTATGCCATACCGAACCAATAGGCAAAGACAATCACAGACTGCCTCGTGGAGCAAGTGTTCTGCCAATTTGGGGTGCCGTTAGAGCTGTTCAGTGACCAGGGCACCAATTTTGAGTCCAACCTGATGAAGGAGGCACTAGAAAGACTTGTAGTTAAGAAGACCCGCACGACGCCTCTACATCCCCAGTCGGATGGCATGGTCGAAAGATACATCAAGACCTTAGAAGAACACCTGAGGAAGGTCGTGGCCAGCCATCAGCGAGACTGGGACGTCAAGGTGCCACTGTTCTTGCTGGTCTACCGCTCGTCAACACACGACACCACGGGGATGACGCCAGCCAGCTTAATGTTCCGCCGAGAGTTACACCTCCCTTGTGACCTGGCTTTTGGAAGGCCTCCGGAAGCGAAACAGCCAGCGACCGAGTATGTGGAGAACCTGGTGGACCACCTCCTCGACTTGCACGAGATGGATCGCCAGAACATCCAGAAGGCGTGCGACCGCATGAAGACCCGATACCACAGGCAAGCCAACAGCCTTGGGTTCCAGCAAGGTGACCTGGTCTGGTTGTACCGCCCTACCCGGACCAAGGGACGCTGCCCCAAGCTTCAGCAGCCATGGCACGGACCGTACCGGATGGTGAAGAGGATTAACGACGTGGTCTACCGAATCCAGAAGGTTCCCCGAGGGAAGAGGTTGGTTGTACACCTGGATCGCGTGGCCCGCTACGATGGTGCTGTTCGGGACGACCAGCTTTGAGGAGGGAGCAGTGTCACCCGAACATCGGAATTCCCGAGAGAATCAGCACCTGCAGGTAGGGACCAGACGGGAAGCATTCAGCAACGCCCACCCATTTATCTTGTAGCGCTAACGAGGGGATGGTTGGAAAAACATCACTAGCCATCTCTTTCCCCTCCCCCGGGCGTGTGGAACAGTCGGGATGATTCACTGAATCTCGAGACTTCCAGAAACAGCGGTCTTCCTATATAAGGCTGCAGTGGACGAGTCAGTTCAGTTCTTGGCGAGCAGCTGTGAGAAGCGCCGTAATAGTGAACGGACTGGAAGACTGTGTACGTGTATCAGAGGAGTTGTACGTAATTGTGAGTGTATAGTGGACCTGTGACAAACGAACTGGCGAATTGTAATTGTGTGCGCTACATAATTCTGTGTAATCGGCAAGTGTTCCAATTGTAATTCGGTGGAAATAAAGAACATTTTGAGTTTGTGCATTTGGACTTTTAATTTCACGAATCCACAAAGTCACAATATAATATTGTGTGTAGTTAGTAATAGTTCTTAAAATGCTTTCCTCTTTCAGTCAATGGTACAGATGTTATGTGTTTGATGTATGATAGTGTTAATTAAAATGATTTAGTTTTCTGTATGACATATTTAATGTCCTAGAGCACTGCTCAGTGATAGGACCAAACGAACAAAATAAACCAAACTTTAACAGTAACATTTCTTGCCAAGTTTTGTCCACAGATTGATAAACAATTTAGAGCTGAATGTGTGGTTTGACAAAAGGCAAGTAACCGAAATTGTACTGTAAGTAACCTTCATTTTGATCTGTTCCTGTAATTTACGAGTGCAGGTTTGTCCACGTGATGAAGTTATTTAAATCTGTAAAGATGAGCTTTTTAAAGTTATGTCTCACTTGTAATATTTATGTTGTAATGCTTGTGTACACATTCTAAGCATATCAGTGAGACAGTTTATGTTTGCAGAGGTTAACAACATTCAACAGTTTTGGGATCTGTACAATTAGCTTTATATAGATAGGTTAGATAGTGTCATTTCTATTTAAGGAATGGTTTTTGAAAATCGCAAATAAGCATGTCAATACTGCACAGATCTAAAGTATGATTGTGCAATGGGTTCTCCACTATGACAAACAATGCAGATTTGCAATTAAGAGGTTGAAAATATGGATAGCCAGTTTTATTTAGATAGCTCAATGTAGATTTGTAATAAGCAGTTGAAAACAATATTGTCACATTGGCGATCGTGCAAATCTGCAGTGAGAAATTAACACGTGCTCAAGGACAGCTGACAACAGGAAGTGAGTCATGTTATTACATGCAAGTTATTACCTTTCACGACTAAAATTCCAGAAGCTTCTATTCCAGAAAGATCCACCCCTCCAGGCAGGTACATAAAAGCTGATGTAAGCTTGGAGTAGTGAGTACTATATGCCCAAGATTTCTTGAGCATTCGGGTCCCAAGTCCTCATTCGGTAGGTTTTGCCTATTTCCGTAAACACAGATGTCAACTTTGAAACAGGAAATGTGCTACACACTGTGATATCTAGTGGCTAATATGCTAAGCTTTCATACGTACACCATTTCATTTTGAGCAATTTTGAGGTTAATTATAAGCTAACCAGTTTACAACAAATCTAAAAGCAAGACTATGTTGTCAGTGTTAAGCTCTTGAAAGGGGACACGCAATTTTTCGTCTACCTCCGTATAACTGTGATCTGAATGCAACTGAGCTGGCGTGGGCAAAAATAAAGAAGGTTTACAAAGTATGTAATGTTAACGAGAACCACAAATCTCCGGAAACTTGCTATAGAAGTGACGGATCGGGAAGGATACGCTAAGAAGGTCCAAGAGCTGGAAATGCAATATTGGAGAAACGATGGTGTAATAGAAAATGCAATTAATGAAATTATTAACACATTAGTGGATGCAAGCGATGAAAGTGACACAGTAGACTTGGAAATCGAAGAATCACAAAGCGAGTGAGTGTTTATAGCAGTCATAATATTTGTTTGATCACAATTTGGCTGAATTGTGTTTTTCTAGGTTGACCACACTGCAGAACCAAAAGCGTCTTAGCTCTCTTTTCTTCTCCTCTGCCCGCACTACACTGTAAATCCAGTGCTCAAGAAATCTTGCGCATATAGTAATACTGAGAGCAGTGTGTTGGTGCTTAGAGCTTAGAATTGAGTGTAGCTCTGTGGGGAAGGTGCCGGCACCGTGCAGCAGTGCACAGTAGTGTGGTATATTTCAAGCTCTGTTTTGAGGAGCTGGCAGGCAGTGGAATAGTGCAGGAAGCAGTTCAGGAGTCTGTAAGTGTGACTCCGGGTAAGGAATCACAGAGCTGTGGTACTGGCAGCAAAGCAGTTTGCATTTAATAATGGAATTGTGTACTGAATAGGTGTGGGTTCCATATAGGAGGGGAAACCTGGGTGTTTGTTAGAAGGATTATTAGCAGCACAAAGGGTGCAATACTTAAAAAGACAGACACTGTACAGATGTTTTGAAGTGTTATATTTGTGTAAAAAAAAAAAAAAAAAAAAAAAAAAAAAAGGCTAATTGTACATTAGATTGGGCTAAAAATTTTAGTGACAAAGCAGTCTAAAGGGAATTTTTGTCATCTTCTGTCACAATATGTAAAAATTGAAGGAAGCAACACAAATATAATACAATAAATAGTTTTAAGAGAATGTTTCTATGAGTAAGGACTATGATACAATGAAGCACAAAATTAATATAATTTTGAGTCGAACTAGTACTCAATGCTCCATAAATTGCTGGAGTTTACATAGAATGCATTTCATTAGGACCTTCCTAACATCCTCAGGTAATGTCGACTATTGAATGAAGATTTGGTAAACTCCTTGGAGGCGACAGGGACGTCTCTGTTGGTATCCTAATGAAGTTTGGGATCTCTTCAAAGATAGTGTTGAAACTGAAGTTTTCCTTCATATTTCATTATGAACATCTTTTCTCACATGGTTAATGCGGTTGGACCCTGCACACTTTAAATAAAGTGGTTTTCTTGTTCTATATTGTGATTATCATTCCAAAAATGGTACGCAACCGCTGATTTGTCTATTTCTTTGTTCCTGATGTTCCCAAAATGCTCTTTAAGCCTAATGTTCACATTCCTTATAGTTTTTCCACTGTAAGAGTTGTCAGAGCCTTTGCAGTTTATTCGGTACACACCTGATTTTTTGTCTGTGGGTTTCTCCTTTGTATTATATGATTTCAAAAGGTGTTGTACACTGAATGTGTTCACTGAATTTGGGGCCAAAGTAATGTTGTATTCTTCGAAGACATTTTGGAAAAAGTATGTAGCACTGGGAGGTATGCAAATTTTCT
This sequence comes from Mantis religiosa, assembly GCA_030765055.1. Classification (NCBI taxonomy): domain Eukaryota; kingdom Metazoa; phylum Arthropoda; class Insecta; order Mantodea; family Mantidae; genus Mantis; species Mantis religiosa. Next base: position 118,019,070 of record CM060949.1, on the reverse strand, counting down.
GAATTAAGTTTCATTACTGATTGGGGAAACAGTAGTTATTTGTGTACATCTCTGTTGTCTTTTGAATTTATCAATTTTCTTTTTGACAATACAGCACTGAATCCATTGTATTCTGCAATGTGAATTATAAGATTGCACTTCTTTGGTATATTCTACCTTGTTTAAGGGTACATTAACCAGCATTTAACTTAAACTGTTGATAACAGCATGCTTGTGTTGTCTTGGGTTATATCCATCTGATTTTATGATATTTTCTGTATGCACTTCTTTCATATACATGCCAAATTCTAGTTTTATATGTTTTCTGATTAGTTTCAAGTCTAATAAAGGGATTACATTGTTTGTCTCTTCTTCTATGCAAAATTTTATTGCAAGATTTTGTAAATTAGGTAGTCTTAACGCACCATCCACCTGTTTCTCATTTACTATTGCCCAGATGTCATCCACATTTCTATACCTATATTTGAAAATTAGTGGGAATCCTTTGGGATATGGGTTACCAAAAAGCTCATGAAAAAGCTCTGCCAGGAATGGGGGAAATGAGTTGCCCATAGATAGCCTTATTTTTGTTTGAAAATTTTTTCATTAAATGTAAAAAAGGACTGTTCATTGCAGATGTTTGCTAAGTGAAGTTATTCCTCTATGATATTCTGCTCTAACTGTAGGGAGTGAAGCTATATTTGCATGTACTCCATGGGTTTGTCTCTAGCACACTTGGGAATAGAGATTACATCGAAAGATACCATTCAATAGTTGAGAAAATTCTAGGTCTTTAGTTTTTTTTTTTTTTTTTTTTTATGAATTCCAACAAATTTTTAATACTGTGGCTTTCACATTTTGGTAGCTAATTAAGTTACTTGTTTAGCCATTTGGACAGTTTGTAGCAGGATGTGTTTATAATGTTAATGAAACTGTTCAATTTTGACACTCCTTTGAAGAAAACCCAAACTTCAAGTTCATCAAGATACCAACAGAGATGCACCTATCGCCTTCAAGGAGTTCAGCAAATCAACATTCAATATGTGACATTAGCTGAGAATGTTAGGAAGGTCCTAACGAAACACATTTTACATAAACACTAGCAATACAAGGAGCATTGAGTACTAGTTTGACTCAAAATTATATTAGTTTAAAACAACTTCACTTATCTGTTTTAAAATATCAATTCAAATGTAAAAGGACATGTATTTTGCAAAAAACTGACGTTTCCCATTTTGGCTATTGCATCCTCAATTTCCTTTTCCTTGCTGACTGTTGTTGTTACTGCTGCTAGGTGATCAATTGCATGACAAAACCAATTGGAGCCATTTCAAAATTTATTATGCTATATCTATTCTTCAAAATAAATATTTTTGCCATGCCAATAAATCTATTTTTCTATTTAGATGCTTTCATAATTTAACATCTGGAATTATTTTATAGATAAATACCCAAAAATGATCTGCCACAGTTGCTTTATCAGTCTGTTCATATGTGATATTTCCAAAATGTTCCTTTACTCTAATTTGCAAATGATGTTTGGTCTTTCTAATGCAAATCTAGTTAAAGTTTGAATAGCTGAAATTATAATTGTCAAATTTTTTAAAAAAAATTTTATGTTATATTTATTTTGAGGAACTAATGTTATGCTATGCATTTTTCTAAATTCTTATTTTACTAGGGATAGGTAAGCAAATTTTTTGAAATGTATAAAATATTTTTTTTTAAGAATAGAACATCTTTAACACTTTTATTTCAATTTCTCAATCTCTTTATCTATAAAATATGTAATTAATTTCAGCAGTATTGAAAATGTGTGTGAATTAAAAGCAAATTTATGTGATAAAGGATAAGTTTTTTAGTTTTCTTTAAACACAGCAGATGGCACCGGTGATTTGTTAATATATTTTGTGTGCAATTGTTAACCACCAGAAGTATAAATTCATAAATGTACCACATTTGTGTCAAACACACTTTCTTAGGCTTTCTTCCTTAAATGCCAGAGTTTACTTACTAAAGCTGAGACCTAGAGCAACATAAATTAAAGGAACACTACTCCAATATCACATACAAACAGCTGGAAAAATCACCAGTAGCTAACCATTTTTGGGACAGGAACACAAAAGGGGGAGGGGGGGAAAAAGAGAAGACTAGAACTAAACTTGTGGAATAAAGTATGCATTAAAAATTTCCAAGAATGACTAATAAACTTTAAAGTAACATCTGGAAGAGATTTCACTACAAACTTCACTGAGTAATCAACAGATATCACACTACTATTTGAAGCGAAATATTGCTTGATCCAACCTGTCAGATAACTGCTGACGATGGGGACAAACCGTTCTCCGAATCATGTCCAAGTAAGGATAATTTAAGTGATGTTTGTGTTTGAATTACCGACTCATTACTTTCATAAGATAACACACTGCCAATCAGAAGACTGAAGTCCATCTTCAAAATAGTTGAAGGTTAGCAGCAGATGAAGTAAGGGCCTCATGAAAAATGTCCTCAGGTAAAGAGTAAATGGAGCAAGAGAGTCATTTCAGGTGACTCACAATTTCTTCAGATTGATGAATGTTTCACTGTGTGTAAGTTACAATTTTTAATAACACTTTGAAGATAGCTTCTATTTCGGGTATAAACAAAAGTACGTCTGTCTTTAACAAAAACAAAATACATTAATGCAAAGTCTTCTAAAAGTGAAGTATAAAACTAATGCAAAAGATAGTTTTAAGCATAATAATTAAGATTAGCCTTTTTCTTGGCCTGAACTTCAAGTATTGCATCCATAAAGTCTTCATGTGTGACAGCTGTTGCACTTCTACGCAGAGCAATCATTCCCTGCAAAATGAAGATTTCATTAAATGTTAAAATCAAATGAAAGCTACTTCTAACACAATGTTTTCACACACAAGCAAGATATACATACAAAATCAACTTAATTTTTAAATTATTATTATTATTATTATTATTATTATTATTATTATTATTATTATTATTATTATTATTATTATTATTATTATTATTATTATTATTATTATTTTTACTTTACTTTGTTTCCATGAAAACATACATTCAGTTGTTTTGTAAAAACTTACCCTTTGCATCCATAAAAAGATTAATCAAAAGCAAATATAAAAACAAACAAAACCAATCAATATCTAACAAAGCCAAAGATAAAAAATGGAACATTTTAATTAAAAATCCAAAAATTATTCCAGAAATCCCACATAAAGCTGCAGTAGCAAATTTTAGATTACTTACGGAACATGATTATTTGGCCAAACACTCACACAGAATAGGAATTTATACAAGTCCAAATTGTCCTCTGTGCAACAAAGAAGAGGAAATGACTGAAGAACATCTTTTAACCTGTGAAGCCCTACCTGCCGGACCCACTACACCGAAATATTGGAGAGCAAGAGGGCTAATGGCTTCATTGGCAAAGCCTGGCATTTGAAAACTACAACAACAACATCTAATTTTTGTCTCTCTAAAAACCATTGTTCCTCTTTCTTCAATTCTGCTCCTCTTTTAAAGACCATCACTTATGACTTTTTTGCAACAAATTTTAAATGTGATTGAAAATAATGATTTGGATGCTACTAATATTTCCTCTTTTTGCTGACGACAATGCTTTAGTCAATTTTGGTACAATATATTTGTTTATGAAACAGAAAAATATGTGCCAAAGATAATAAAATGTAAACTGTAAATGTCATATATTAATTATACAACTGTGTCAAAATGGAATAAAAGATTTTGCTTTTGATATGGAGCTTTTTGTGAATAAAGGTATTTAGCAAGTTTTAAGCATATGCTAAAAGAACAAAAGAACTTAAGTCATTACTTGAACTGAGATAAGTTTTATCTATAAGATTCTCACTCTTATCCTGCCTAAAATACCTCCTTTTAAATTATTCAGCCTTAAGATCATATTTTGTTTCACAAGGAGTAAGCAAGTGCTCCAAGATTATAAGGGAAGCTTTTAAAGACGAAGAGGACTTCTTTCCTCATAAACAACAGGACTCCTTTGCTCAAAGTGTGCCTTTTATTTAGACTAACTTGCATAATAGTACAAAACTGTTAGAAAGCAAACATTTGTCCAGCAAGGAAATGCATTAAGTAATAATATCATTGAGGAAGAAATCACTGATAGCAAATATACTGACAATTAAGGAAAGAATGAAAAATATGGAAAAGAGCAAAACAGCGTTTCCTTGAATACAAATGTTTATGGAGAAATGCCTGTCACACTTGAATAAATAGTATAACTTTTTATGTATTCTTTGTAAAAATTTACAACTTCAGATAAATATGGATACAATATATGATGACTGTATTGTAAAATAAGGCAGCAGTTCTTGTGTCCTATTGGAGAGTTGACAAGTGCTGTGTGAAATGTTTTAAGACAGCTAGAGAACAAAATATAAGCATTATTTAAATACTCTACTGAAGAAATTGGCATATTTGTACTCTCAGTTCATTTCTAATACCATTTATAAGTGAGAAGTGCACTTTTACTTGTTAAAAAAAAAGTTCATAGTACTGCTAAGGTATGAACTAGCAGCATTTACAGAATTACCATACAATGTGCTGTACTTCTAGTGCAGCAAAAAGAGAGATGAAGTTCAAGAGTAATGAAAAGTGACCTGATTCACCAACCAGCCTTAAAACATCTGAAATCTACACAATTTTCTTCCAGGATTGAGAGTTCAGAAACTGGCAAGCCTATAGAAGCAAAAACACCTATGGGCTCCCTGACTAGTTAAGGAGTTTCAAGCTCATTACAACTACATAAATGCTGATTCACAATAACTGAGAACAGAAATTAGAAGAATGACAAACGTAAAATAAATGTAATACAATGTGAGAATTCACAATTCAAATGAATGCTTTCATAGATCCTGGAGAGGAAAACAACACTTGGTCAAATTTTAATTTGCTTACTTTTTCCCAGGGATATTAGATTCATATTGTGCATTTAGAATCTTCACTGTAGAAATTATTCAAGGTGGCCAAGACAAAACAGCTGCTAGAGCTCTTCTTTCTAGTTGTAAGCTAAGAAAATGAAACAAGAAATTTCAGTAAATGTGAATTTTGAATCCTTCAGATTTATTGAGCGTTTGTTCTTTTGGCAAAAGCACCATCTGTAGTTGTTTACACGCTATCAAACATTTACAAAGAACAGTATAAAATAGTAGAAATTAATAAAGAACAAATTTATGTGTACTATTAATAAAGGAATGACTATATTACTGTAGGAATTAGAAGCAGTAATGGACCTGCATTTAAAAAATGTTTAGTCTAGTGAATTTTGACATTGGCTAACCTGCATTATATTCACTGAATTGGTAGCAGTTGAAAATATTAAATATTGGTCAGATTCAAATTGCTTCATAAAGGTGGATAAACCATAACAAAATCGTAACATGGGAGAACATCTTAATATAGAAATACAAAGACTGATTAATAAATTTTGAAATCCCACTAGTTGACAATTTAATAATGAAGTTCATTGTTCCACCACCCGATAGAAGACTGTACAACCAACAACAATCAGATTAAGTTTGAACATGGCAGCAACTGAAAAACCTATTTATGGTCGGTTTTTTAACATTTCATCACTTACATTTTTATATTACTGAAGCAATAGTTTTGGAAGCCATTGCGTCCATTTTCAAACTCAAACGTTCGGCTATCGTCTGTTGTCATCTGCTCTCTTCTCTCTGGTGGTGGAACTATGAACTTCTTGATAAATTATCAACTGGTGGGAATCAAAAGTTCATTATTCGATTCTTATTTTTCCATATTAACATGTTCTTCCATTCCAATGTATAAGGACTATGATACAATGAAGCACAAAATTATATTAATGTTCTTCCACGTTGAGAGTTTGTTCTTGATTTATCATTGTTTTGATATATGTTTTTTTAGTGATTTTGGATTTGGGTCAATATTATGGTTTTTGTTCCAAAATGAAATGTTACTGCTGGCATCTTCTTGTTTCAATTTGATGTTTCTAAAATTCTCTTTGACTCTAATTATTAGGTTCCCTTTAGGTTCCTATGTAGCATTTTTCACAATCAATACAACTTATTTGGTATATTCTGGATCTATTAACTGGCGGGATGTCATCTTTTGCTTTAGAATTTAATCATTTTAATAAAGAGTATCTATTTGTAGGTTGTATGTACCAAGATGATATTTTGTTTCTTAAAGATCTTTTTGAATTTATTAAATGTTTTTGGGTGGAATGTGAATCCACTGAATATGCTCTTTACTGAATGTGGTTGTTTCCTTACTGGTTTTATTTAGTTTAATACTGGTTTTATTTAGTTTAATCTTTTTAATTTTCTTAAATACCAGATTTTATTGTATCCATTTCCTTCTGCTATGTGGCATATGGCTTTTTGTTCCTTGTATTCTGCTTTATCCATGGGTATGCTGACTAGTCTGTATGTAAGACTGTATTATTATTATTATTATTATTATTATTATTATTATTATTATTATTATTATTATTATTATTAATGCTGCAGTAAGTGCTGCAAATTGGGTTGGATGAGCATGCACCTCCAAAGGGTCTATCCAGAAAGGGGGCAAATATGCTGCCCATGATTACAGACAGCTTCAGGAAACATGTTGCTGTCATGTGACGAATGACCCATCAAAAATGGATTTGAGGCTAACAAAAAGCCTCGAAAGTTACATATACACAAATTTAGCTCCAAGGACTCCAAGGGAAATAAAAAGAGGTTCTGCGAATGCTTGAGATACCTTTGCTCTCCTACTCTCCCCAAAGGCTAATGTAGGGCGATGGGTCCTAAGGGGTCTCCACAGTGCTACACAGAAGAGGCCAAAATAGCCCTACAGGAAGAACAACATATCACTGCCTCAGCTGTGGTGCAGCTGAGGAAAACAATGCACACTGTGGAAGGATCCATTAAAGTCCCCATGCCTCTCTACCTACGGTGGAATTAAAATTACTTTAGTTTTCTGACAGTTGCCGCGAAGCACGTGCTTTTGTGAAAGCATGTGGTGGTAAGGATAGCGACATTGCTGCTTATGAACGCCTTGGCGCGCGATGTTTAGACAGAAGAAAGCGCTAAAACTACCTAAATTAAATTGCTGATATTTATATTTCTAACAAATTTAAAAGATACTCTGTTAAGACAATGTACAGATGAAGTTGAGAAAATACTGAAAATGTTCAGCACTGTTAAATGTTGTTTTTGTAATGCATCTGTCTTAGAGTGTTTCTTAAAAAGCCGGGAATAAAAACAAGCAAGGAAAACCTAATATACGGTTTGACATTAAATGAAATAGTTTACTCAACCATTTTTCTGAATATCCAAATAATAGAATAGTTGCGTAAAATATGAAGCTAATAACAGTGAAGTAAACAAATATATACAAATATAACAATTTGTAACTTAAAAGCTTCATTTATCTTATAAGAAATGATGACACTTTTCTTATAAATTGTCTGGGATCACGATTTCATAGAAATTCTTCCACATCCTCAGCCGGAAACAACAAAGCTGTCGTCATCGTTACAAACACTAGATGATAATATGTTCTTGTTAAAATCTGAAAATAAAACAAATTTAAAAACAGAATCAACTGCCGGTATTTCAAAATTCATTTTGCGATGTTTGTTTTTTAAAATAAATATTGTCGCCAGGCCATTGTTGATTGGAGGCGGTGCGGGCAACAAGATCAAAGAGACGGCAGTGCACTGCGGAGATAAAAGCTCGCTGAAATGGTGGGCGGGAGGAGTCGGATTTCACAAGAGTTCGCCTTTGTTCTAGCCAGGTCTCGATTGTTTTGAGAAATTTCTGGTGTGTTAGAAATCTATAAAAAGGCAGCCCGCCCGACAAAGACAGACAGTCAGTCGGTAATCGAACGCGTGAGGGTAAAATGCTGTGTTTGTTGACCTTGTATGTTGTATTGTGTATGTGTACGAAGCGTATTTCTATGGAAATAAAGTGCAATTTTTTTTGTATTTGTAACCTGGACTTTTGATTTCACGAACCCACAGTCACAATATCTTTTCCCAAACTATTAAATCTATTGGACCATTTAATTGTTTTAATAATTTAACTTCATTTTTGGTCATTTAACCATGAAATAAATCCAGAAGTTAAATTATTAAAACACTTAAATGGTCTGATAGATTTAATGGTTTGGGAAAATATATTTATTTTAAAAAACAAACATTGCGTAGTGAAATACCGGTAGTCAATTCTGTTTTCAAATTTGTTTTATTTTCAGATTTTAACAAGAACATATTAACATCTAGCGTTTGTAACGATGACGACAGCTTTATTGTTTCCAGCTGAGGATGTGGAAGAATTTCCATGAAATTGCGATCCCAGACAATTTATAAGAAAAGTGGCATCATCTTTTATAAGATAAGTGAAGTTTTAAGTTACAAATTGTTATATTTGTATATAATAGAATAGTTTTCAAATGTCTAGATTCTCTGTATGCCACATTATATTAGCAAGTACAGAACAGAAAGGCTTTTCAAAACTAAGAATTCAGAACATGCATTTTTAACCTAAAGTGTACTTAATGTAGCTTAATACACAAGTTACATTTCTTAAGCTTAAAATGTTCAGCTGTGCATTGCCTTAAGAAAGATAGCTGATTCTTTAACTCATGTTAATGCTGGCAGGGGGGCAACACCCCGGGAAGAATCACTATCAGACTCCTCACAGCTTGAACTGGAACTCGAAAGGGATATGACCATCTCCTCTACACAGTCTTCCACTATTCCATCCTTACGCCACTGTTCCTCTGTTAGTGCCTTGACCGAAGAAATAACATCACTTCAGTTCTGAGCTGTGGCAGCTTCTACACCTTCCCTTGTAAGCCGCTCCAATTCAGTAACAGTGTACTTTTTATTATTTCTAGCCACATAGCACTTCACTTGAGCCCATATATTTTCTATGGGATTCAAATGAGCATGATATGGGGGTAGTCGAATTATACAGTGCCCGTTCCTTTTTGCCAACTCATCTATGATGTACACAGTATTTCTTGGTTTGTACAACCTTATAAATTCCATTAGCTCAGCTTTCCTCGTGGATTCTGTCACTGTGATATCACTATATCTTGAAAGTAAGTTTCTTTCCAAACATGATAGAATCTTGCAGCATCTGGTTTGCATTGAGAGAGGCTTATCTAACAATGTCGAGTGATATGGGGCATTATCCATTACAATTGTTGAATTTGGCAGGATGTTTGGCATAAGGGAGTTTTCAAACCATTTTTAAATGTTTCAGTGTTCATTTCCTCGTGATAGTCTACTGTCTTTTTGGAGTGAAACATTAGCAGGCAGTTCGGAACAAACCCTTGAGAGGTTCCCACGTAAAGTATAATGATTCATCCTCCCTTACCTAACAGGGCATTCATTGTGCTTTCTGAAGTGCCATCTGTCCAGCCCTTCTTTAGAGTATGACCAGCATTTAACCATGTTTCATCCAGCCATACAATGTGCTGAAATCAGTTTTCTTTATTTCTCTGAGATATTGACATCGCCAAGCTACAATGTCCATTCTCTCCATCAGCACGGCACGGGTGATGAAGACCTGATATTCAAAGCCCATATTTTGTATTATCATTCAAAGGGAAGACTGACTTCCTTCGAGCAAGTTTTCTTCTTTTAGTGTGACAAGAAGTTTTTTTTATAGTTGGATGTTCTTTGTGCATGTAATATTGGTAAACATTTTAGTTAATTTATGGAAATTAATCATTTCTTCACACTAGCCGTATATAGGCTAAGGTTTTTGACAGATAGAGTCAACATGAAAAATTCAATGCCACGGCTGGGATCTGAACCACGGATCTCCCGGCCTCCATCCAGTCACTCTAACCATAGAGCTACCATGGCCAACATCCCGGCATGACATTAAATTTTCCATTTGACTCGTATATTTTGCCGGCTACCCACTAGGGGATCTCGCATTCGAGATACACCGTTTTGTGGCGACTTACTATCGTAAGTACTTGAGTCCCATACTTCATCGTTTAACTCTTATTTTAGTTAATTGATAGAAATTAATCATTTATTCACACTAGCCGTATATAGGCTAAGGTTTTTGATAGAGTCAACATGAAAAATTCAATGCCATGGCCGGGATCTGAACAACGGAAAAATATATGAGTCAAATGGAAAATTTAATGTCATGCCGGCAAGTTGGCCATAGTAGCTCAATGGGTTAGAGCGAATGGACGGAGGCCGGGAGATGCGTGGTTCATATCCCGGCCGTGGCATTGAATTTTTCATGTTGACTCTATCAATCAAAAACCTTAGCCTATATACGGCTAGTGTGAAGAAATGATTAATTTCTATCAATTAAATAAAATAATAAGAGTTAAATGATGAAGCCTGGGACTTAAGTACTTATGATAGTAAGTCGCCACAAAATGGTGTATCTCGAATGCGAGAGCCCCTAGTGGTTAACCGGCAAAATATACGAGTCAAATGGAAAATTTAATGTCATGCCAGCATGTTGGCCATGGTAGCTCAGTGGGTTAGAGCGACTGGACAGAGGCCGGGAGATCCGTGGTTCAGATCCCGGCCGTGGCATTGAATTTTTCATGTTGACTCTATCTATTGGTAAACATGTCAACGAATTGCTTCTAGCTGGAATGTATCTAGCACAGTCACCCTCTTCTTAAAATGCCGGCTTTTCCCGGGTGTTTCTAGAATGCCCTTGGATGCTATTTCTCTCTATTCTTTATTTTCTTCTCCCTCCTCCGCTCTTCTTCTTCTTTTCACTTCTGATTCCCTATCCTGATCACTGTGTTCCTGTTAAGTTTCAGGGCAGCAGCAATTCTTTCGACAACTTTATTGATATCTAAGAGTGAGCCACCATGTTCCCTCTCTTTTTCAAAATATTCACACAAGGCACAAACCAGTTCCCTTGCTTGTCCGCATAGTGCAGTTTCCTGTCATACTTTTGAATATTTTTTCTTGGGGGAACAAATTCTTGGCCTACCTAGTTTTTTAGTGGTGCTGGTAGTTTGAGACATTGTATCTTTATGCTAATAACACTAATAATAATAATACTAAAGCACCAATAACCTATGAAATATTAATACACCAATGAAATGACTAAATAACTAACGATGAAACCAACTATTTTATAAGTTAACTATAGCCAAACACGTACGTTTAGACTATGCAAGTAACGCTTTACCTAACATATGTGTATATGTGACAACACAGTAATATTTTTGTCAAAAGTTAGAGAATGGGGTGAAGGGGAAAGCCTCGCCTAATTGGTCGAAGTTATGCATGCAGACCTTCAAGAGGTGTGGTCACTGCTGTTACCATAGCAACTCTCCCTTCCATAACTTCCCCCCTAGCTGTCAGAAAACTAAAGTAATTTTAATTCCACAGTAGTCGTTGTGGATAAGGTATCTTGGTGAGGTGGTACAACCCATAGATACTGATCAGGTGCTGTTCCACACTATTGTTAAAGTCGAGAGCTTTTATAGGCTGCATGGACCAGTCCAATGCCATAAATGAACGGGCTTCCACCAATTCAGCATGGCCTGCAACAAGGTGCCCAAAGAAAAGAAATGCACAAACTGCCACCAGAACCACGTGAGCACCTATTGGACTGCATAGTGATGCCGAGGATCATAGAGCTGTTGAGGAGATGACGGAGAGATGGCATCTGTCTGCCCTGGAGTCTCCTTTGGAGATGCTCTTGGTAAAGCGTAGCACTCTGCGGCAGGCAGAAGAAGCTACAGCCATGCCAACAGCCTACAGAAGAGGCACCACAGCTGCAACGTCCTAGAAAGAGCCCTAAGGCCAAAACCAAGACCAGGGCATCAAAATCTCAACAGGATGCGCAAGCACCTACACAGAAAACTGAGAGCCAGCAACAAGGTGGTAGCCCTGTCCCACAGAGTGGAGTCTAAACCCAAGCCTAAGCACAGGTGGCAGCACCAGCACCAAAATCCCAGAGCAACCCTATGTCGTCCTTTCGGCCTTTGGGGAGACTATCTTTGCAAAGGATATAGAAGAATTCCGAGCCCTATACCTGTGGTTCGGTAATCTTTTAACACTAGAATCCTGGCGCTTGCTAGCTACCATTAACTACGGTAACAGTCCTTATTGACCGTTCACTTTTTCTTTGACTTTTCTGAGTACATTTTATAATTTATTTCTTACCAGTTTGATATTATTATTAGGTAACTAGGCATATTGTATTATCACTGTGTATGTATACATTAATGGAAAATTGCTTTTCTAGGGTATACATTCGAATTTTCTATGCTAAATTCTTTGTCTGACAATCCTTTGGAAATGGAGAGTTAGGAGAAAAAAAATTAATTTAGTAATGTATAAAAAGCTAGTGCAATGAACATGTACTCTTTTTTACATATACCATATTTCTCTGTATTTTTCAACGGTATGTTTATTCAAATAAAAAACAGAATAGGTGAAATTCTCAGAAAGGCGGAATATAGTGTAATAGTACAACTAAGCATATCTGGGATTATGAACCTGAAAACTCAAGTAATAACCAAATACACATTTTTATATGATTAAACCTATTACATTATGACAACATTGTTAATATAGTGCGATCCATATAAACCTGAACTATTTCAATAGGCCATAACTTTTGAACCAATAATAAGATAAATTCTCTGAAGTTTTACGGAGAGTATCCTCGCCAATGTTACTTATTTTGGTTCGAATGGATTCCTTGAGAACATCAATTGTCCATGGCCTATTCTTGTACACTGTATTTTTTAGATACCCCCACAAGAAAATATCAGGTGAGGTTAGGTAAGGGGATATGGGGGGACCACAGACCATTTTAGTTTATTCAATTATCAGAGAAACTGGTTACAAGTTCTATGGTGTCATTAGATGTATGGTACGTTACTCCATCTTGCTGGAAATAACCTTCCCTCAATTCAATATCATCTCCATAAAACTTCAGAGAAAATGGTGAGACTAGTGCAGACATGTATAGATACTGGTGGAAGACACTTCCAACATTTTTTCTGAGATGTAAATGGTGTAGTGTAATCTTCCAATTGTGTATTGTATTCTCCTAAAGTTACTCATGTGTCCTATTATTGGTTCAAAAGTTATGGCTTATTGAAATGGTTCAGGTTTATATGGATCACACTATACTTACAGAGAACGTGCCTTTCATTGTTTTGAATGTTCACTCATACTTAGCATTCTAACTTCTGCTGTGCATTTTCTACATACCTACTGTTTTCTTGCACATATGACAGGAATTGCTTGCTTTGTTCTGTCTGCAGTTATGTTCTACTTGACACTCTCGTTTGCATGGGGCAGAGATATGGAGAGAGATTGAAGCATGGGAAGAGGTGGATGTTATTAACAGATCTTTCTGTAAATATATTTTGGGCTTACTGGTAGCTTCACCCAAAGGGGCAGCACAATTAGAGTTGGGAAGACATTCAACAAGGGTTAAAATTGTCTCAAGGGCATTGAAATATCTATACAGAGTTGCTAATATGGAGGAAAACAATATTATCAAGGAATGTTTTCTTTTGCAGATGAGAAGCAAATGGTGAGAGTCTTGGGCGCAAAAAGTAAGGGAACTGATGGAACAGATAGGTATGGGACATATTTGGAGAAACGAGGAGTATTATTATAGGGGATTTTGGAAATAGGTAGAATTAAGGCTGGAAGATTTAAATAGCCAAGTTATATTTACCAGTGTAAGGGAGAAAAGATCATTGTGGATATATAGGGAAATAAAGACGGTGTGGGGGACGGAGAAGTACATCTATGTGTAATAAGTTAGGGCGAGAGGGATTTGCCTGGGCAAGGACAGGAGTTAGAAATTTGAAAGGTATTAGATATGAAAAGGATACAGGGAAATGCCCAATGTGTGGAAAAGAGGATACAAATTGGCATAGTATACTTTATTGCAAACAAAGATATGGAGAGAACAAATTTGGCAACAAAAGTGGGACAGTTTTAGGGATGGGGGGGGGGGAGGTATTAATAATAAAGAAAATGTTATTGGTAAAAGGAGAAAAGAATGTAAGAAATATAGGTGAATATCTGGGGAAAGTTAGAGAGAAATGGTTAAGATTGATGAAGAATAAATAACAATTAAGGGCTGGAAAACTAGAACGAGGGATACAAGGGAGAGGAGGGTCATCAAAACACGGAAAACCAGGGGTTATGTGTATTGAGACCGAGACTCGAGGTAAGCAGGTAGAAAGGGTATGTTAAATGTGAATAAGTCATTTTGTTATTGTGTGAAAGAAATGTTTAAATGTCAATGTATCAATGAAATTGTATGTAGAAAAATACACTCTTGTCAGCGATTTCGGGTTGGATGTTCTTCGGTTAGAGTAGTCTGTATACAAAGTTGTCTAGTTCCCAAGTAGGCTTTGTTATTGTGTGAAAGAAATGTTTAAATGTCAATGTATCAATGAAATTGTATGTAGAAGAAAGATGAGAAATAAATACAAAAAATACACTCTCGTCAGCGATTTCGGGTTGGATGTTCTTCGGTTAGAGTAGTCTGTATACAAAGTTGTCTAGTTCCCAAGTAGGCTTCTCTCAGCCTACTTGGGCTAAGTTTCATGCCAGTTATTTCTCAAAACACTATCCAAGCAATGATGGCAGTTAAGTCCAATATGTTTTAAAGAACAGGAATCAGCCATCTGTAGGTAGCAGCATGAACGGAATACAATGGTGCCATCTGATCAATCACATCTTTCGGCAAAACTCAAATCTTTCAGGAAGTTTCTTATAGGCTGCAGATATTGTACATACAATTACGCAATTGCACATTATAATTACATTCTTCTGTGGCTTTCCTTGGAAGCTGGTTAGCAAAATACTATAGTTTATTTTCATGAGAATGCTGTCATAAAGTGGAGCTCTGGAATTTCTTAGGTGATCAAGAACTTCTCATCTCGATCTATTACCTACTATACTAGTGCCCGACTTATTTAGTCTTTGAGCTAGTGATTGTAAAGTAGTTGTCTGTGATGACGTTTCGTCCCTTTTTTAGAAAAGCATTTGTTAGAGACGTCACAACATATTCTGCAACAGATTCGTTCCGAGGCCGCTGATTATCCTTCCCCAGATATGGGATAGCATTACAGAGATACTTTGAGTTCACATCTTCAAGCATCCAGTATTTTGTACCAAATTTATC
This sequence comes from Mantis religiosa, assembly GCA_030765055.1. Lineage (NCBI taxonomy): Eukaryota > Metazoa > Arthropoda > Insecta > Mantodea > Mantidae > Mantis > Mantis religiosa. The sequence goes on along the minus strand of CM060949.1, from coordinate 118,003,897 downwards.
AGGCTTATTGACCATGTATTGAATGAATGAACAGAGACATTTTGTAGGATAAAGTCGTTCATCTACTATAAGGAATGCACCTGGTATACAGCAAACCTTACATTTTTCAATAAATTTGTTTCAAATAGTTGAAACCAGTGCAAAAATATCCATCTTTAGCCTTTCAGAATGGAATCAAATCGTAAAAATCTCATCAGTAACACGAATCTGTCCCTTGTCATGGTATCAGAAAATATAGGTGGCCCCTAATTTTGGACCCGAGTTCACTAATTCAAGGCTTCTGCACCCAAGTGCACCCCATAAGTAAATTAGCTGATGAAAGCGACCAGCTCTTCCAAGGATACAGTCCATTTCTTATCATTCTTCTTCTCTCTTGCTTCAATCTCTGTACATTTTTTGGTATGTCGAAGAATGGTTTCATCAATGCATGGCTGCTGTCCCTTACATTTACTCATTTTCCAATTGTTATGAATCAGCTGGAGGTTGATAATCATCTTCTCCACTATCACATTCAAAAAGATCACCTTCTGATACATTGTCTGGTATATCATGAAATATAGCTAAGATTGCCTCTGGTTTCAAACCACAAGATATCTTCCAGGCATAGATTCACAACGTACACCACTATGAGAAATCCAATGAAAATGCGAGTGAAAGCCTAGCGTACACCACTGGGATGAAGACAGACAATGATTGAAAAAGCATATTAATGAAAATGAGAAATCCAATGACAAGGTGAGCAAAACCTTAACAAAATGGTAATGGTCAAAAATAACCAATTCCGGGGTTCATAGACAAACATGAAAAAACATCTATGTAAATGATGACATGCTGAAAATTATTATGCTGTATAAAACTAGAGGTTATGTCAGGAAAAATCATGAAAGACTAAGCTTCGTTTTAAAAAACTGGCAGAGCTAAACTTATTCAAATATCAAGAACGGTCAAAATGACCGCTACCAGGGTTCTAGTGTTAAAAAGGGCTCTTCCGGCATTAAGAAACTGCAAGCTGCAGATGTATGACCCGGTGTTGATGTCCTATGAAAAACACACCATCCTCCACAAAACGCTTGAGAAGCTGTTCCCAAGCTCTGCTCCTTAATGTCCTCTCAACCTGTCCGGAGGCCACTGAGGACTGTATTCTGGAACACAAATGGAGTAAGGGATCAGCATCCAGGCGTGTCAGAGTTTGTACAGTCTTACGGGATTGACATCCTCATGAACACTGGTATTGATTTCTCACAGCCAAGTTATGTCACCCACCAGTCTGACTGAATCAGCCGATAGGGGGGAAATACAGCTATTCTCGTGAAAAACATAAATCTCTCACACACCTTTCCCTCTTCCTGCTTTACAGCACATGGAGGCATGAGCCATTCACTAGCAATCAGTGGACTTGACACCCTGCTGACAGCGGCACATGACCCGCCAGATCCTTACTTCTATGAAGCCGATTACATTACCCTTCTCAACCTTAACTCAGTGGTTTACATTGCAGGGAACCTCAACACAAAACACAGGCTCTGTAATAGCCACATGAGTAACTAGATGGGATGTGGGCTCTACCGGCTCATAACTGGAGATCCAAATGTCACCACCCACAGCAAGCTGGACACCATTGACATCATAAGCACAAAAAATATTCCATTTCACCTGGACCTCTCGGTAGCGAATGAGATGGACTCAAATCACGACCCTGTCCTGGTCGATTCTGATGTTACCATGTCAGCAATGGTCAATCCAGACTGGCAATTCGAAGCAGACTAGGAAGCGGCCATCCTGGAACTTAATCAAACCATCAACCGTGACCATGTATTAATGATACTGAGACGATGGAAGCAGCAGTGATGATTTTTCCCCAATACGCCTGGAAAGTGGTAAGTATGAGGGTCGTTTGATAAGTCTGGTAAATTTCCATGAAGGGATAGAAATTTGTTGTTGCAACTTTGTGTGTGGTAAGCTGATTATTCAAAAGATTGTACAGAAAGTTTGAATGTGCTACGATATACAGTTCATTGTTGGCAGCCATCTGAACTGGTCAATGTGATAGCTGCAATTGAAAATGGAAAAAACAGAGTTTCGTGCTTTATTAAACATTTTCATTTGAAGGGCTGGACTGCTGTTCAAGTCAAAACTGAATTGGATGAAGTTCACACAGATTCTGCACCAACATTGAAGACCATTTACTTTTGGATCAATGAATTTAAAGATGGTCATAGAGCATAGAAGATGAACCGCGCTCTGGTCACCCAATTGAGGTCACCACACAGGACATCATTAAAAAAATCCATGATCTGGTTATGCAAGACCACTGAATCAAAATTTGTGAGATTGCTGAGGCTGTAGGCATCTCACCCATTTCATTCATTGTCCAATATGACTTAACATTGGAGGACGTAAATTAAAACTGACCCTCGTAGGCAGTCCCTTAGACGGAACAAAACCCAATACCAGCTTCCACTGCACAACACTCACTGAAGACTCGCATTCGAGCCACAAAAGAAAGTCACAGTATTTCCAGATCTGGAAAATAAATTTGAGCCACACGAAAACTGCCAGGACAAAGACTTTACTGACCTTGGTGGGAGCAGCAGTGGAATACTTCTACAAGGTGCCACAGCGGCACCACAAAGAGATCCATATAGTCACCCCAAAAGTAGTGGCTTTGAAAATTAAACCCTAACAAATCTCCTGGACATGATGGCATCATGGCACTCGTGCTCTAGCACCTTCCCAAAAGGGCTGTCATCCACTTGACAGGGATTTTCAATGCATGCCTCCACCTTTGCCACATAGGAACTAGATCTGGAGTACAATATTCAGATTTAATTTAATTTACTTTCCAGCAAGCTAGAAAGAGGCGACAGTGGTGTGCATCTTGAGACCCAGCAAGAATTTGATCTTGTCATGCAACTACCGCTCCATAAACCTACTCTTAACTGTCTCGAAACTCTTTGAGCGGTTGCTCCTAGCCTGCCTCACCCCTCTTTTCGAGGAAAGGCAACTGCTGAATCAGCATTACTAAAACTAGGCAAATGAGTCAACCTTGTATATACTTTTCTCCACTTACAAGCTTTTTGATGAAGACTAGTTTCTGGGAACTTTTTCCCTATCGTCAGTTCTGTGGCTGACTCTGCTGAATCAGCAGTTTGGTTTCCACCACTGTCACCCCAAGACTCTGCAATTGCTGCAGAAAGAATTCAACTCACTAAGACAATAAACAACGAAACAAATGTAAAAGCAAAGTCAAGCATATGCTCCTCATTTTCTTCTATATCAAGGAGATTTTACACAAAGAACTTATCTCACCAAATGAAACAAGTGAATTCCATGTACTACTGTGATGTTTTGCAATGACTGTGAAAATGTACGGAGATGACATCCTTAACTTTGGCAACAATGGAACTGGTGTTGCATCACGATAATGCAACCTGTCACAATTCCAAGTTCACCAGGAACGTTTTGACAAAAAACATGATGGTTATGCCCCAACCACCATACTCACATGATTTAGGACCCTGCAACTTTGAGCTATTCCCTACACTGAAAATCTAACTGAAAAGATTCAAGAAGAAACACTGTCGGTGCTAAACACCCTCAAGAAAAATAACTTCCAGACTGCATTTGGAAAATGGCAGAATCACTAGGACTTGTGTTTATGTGTGAAAGGGAACTACTTTGCTGGTGACAGTGGTCATTAGCCTCAAACTAAGTTTTTGACAAACTTTAGCTTTTGACAAATGGCAGCATGAGTGCCGAAAATTTTGGATATCACTTTGTATAGATTTTATGCATGAAATAGTTATTCTAAATTAATAGTTTTATGGATGTACTCACAGCTTCAACACAAACTGCCTTGCATTGAGCACCATTAAAGTCATCTGTAGATCTGGAAAGCTCTTCAAAATTTACATCAGGACTAACATTCATTTTGCGAGAATGTATTTGCATAATCCTTGCTCTTGCTTCTTCATTGGGATGAGGGAACTCAATTTTTCTGTCTAATCTTCCAGAGCGCAGAAGTGCAGGATCTAATATATCCACTCGGTTTGTTGCAGCAATTACCTAAAACAAAACATGCATTAAAAACACCAACATTTTAGAGATGTGTTCAATATGAAACTCAGTATAATCTGACAACTTTGAAAATCATGCTACGGTGAAACCTTAAGATCTGGTTCAGCAAAGAAAGAAAGAATAGGAAGCCAAGCTATTGGAATTCACCAAAAAGCCCACTGTGACATTGCTTGTTCAGTTGACATCAATAACAGCGACTGTTTCTAAAATATACAGGTTGTTTCAAAATGACACAGAATGAATATAGCTGTTTTGTAGTTTATAACTTAACTAGTCCAAATTTCAGTGTCGCAGCTTTGAAATTCTTTTAGGTATAATTTTATGCAGCATTAAATATTACATTATTTTGTGATTAGACAATGCAGGAACCACTAATGTGTGAACCTCAAAAGTTATTGGGATGTATCAGCATTACTCCCTGCTGTTATCAGTGAACCTAGCCTAGCTTTCAGGTAATGGGGCATAGGTGCAAAAGTTGACTAATGACTTGGGCAGTTCCAAGGTCGCCCTTCAGTTTTAAACTACGCATTCCATCCTAACAGGGACGATTTTGCGCATACTTACACAGTAAATCCAAGCAGTATGGAGCACTACATGAATGTCGAAATGGCATGGTTTTGATGTATGGAAAAGCTGAAGGGAGTTCAACAAATGCACATCGAATATATCAAGAATGATTTCCTAATCGACATGTCCCTCAACATAGCACATTTATGGCAACAGAGCAGTGCTTAAGGGAATCTGGTAGCTTTAGGGTCTGTATGTATGCCACGGAATACAATTGGTCTGTAACAACTGTGCTGTTTGAGGAGCAAGTGTTAACAGAATTGAGGAAGCACCTGAAATTAGTACTCGACAATTACCAGTCGAATTTTTTTTTTTTGTGTAATTTTACGTCCTCCAACGTTAAGTCATATCGGACGATGAATGAAATAGGTGAAATGATGCTAAAATGAGTCCAGGGTCCATGGAGCTTAGAGCTACCTGACATTCGCCTGTAAGGATAAGGGAAAACTCCGGAAAAAAACCTTATCCAGGTAACTCACCCTGACCGAGATTCGAACTCGGGACCTCTTGAACATGAGGCAGACATGCTACCATCTATGCTACCGAGGCGGGTGCCAGTGGAAATGAACGTAGATCTTACTATTTGGAGAGTGGTACATGAACGGAAACTACATCCCTATCGTCCATACAAAGTTCAAGCTCTTCAACCAGCTGATTACCTGAGAAAACAGGAATTTTGCTGATGGTTACTGCAGAATGATATTGATCCGAATTTTACAAAGTCAATTTTATTCACAGACTAAGTGCACTGACCAGAGGTGGGCTAACTACAGTGTACAATCAACATTTCTGGACCAAAGAAAATCTGAGGTGTTTCATTGAAAGAGGACACCAGCATTGATTTGGAAAAAAAAAAAAACATCTGGGGAGGTATAGTTTAAGATTCTCCTATCAGACCATACCTGTTACCTGGAAATCTAGATGACCCGAAGTGTCTCACCTTTTTGCAGAACTGTTTGCCAGAAATGTTGGAATCCCTTCCTTCAGGAATAAAGCAAAGCATGATATATCAACATGATGGCGCGGCTCCACATTTTTTCCTGGAGGTTTGGGAATATTTTAATTTTGTATCCCCAAACAAAAGAATCGGTCGCAGGGGTACCATCCCTTGGCCACCTCGATCCCCAGATCTTTCAACAGTCGACTTCTACTTGTGGGAACACTTGAAATCTTCAGTGTATGCAACACCCATACAAACAGAAGTGAAACTGGCAGTCAGACTTCATGCTGCATGTCGAGTTTAAACCCAGCAGTTGTATGTCGAGTGCATAGGTCACTTTTACAAAGATTGTCAGCTTTGTCACAGAACACAGTGTGTGGAAATAAGCCATAGAAATGGCTCGGGTATGATAAAGAAAGTTAGATCATATTTTCAATCAGTTAAACAAGAAGTACCACAGGGTTCTAAACTAGGACCATTTTTATTTTTAGCCTATGTGAATGATATTTTTGAAATAATACTAAGAAATGGAGGTTGGGGAATTGGATATGCAGATGACATGACAATAATAATTAGACGCAAGTCAGCAATGGAGGTGGAAAAGAAAGCAATGAAATTAATTAAAATAATAAAACAGCACTATTTAAACCTAAATATGATTCTAAACACACACAAAACAGCATGGATAAATTTTGAATTAGGAAATTATAGTAAAAATGATATAAACATTACAATAGATGGTGAAACAATACCGGAAGTTCAGCACACTAAAATTTTAGGTGTAATAATAGACAAACAATTAAACTGGAAGCCATATATATCTCATATAACTAAAAAGTTAAATAAAAGTATATTTATAATGAAACAAGTAGGCAAAAATATGAATTATGAAACTTTAAAACAAGTATATTATGCATTTATATACTCGCACATAAAATATGGGATAACTTTATGGGGAAACATCACAGCAACAGATGTAAAAAAAGTATTCAAACTACAAAAAAAAAAAAAAAAAAAAAGCAATTCGAATAATGGCAAAAATAAATAGCAGACACACATGCAAATTAAAGTTTCAAGAGTTTGGTATTTTAACTGTTCCATGCATATATATATATGAAACAATAAAAATTATTTTACAAGGAAAAGAAGAACCAAAAGATCATGGTATACATAATTATACTCTAAGAAATAATTACGACTATTTTAGATCAGTGTATAGGGGAACTCTAAACAACCGCTGCAGTAAAAGCATGGGTAAAGAACTATATAATAAGTTACCAGAAGAAATTAAAATAAAATGGAATATAAACTGAAGGCAATAAAAACATTCTTAATAACAAACGCATTCTATAGTCTGGAAGAATTTAAGTATAGAGAGGTGTAAAAAGATAAAAATATGTATATATGTATATAAAATTGTAATTAACGTGTCCTTTAAATCATTGTATGCAAAGGATAAATAAAAGTATCTTATCTTATCTTTGTTTGGAATCCAAAGCTTGGCAGTTTGAGCATTTTCTTCAATATGATATAAATGGAAATATTCAGGAGAAATTGTTTTGAGTATCTCCAAGAATGCAATAATTTAATTTCATTAACAATATGTATTGTAAAATTAGTTACATCAATATTTATTTGCTTAAATTCAGAGCATTTTGTTATGAGCTTAATTGTACAATACTTTCAACCACTTACTGTAAATATCAACAGCTTCCTCTTCAGTTACAAATGCTTTATTTACTATTATTAAACACAGTGAAATAAAATGCTTCTCTCATTGCACAAGGCATTTAGTTTTGGTTAACTTTATCTCCAATTCTTTGACATTGTTCTCTGTTCTGTTTATCATCTAATGCTTCCTTCCTACTAATATTAACTTCTCTTTAAAAGTTAGTAAAAGTTGCGAATGTCTACCAGCTTATTTGCTTTCATGGACTGTTATACCTGAATTTTGGAACATGTTTAACACACATAAACAAATAACTAAGGAATAGTTTCTTTATTGCAGTTTCATAAGCCAAAGAAATTTGTAATAGTAGCAAGCTACTGTGGAGAATACCAGTATGTTAACAAACTGCTACAGCAGGTGGCACGGTGTGTCACCTACCTGCACTACCTTTGATAGTGTGAGGCATGCTGCATTATTCCTGTCCTTGCCTAATCCACATTCATTCTAGAGCATTTTTTATCCGACTGTATTTGCGGTAAAAACTATCTGTATGTGTCACATAGAAGCTGAGCAACTACTTCTATATATGTATTCACTGTCATTTCGAAACATCCTGTATGCACAGTAAATATATGCTCTTAGACAGTGTTAAATACAGTTGTTATGTTGGTGGTATACACATTATCTTGCAGGATGCAAACTGTTGAATATAAAATAAATAATCTTGGTTAGTTGATCTCACTGTGCTCCATATGTGTATATCTTTGGAATTGCTTTAATGCTCATGTGAGTCGTTACTCGAGTTCTTAGCTATTCTAACTCTATAATACCTGATGTTAGGAATCTTATAAATAGGAGTTCTTAGCTGTTCTAACTCCATAATACTTGATGTTATGAATCTTATAAAAAGTTTACAGTGATACAGAAAAATCAATTGCACAACAATTTTATATTATATGTTTTATCAGTTATCAAATATTTAATGAAAACTTGAACAAAGATTTTTACTCATATATAAGGTTGTATTCTAACAACTATGTTATGGATAGACCTTATGACAAATTAAACTAATCTCTTCAGATATCATATACAATCTTTTTTTTTTTTTTTGTAAAAAATGGAAGCTATTGACAGTGAAGCAAACTAAGTATTAAGAATAAACTGCAACACTTAGCAACACACTTCACTAATTATTTATCTGTTTAGACTGGTTTCAAAACAAATTTATTTTATCCTCATCCTATTGACTGAATAACCTTTGGTTATTTCCGGAAGTTAAGGAATAGTTCGCTATGTTACTGCTATCTATTGGGGCCAACACAAATTATTGACATCTATTGGCAGGATTTCAAAATTCATCATGCGATGAACAGACAGATAAGTCAGCAGTGGCTGATTATTTTTGGTCATCTAAACATGAAGTTAAATTATTGAAACAATTGAATGAACCGATAGAATTAATGGTTTGGGAGAAAATATTTATTTTGAAAAATAAAGATCATATGATGAATTTTGAAATCCTGCCAACAGACGTCAATAAGTTTGTGTTGGCACTGGTAGATGACAGTAAGATAGCAAGCTATTCCTTAACTTCCGGAAATAACCAATGGTTATTCAGTCAATAGGATGAGGATAAAATAAATTTGTTTTGAAACCAGTCCAAACAGATAAATAATTAGTGAAGTGCGTTGCTAAAAGTGTTGCAGTTTATCATAATATATGGTCTTGAGTTTTCTTTAAAATGCTTTACATCAACAAATTCACTGTTATAGTTTAACCTAAACTTGATTACAAACATATTTTATTTAATGTAAATAAAATGTTTTAACTTTAACATAAGATATAGTGAAGAAATGTGTGTCATTTGAAATAAAGTTCTTTATGATAAACAAACTGGAAGTGGCACACAATAAAATGAAAGTATGACTTTTGAGTAACACTTTGCTGAAACTATCAACACTTGAGCTTCACTACTTTTACTCATGAAGTAAATAAGTTTCACAGACATCTAGATCATTAGCACCTTCAAATACCAGATGTTTTGAGATATTCCCTCTAGAGTGTTGAGACTCTAGATAAAAAAATAAAATCATTCAAACTTCAAAAAAGATTAAAACAGATCACAGCTCTTTCACCAATGAAACATGAATGGGCCACAAAAAAGTTCCAAAAATTATTCAGGAAATACAATATAACATTGGCACCAAAAAACAATTACAACATTAAAAACCTACTTAACAGTAATACTGATAAGATAAAACCAGAAGAAAAGTCAGGCATTTACAAGATTAAGTGTAAAGACTGTGAACAAATTTACATAGGGAGGACAAACAGAAATATAGGCACTAGAAAGAAAGAAAATTTTAGGCATCTAAGATACAAAAATATTGATGTCTTCAATAGACTGGTCTGTAAATCATGAAATTGAAGATAGCACCAAATTACTAAAATACGTACAAAAACATAATGAACTCGTCATATGGGAGAGAATATACAGAGAAAAACATAAAAAACCAACTAATGAACTTCGAAATCCTGCCAGAAGACAACCCCACATTTAAATTCATCACAAAATCAACAGATGGCAGCAGCAACTCCAGAACTACCCACACCACTGAATCAAGCTTCAGTCGCATTAGAGCCGCTGATGCAAATGATGGTTCGCAAAATATGTCCTCAATATAGGTACGTAAGTGAAGCTGATGTGTAATAAATACGACACATCTGTAATTAAAGTGCTCAAAGTTCATTTAGCAAATATAAATCTGCTAGGAAGCAGTTAAGAGTAACTAAATTAAAACAAGAAGAGGATAATAAACTAGCTGAGTGGTCTTCATACAGTGCAGGAGGGTTTTGAAACATAGAAAAAAATGTTGTTATATTTAGAGCTTCTAGCTAGATTTTTCTTCGAGTTCAATTTTTAGCACATTTTTAATACTGCTAATACTCCAGACACTGAAGTTTTCCATGAATTTCTTTAAGTTTTGCATATATTATATTCCTAGATAAGTTTTCAATAAAAATTGGTATCCTTATAGCTGTATATCAAAAACTTAATAATGAATGGTACTCAAAACAGAAAATTGACAAAATGCAAGAAAATTCTATCATATTCCTTTAATTTTCTCCTCCATAACCATTAGACATGGGCAAATGAGAACATACAGTTTTTGTAACTATTATCTAAAGGAACCAGAATCCAAAGTTTCAATCATTTATAAAAAAAATTGTAGAGAATGTGTTATGTTTCCCAATGTAAAGAAATTGCAGCAAAAAATGCAATTTTTTGTTGTAAAAATTATTGTAGATAGAAAAATTATATATATATATATATATATATATATATATATATATATATATAGCAATAGGCAACCAAATTAAAGAGAAAGAAGGTAATAAGATAGCTGTATGCCCTTCATATGATGCATGGAGATTTCAAAGTAAACAAAGTAGTGTAATTTCTATCTAAATCTTTAAATTCAATTTTCTCCACTTTCAGTTTTTCAACATTTTTGTATCTTCAAAATGCTCCAACTTCTGCAATTCTCAATGAACTTGTATGAAACTTTGCATACATATTCCTACATAAATGTTTAATAAAAGTTGGTATTTTTGTTGATTTATATTAAATAGTTTATTTATTATTGAATTTTAAATCTCAAAATTGAAAAAAAAAAAAAAAAAAAAGAAAGAAAGAAAAAATAAGGAAAATACAATATATTCACACATAAATTTTTTTTTCTCCAAAAATACTTGACACACACTTTAAAAGTATTGCAACTTTTATAACTGATGTACATAGAAACCTGAATCCAAAATTTAAAGCTTCTTAAAGAAAAACTGTATGACTTGGGACTTTTTATATAACATACAAAAATTACACTATAAACACTATATATATTTAAACTATTTAAGATAGAAAGATGAATTTTGAAAGCTTAACTAGATTCCTCACACCCCACAATGTCAAAATTTCAAGCAGTTCTGATGTAAACTCTGGTCACAGATGCCTCCCCTTAATTCCTGATGCCAGATGTGACCAATGTTCCTTTGAAATTCCAAGAGCATTAGTATTTTCATGTACCTTTGTATGCTGATCTTCCAAAATCATGTCATGCACTTTTTCAATGATTTCCAGTGTGATTACAGTTTTTGGACATCCTTCGCATGGATTGTCTTGGATGCTTTCACAACCATGTTTAAATTGGCTGCCCATTTCTTCACAGTGGAAATTGAAGGTGAAGAATAACCATACACATTTACAATCCATATTTGAATTTCTGTAGGTGTTAAACCTTCTTTTACAAAGAATTTTATCATGGCACAATACTCAAATTTCTCCATTTTCAAAGCAATGCACACTTCCATGGTTTCAAACTGCCTACAATCAACTATTGCTTGGAATGACTTATTTTTTTACACAGGGTCTATTAACATGTGCAGCGATGTAAGAAAAAAAATCTATAAGAAGTGCTGCAATCTCTGGGTAAGGCTGAGAACTTTTCAGACCACTGTCGTAGTCTGTGCAAACATAGTTCCCATTAAATTTTACATACAATGCACGCTCTGGAGTCAAGTACCTGTTCATGTTGGTGGCCAGTACAATACTGCCAAGTGGAGAGCATAGAGTTAACCCCTGCGCACAACGGCAGCCAGTATGGGGAAATCCAACGGGGTTGAGGGAGAGGCAAAACTCTGTATGCTCCATTAGGTTTTAAATAAAGAACCCTGTAGTTTATTTTCAATCATACTGTGCACCACGTTAATCTCTTGTACAAGACTTTGGCGAGGTTGTAAAAACTTCTGTTCTATTACAAAAGTGAATCGAGAATATATTGACACATTGCTTCACTCACACTGTTTATTCACAGGACATGTTTCAAGAGCTCTTGCTCCTATCATCAGCTGATACTCGATTAGTGTAAGTTGTAGTGGTTTCCTCTTTCTCCGTATTGTCAATAGATGGCGCGATGTACTTGTCAAAGATGTCTGGTGGTGGAGTTTCAAAATTCATTACTCTATTGTCATAGAGTAATATTGGACGAAGAAGACTATCGCAAAAAAATGGACAACCTTTTAAACGGAAAAGAATTTGTTAAACTAGAAAACAATCCATTAAAGAAAGCATGCAAATCTGTGGAATTAGCAATTAAAAACAGTAAAATCATGACTAAAAGAGATAAATTGAACAATAAAATAGACAGTTCAAAAACACCATACATATATGGTTTACCCAAAATACATAAACCTGAAATTACCCTCAGACCAATAATTAATAACATTGATGCACCCACTTACCAACTATCAAAATGGCTGGTTCAAATCTTCAGATCCTTCACAAAATTTGAAAATTTAAGTTATCAAAAACTCGTTTGAATTGTTAAATCTCCTGAAGGACACAAAGATCAACTCTACAGATGCTTTAGTTTCCTTTGATGTCATTTCTTTATATCCAAGTATACCTACCAATGAGCTTATTCCACTTCTCAAAAAATGGCTGGAATCAATACAAATAACACCTGAAGAAATAGAAGAGCTTTCACAACTTACAGAAATTTGTATCAATCAACATTTTTTCAGCTTTAATGGACAGATCTATAAACAAAAAACGGGCCTAGCTATGGGCAACCGATTGTCTCCCTTCTTGGCAGATTTATTTATGAGTGCTTTTGAAACACATATCACAAAAACTTTTCCAAATTATTTCAAAGTGTGGTATCGCTATGTTGACGGCATTTTTGCAATAGTACCTAAAAAACTCATACAAGATGGTCTTAGACTTTTGAATATACAAAATCCAGCTATAAAATTTACATTGGAAACAGAAGAGGATGGTTTGCTCCCCTTTTTGGACATCAAGATCAAAAAAATGAACAACAAAATCACTTTTGGTATTTACAGGAAACTGACACACACAGATAATTACATTAAGAACAACAGTTTCAACCCAAAACAACACCAACATGCCATTTTCAACAGTTTAATCTTTCGAATGATCAACTTTCCACTAAACAGAGAAGATTATCAAGAAGAATACCTACACATAAGAAAAGTAGCTATATCCAACGGTTTCAACCCAAATTTAGTAGACAAAACAGTTAACAGACTCAATAAAGCTAAGAAAATAAAAGAAACCACCACCCTAGAACCTACAGGAGAAAAAGAGAAAAAACTTTTTAAAAATTCACCTTCCACCCATCAGCCTATAACAAATTCCAAAAAATCTTCTCAAAACACAACATAACTCTTGCACCTCAAAATAGGTTTAATATCAGAAATTTGTTAAAAGGCCCTCCAAAAAATTCAATCACTACCAAAGAAAAACCAGGAATCTATGAGATCAAATGTGAAACTTGCCCTAAAATTTATATAGGAAAAACAAAAAAATATTAACATCAGAACTAAAGAACATATAAGAAACATTAAAAATGGTGAAACAGAAAAATCAGCTGTGGCTTTTCATTTTTTGAATACTAGACATGACATCAACTTGGAAACATCTCTAATAAAATACGTTAATCACCCCATAGACCTTTCCGTATGGGAAAAAATCTTCATTAACAAACATCGTCATAGAGTAATGAATTTTGAAACTCCACCACCGGACATCTTTGACAAGTACATCACGCCATCTATTGACAATACAGAGAAAGAGGAAACCACTACAACTTACACTAATCGAGTATCAGCTGATGATAGGAGCAAGAGCTCTTGAAACATGTCCTGTGAATAAACAGTGTGAGTGAAGCAATGTGTCAATATATTCTCGATTCACTTTTGTACTAATTTGTACTTCACTGTCCCTACGCTTCTTTCAAGTTTACACTTTTGTTCTATGCTTACAATTTTCTGATTGTTACTTAAAAAGTGCAAGATGATTTATTACTTATTATTGTATTTATTTTGTGCTTAAATTTTGTTAACTAGGACTGATTGCACAGATTTTGTTAAGAACTGAAACCAGACTACTAGTAATACCATACTTATCACAGAGTGAGATTTATTCTAAATTGAACAGGATTTTTCTTGTCTACACAACAAAGATCTGTTAAACTGTAACACTTTAGTTCTCTTGACAGACTTTGAAATGCTCACCTTAGGTAAGGCAAAAACATTTTCTAGGTCATTATAAACTAGTGCTATGGTCTGCTCTCTTGTCCTAAATTCCTCTTTATCCCTATTTTTTGCTCACTTTCCTTGATTGTTTTCTAAACAATGGCATCCGTATTACACTTTATTTAATCACCAGAAAATGTTACATTACATTTAAATGCCTCACAAAGATCAGATAAATCTGTATTAGATTTAAAGAAACTAAGGTTAAACATTGCATCAAAAATTTATCTATAAATGTTCTCTTTAACAGATTGGTTTGATTCAAATTTGAATCCAGATAATAATGACTTGAGGTGCGACAGTAATGAGAATAAATTACTTTATAGACTCTTGAACCTCATCAAGGTGGTGTTATGGAATATCTCCATTTGGATGCTTTATTTTCACAAGAAAATAAGCATTTATTACAGTATAAAAACTAGTGACTTTTTCTATCATCTTGTAACAGTTAACATAACTACAGCAAAATTATAGTTAATGCTTGATTTCCCATCCCAGAGGTTTCATGTTATATGCATAAAATAATTTTCTAAAGCGAACTGTTATTAATACAATTGATTGTTTCCGGGCTGTTTTGCCGTGGTCTGATGGAGTAAGAACCAAACGTTTCGTCCACAACTATGGTAGACATCATCAGTGGCGCGGTCAAAGCTTTCTTGCAGAGAGTTTGGCTGCGTCTGAAGGGTTCAGTGCCTGAGTCGCACTATTTGTACTGGTAGTAGGGGGGCGGAGCCTGGGTAGTCCGGCAATGGTGTCCGGTGATTGGTCCGCGTCATTTTTGGTAGTTAAATGACGTTTCCTGTTTTCGATAACAGGATGCCAGTTCCTATTTAGTTTTAAGGCTTCTTCCTTTCTGTTGAAGAAGCTTCTTCCATTGCCGAACTACCCAGGCTCCGCCCCCGAACTACCAGTACAAATAGTGCGACTCAGGCACTGAACCCTTCAGACGCAGCCAAACTCTCTGCAAGAAAGCTTCGACCGCGCCACTGATGATGTCTACCGTAGTTGTGGACGAAACGTTTGGTTCTTACTCCAACAGACCACGGCAAAACAGCCCGGAAACAATCAATTGTATTATGGACTCCGGCCGTGAAAGCTTACGTTCTCTCAGAACTGTTATTAATTTACCACTCGTAGTGCTCTGTTCTTACCTTTTGGCTTCAATTATTTTCATAATATTCTGGACATTCTACATGTACTTCAAAATTACCCTATAGATAGCAAGTTTATTAAAATACAGTAATTGCTGCACACTTTGGATGGCCTATCACCCTATTGGTGTCATATTAAGACTTTTTCCCTGCATTTAAAAGAAGTATCCACGACAATCAACTTGTTATAATTGTGGAACATATTTGACATTATTAAATAAAATAACAAATTAACACTAAATATGAGCTGAATCTTTCCTGGTGGCGTATATGTTCTAGACGTTCTCGGGCTTCGAGCCAGGTAAGTAGATGTTGAGACATCGACGTTTCGGGAGCGTACATCTCTCCAATCTTCAGGATGTTGAATGTCATTCAAATTAACACTAATTTATTTTGAATTTGCCTTATGGTAAACATACTCTAAGGTTACATAAGAGATCTCATAGCTCAAATACAATATCTACATTAAAATCGATTATGATATACTATGCAGCCACCAGGACTTAAACATGGGATCATTGATAAACTGCTGCATTTGACACCATGCTTTATGTAATAAAATACTTAAGTTTTTAATAAATAACTTAATAAATCATTAAGTTTTGACAATTTGATTGTGCATTATCTCTCATTCCTTAGGAAAGAATTTCTTCTTTTTGTTCTGCCTGCAGCGCCATATGTAGTAAAAGCATGCGTTAAACACTATACATTTCATTTTCTTCTTTTCATACACTTGAACTTGCATGTACCATTGATATCGTCAACTCCTAGTAAATCTTTACCCTATGTAAACTTTCTCCTCCATTCTTATATTTGTTTTATTATTCTCACCTACCTTTTTTCATGTTTTTACCTACTTAGATTAATCTCTTATTCTCTTATGTGATCTCTGCTGTTCTTGTCTACAATGAACACTAACATGACAATGTCAGATATATAAATTATGTTTATGTAATCAGAACAAATACGTTAGATCTAATTGTGTAAGAGACTATGCTGACTTACTTAATAATTTAAGAAGAAGTTTCCTTGAATGTCCACCAGGTGTTGCACGTCAATTACATTCTCCTCCATACATGATCTTTTGGCACGTTTACTTGAAAATATAGCCACTTTTTGACTACGCAATTACAAAATGAGTAATGTTCTGAAATTTTTATTTTATTGTCCATATGTCTAAGTTAATTACTACAGTTTATGTTTCACATGTTAATATAAAGTTAGAAACCAGTTTGAAACACTGATCATTAACATCACACTCGTTATCATCCTCTTCTTCCACTGTTAACATTCTCATTCCCTAAAATTACAACCATTTTGCTTATATACTCACTGACTGTATACTGTACTGCGATTTACATTTGGAGATACAACCATTAAGAATGGAAATTATCCTTATGCTGGGCATTATGCCTAAAATGAAGTAAATTTAAAATTTCTTTTACTACATTTTCATATTTCTATGAAACACATTTGTTATATCATACTAAAAACTTGTTCTTGAAGGCTTGAAAACACATGATCTTGTAAAATAGTTGTTTATATATCAAGTGCATTTACGTATTACCTAATTTGGTGATTTCAGAGTTCACCCTTGGCCACAAGGGGTAGAACGTGAGTTACCTCTCTCCTGACCGGCGTAAACAAGGGTTGTTTACATTAACTGTTGCATAGGGTTTTCAAGTTCTTTTTGGTTGCCTGCATTTTTTATAGTGACAAGTGACTTTATTTCTTATATTAGTGTTCCATTAATACCATGTCTTCATCTTCTCTTCACAATATGGAAACATGATACTGGTTAACTAGTGCGAGATTTGCTTAACATCAGTTACTCAACATTAACTTCTCACCAATTGAATTCCTCACAGCACATTTCTCTTTCATCACACCATCAGCCACAACAGGCACCTGCGCAGTACTCAGTATCTATCACTAATACCAGTGGAAATGTAAGTGCTTGTGGTACATCACTCAATGTTTCAGCAGATCCAACGTTCTCTTCACATACTACTGAGCGAAAAAGCTCCCATGAAGGCCCGGAACTATCTAAAAAATGGTCTAGTAATGCAGATAATAGGTATGTTATCAATATCCTATGCATAACTGTTTTGACGCTCTTGAAACTATGGAGACTGAGAAACTATCCGAGCCCAGCTCCTCTTCCGTCAAATGGGGTACACATACCTCCTGTGTTCTTACACGGTACTAACAATTATCAGCAACTGATCAAAGACTTAAAATCTATTCTATCCTCTGATTTTACTATTCAACTTCGACTACCTGACCTAGGTAAGTGTATTTGGTGACATATTGTAGTTTGTGTTGTTTATTTTGATTATTTTCTCTGTTGTTGTCGGTCATTAGTTTTTTTCTTTTTAAGCTTTAACTACAATCCTTTCTTGATCTGCTGGTCTAATGCTTGTATTCTTCGACTTACATCATCTCAGAAATTGCAAACAAGATGATGTCGGCATATGTACCTAAAGTCTCAGTTTCTTCACATCTATTTAAATTTCCATTTTCATTTTTCGAAAGAGATCTTCTAAGAGGATAATAAACAAGTTGGGCAATATGGGATCTCTTTTGACTTCTCTCTCCATTTGGATCTTAGCTTTCATATTTGAATAGATCTTGATAATTATTCTGATGTTTTTTTCCTTCTACTCCTTGGGTTTGCAGTGCCATCAAGATTGGAACATGCTCTACAAGGTTGAATGCTTTCATAAGATCTATGAAAGCCGATATATTTTCAAGTTGAAATCCTGAGCTTTTTCCATACTTAGATTACTGTTTGTAGATGGCCTATTATTAAGAAGTCTGTTCAGAATCCTGCTTGTTCTACAGATCAATTCTCCTTCAGGCATCAGTTTACTCTTGTTATTATAGTCGAGAATAGCTTGTACAAAGTTGACTTAAGCTCATTGGATGGTAATTACTTATATAATCTTTTGATCCTTTCTTATGCAGCAATAAACTTCATATGCACACAATAACCAAGTAAACTCTCAGCAAAATGAAGCAGTCTTACATGCCCATTATAGAATGAGACACTGAGAACCAAAGCAGTTAAAGAGTTTCTATAAATAAAACTCCATTTAAATTTCTCACATGGTTACAATAATTAATTGGACTTGGAGTTAAGACTACAAGCAACAAAGTGTTCCCATTAAATACAACAATGCAATATTTAGAGTGGGAAAGTGATTAAACTGATGTGTCATTTTAAAAGATCTGATTTGCTGACCGACTCAAAACTATTAATTTCATTTTAAAATAGATATTACTTTAGTGCAAAGTTGGCCAGCTTGTATTCTTGGGAACTGGCATTAAGTTATTTTCCCTATAATTACTGTTTATGTTATCACTGAAAAATAAGAGACCTTGTTCAACTGAGTTTACAAGTGATAAAATTTAATATCATACCTTGATATCTGCTGTTGAACTAAAACCATCCAACTGATTGAGTAACTCAAGCATTGTCCTCTGCACCTCTCGATCACCTGCTTTTTCAGAATCAAAACGTTTTGTTCCAATGGCATCTAGTTCATCAATGAAGATTATTGCTGGGGCCTTCTCTTTAGCAAGAGCAAAAGCATCTCGCACTAATTTGGCACCATCTCCAATGAACATCTGTACCAATTGTGGTCCAGCAAGCTTTAAAAATGTTGATTTTGTCTGTGCTGCACAGGCTCGAGCTAATAATGTCTTTCCTAATACATAAAAATGAAAAAGTAAATTAGATACATCTGTAGCAAGGATATCCATCAACCACATATTTTACTTTCACTACTACATCCTTAACAAGTAGAGAAAAATACTTCATTCCATTTAAAAATTTAATATTAAGATTTCACCAGAGATGCATACTTTAAGGTCTCCTGAATAAGTTTATATATGTATATATATAAAGACAGGGCATTTCAGTTAAGGACTCTATTGGAACAGCATGACTCAAAAATAAAATGTACTAGTTTATACAAGGTAGGTGTTAGGGGTATGAGTATGTATAGTCACTGCAGTGGAAATTTTTACACTTTAAACACAAGGAAAATCTTTACATACATAACGCACTCAGTTTGTCCTTCTCCCACCACTACACAAAAAGGCAGGCGGAGCTGCAAATCATGAGATTCTCCAGTGCACAGCAGCAACTTCTTTTCATTAGCAGCCCAGGTCTCAGTCTGCCTCTGGTATTTGCATACAGCAAGTTCTTTATTGTGTGTTGTTTTCAACCGACTTTTGATCTCAGTGCTGCTTTTGAAAGTGTGTATTTCTGCATCCAATACACAAAATGGGATGCAAGAAGCTCACCTGTGAGAAGAGGTAGGTACCTTTGTACGAGGGCCGTTTTTTTTTCAACCTCCGATAGGCTATAAATAAAACACAAGTTCATATAAAACAATAATTTTATTACCAAAATAATAGTACACTTATGGTTACTTTTCGACATAATCACCGAAGAGATTGAGACATTTGTCATATCTGTGGACAAGCTTTTCAATTCCCTCTTCAAAGAAAGTTGCCGCCAGTGAATTCAAGTAGTCCTTGACGATCTTTTGAAGGTCCTCATTAGTTTGAAATCGCTTCCCACCAAGCCACGTCTTCAGTTGAGGAAAAAGGTGAAAGTCACTGGGTGCTAAGTCAGGACTGTATGGCGGATGATCGAAAATGTCCCATCCAAATTTGTCGAGATTTGCGTCCTTAACCCCCTTCATCATGCACATCATTACGACCATCTTTAAACTTTCGATGCCATTCACGAACAACACCATCACTCATGAAGTTTTCGCCATACACACGACTCATCCTCCGATGGATTTCTGCAGCACCATGGTCTTCAGCCTGAAGAAAACGAATTACACTTCGCAATTCGCACTTGGCGGGAGCATCAATAATGGCGGCCATGTTTATGTGGCTGTAGCACAATGCCGACTGACGACTGAATGTCGACAATGGCGGAGTGTGTAGTGCGAGAGCTGCGCAGTCGCCGACAGCACATACCCGCTTTCTGCTGCCCGCGTAGCGTCGGCATGGAGCGATCGGAGGTTGAAAAAAAAAAAACAGCCCTCGTAATTCATATAGCTGCTGATCTAAAGGTTTCAGGACAAGCCATTTACGACCTAAAAAGCGCAGCAGCACCTTTGCCACATGGCACCACACCAACTTGAAAGACAGGCTCAGGTGGTAAAAGAAAGACTTCTCCAAGGACTGGATGACCTTCTAAAATGTGAAGTCACAGCTAATCCATGGACTACAGCAGCAGGGTTAAAAAGAACCATCCAGAACTGCTCAAAAGTGTTGCAATCCAAAACAATCAGCATCGGTTTCAAAAAGACTTAGGTTTACCAATTTGGTATGCTGCTAAGAAGCCTCTTCTAACTGAAGCTATGATGAAGAAACAAGTACATTTCTACAAAACATATCAGCACTAGATATCAGAGGACTGGTGCAAGGAAATGTTTTCTGATGAAAGCACTTTCAAATTGGTTCAGAGGAAAGTCCAAAAAGGTGAGAAGGCCAAAAAATGTGTCACGTTATGATCAAAGTTCACAATCAAAACTGTTAAACATCCAGAAAGTATGATGGTATGGGGTGCCTTTAGTAGTAATTGTGGCAGAGGTGGGTTGTACTTTCTCTCTGATAGTGGCAACAATCGTAACGTGAGTTGGCGCAATATATCTGACAGATACAACAGCGCACATGTGATGACTTTTTTCCTCGTTTGCAAACGTAGCATTAGGTAGAAATGGTTGAAACTTACATGAAACAATATTTTTTATTTATATTTATTTCTCATCTTTCTTCTACATACAATTTCATTGATACATTGACATTTATAACATTTCTTTCACACAATAACAAAATGACTTATTCACATTTAACATACCCTTTCTACCTGCTTGCCTCGAGTCTCGGTCTCAATACACATAACCCCTAGTTTTCCATGTATTGATGACCCTCCTCTCCCTTGAATCCCTCGTTCTAGTTTTCTCACCCTTAATTGTTATTTATTCTTCGTCAATCCTAACCATTTCTCTCTAATTTTCCCCACATATTCACCTATATTTCTTATTCTTTTCTCCTCCTTTTACCAATACCATTTTCTTTATTATTAATAGCTCCCACCCCATCCCTAGAACTGTCCCACTTTTGTTGCCAAATTTGTTCTCTCCATATCTTTGTTTGTTTGCAATAAAGTACACTATGCCAATCTGTATCCTCTTCTCCACATATTGGGCATTTCCCTATACCCTTTTCATATCTAATACCTTTCAAATTTCTAACTCCTGTCCTTGCCCAGGCAAATCCTTCTCGCCCTAACTTATTACACGCATCTATGTACTTCTCCCTCTTCCACACTGTCTTTATTTCCCTATATATCCTCAATGATCTTTTCTCCCTTACACTGGTAAATATAACTTGGCTATCTAAATCTTCCAGCCTTAATTCTACCTCTTTCGAAAAGCTCCTATAATAATACTCTTTGTTTCTCATCTGTTCCATCAGTTCCCTTACTTTTTGCGCCCAAGACTCTCTCCATTTGCTTCTCATCTGCAAAAGAAAACATTTCCTTGATAATATTGTTTTCTTCAAAATTAGCAACCCTGTATAGATATTTCAATGCCCTTGAGACAATTTAAATCCTTGTTGAATGTCTACCCAACTGTAATTGTGCTGCCCCATTGGGTGAAGCTACCGGTAAGCCCAAAATATATTTACAGAAAGAACTATTAATAACATCCACCTCTTCCCATGCTTCATCCACTCCCCATATCTCTGCCCCATGCAACATCTTATTTTCCACTATGGCAGTATAGATTCTTTCCAGCCATTTGACATTAATGTCAGGTAATTTCCTTAAACATGCTCTTACAATACTCATAGTCATTTTACCTTTTGCTAGAGCCAATTTTTTCTGTTCAGTCCATTTACCATCACAGCTCGATCTTATGCCCAAATAATCAAATTTCTCTTCCATTTATCACCCATTTCTCATCTTTACGCAATCTATAATCTTTCTTAAAAACCATGATCTTTGTTTTCTTTTCGTTAACTCTCAACCCCCATTTTTGGCAATAACTACTTATTGCTTCAATTGCCCTTCTCAGACCTCCAACGATATAGAACCAACTATTACGTCATCTGCAAATAACAACCCTGGGATTTCTTTATTGTGAATAACTGGTGAGTGAACCCTATTTTTAGCAATCTCCTCTAGAATATCATCTATAAAAAGGTTAAATAGCACCGGACTGAGTTTACATCCTTGTCTTACACCCACCTTGCTCTCTATACAATCAGTTCCTTTGTTTCCCTGCAGTTTGATGCAGAACTCATTATCATGATATATTTTGCGCAGTATTTCAATAAATTTACAACTTACCCCTTTGTTATTTAATTTTATCCTCAATGCCTCTCTTTTGTATTGAATGCTTTCTCTAAATCAATAAATGCCATATAAACTCTCCCCCTTTTATTGCTTAAATATTTGTCTATGACTGTTTTGATAATAAAAATATTATCAGTTGTTCTCCTCCCTGGTTTAAATCCTGCTTGGAACTCTGATAGCTTCTTCTCCCTCTCTACCCACTTCTATAGTACATTAGGAAACAATAACAAAGGTATGGTGGAAGATGTCCTGGCTCGGCAAGCCCTTAGCTCTATTTATTGCCTTAATAATGAAACAAACTTAATCTCTGTTACATATAACCTTGCCCTGCTGACATATCACTTCGCGTGCAAATACCTTTCCCCTCACCCGAATTGGCTAATGCTTTCGTGCCAAAGGCCATAGGCAGTGCCTTCCCCGTCACATTGCCCAGGAAGATAGATAAAATCATACAAATAAGGATATGAAGGCATGCAAAAATACAAGTTTATAATGAAACTGAGCAAGTTGAAACTGAATGAATCAGCAATGAAACTGAAACACGTTTATAATGAAAGGCCTTCGGCCTTTTCCACTGGGATTTTTTAAACCAGCACACATATCTTGCAAAAATGCTTGTCTTTCAGTCTTAAAAGTCGTGTCAAGCCACACTTTACTTCTCGTGTGTTCAAGTCTCATCAAGGTAGTATATTTTGCGACTTGTATCCCGGTACAGTCTAACTGACCTTAATTAACGTCTTCTACACACAGCAATATGGCCTCTGTCTCTTAGCAAATTTTTCTTGCCCCTTTTTTCATTCACAAACCCCAGCTGTAATAATAATAATAATAATAATAATAATAATAATAATAATAATAATAATAATAATAATAATAATAATAATAATAATAATAATAATAATAATAATAATAATAATAATTATTATTATTATTATTATTATTATTATTATTTTATTGTCATTGAGCTTTAGAGCAATAGACGTCAAGAAGATACAATACAAATTATTACACTATAATACAGAGTATGTACAAAGGTAAGCGTAATAGCAATGAATGTCGAAGAATAACAAAGATTACAATACAGAATGTTTCTATTCAATTATACAGAGAATGTACAATAGAAAGTACAGTATTGTACAAAGTCAATCTATATGTATAAGCAATCTATACAATATGCTGAAATTAGGTAAATCTGCATCCTCATTTACAGCAGACAAAATTTTATTTATGTTAGGGAGTTTATTTCTAAAGAAAAAAACTATGCACATGACGACGCACAGCACTTTTCACGAACTCATCGCATCCTCCGAGCACACGCTTTTGTTTATTCCAGCTTTTGCCTGGAGTGGTAAATTTTGCTGTTTTCTCAATTTCACATCGCAATGTTCCTACGGATCTAACACTCGCACCTGTACATAAATTAAGAGCACAGCTGTTCGACTTCTCTCACTGACAAAGATGAATTCTTCTCTGTGAGTGCATTAAACACATGCACCACAATTCTTTTTTCATCGCTTTGTAAAGGTTTACCCTTGCAATGCTTCAGTGAAAAACTGGCGGTAAATTCTGCCATTATACATATAATAATTATACACACAACAAACGATCAATAAAATAATTTAGCTCTCGCACTTGACACAGCACACTTTCGAATGGCAATATATGACAAATCCAGTTCAAACAAAGGTCAGTGATGAAAGTCATATAAACAAATATGTCACCACTACCACTAAAGCACATGCTATCGTGTCATATGAAAGGCGGGCTTGAAAGCAAAGGAACCTCCTCTTTACTTCATTTAAGAATTAACATGCATTTCAGATAAATCAACTCTGTTGCGTAATATATTTAATTCAAACGTTACGAAAATATAAATTTGACAATTCTCTTCCAACATATAAAGATATATGACCATGCTAAATAACGAAGTAATTTTTACTGCAAAACAGTCTATACCACAACAGCAGCCAATGAGGTCACGTGACCGTTAAAGAGATATGGGGCAAGCTTATGTGAAACAAGGAATAGACCATGTATCTCACAGATACATGTGCAACTAACAAAGGGTTAACAGTAAAACTACCTGTCTCAAAAACTTGCACAAACAAATCCTGTCAGTGGTTCAGATATGTTCAATGTCCTGGTGATCTGATATGGAGTATTCAGAACTATGCCTCAAACAGAGTATTTAGAGATGCTTCTTGTTTAAGGCAAAGCTGACTGCTGCATGGTGAAGTGCAGCGCTTGTATAGAGACAAGTTTCTTAACAGGAGAATTCTAAACTTATGATAATTTACTACAGTAGCTCAGCGAGTATGAGAATAGGAAAGTGTGATTCCCTAATCTAAAAATTGAGTATCGCTTGTATACAAAACTACAGACTGATTCCTTTTACTCCAATGTGGAGCATAAGGCACATATTAGAGCTCTCTATCTGACCCTATTCGTTGCCATCTTCTTGATCTTAGTCCAGGAGTGCCCAATGGCTACCCCCTTAGCTTCAACAGTCCTGCGCCAGGTAAACCTTGCCAAACAGAATTTTTGGGGGTAGTAATTGATAAATACCTAGGGTGGAAGCAACACATAGAACATATAATAAAAAAACTAAATAAAGGTATATACATAATGAAACAAGTTAGACGAACTATGGATAATAAAACCTTAAAACAAGTGTATTATGCATTTATCTATTCACATATAAAATATGGGATATCTTTATGAGGTAATATAAATGCAAAAGAGGTGTTAAAATTTTTCAGATTACAAAAGAAAGCTATCCGAATAATTGAAAATGTTGAGAGAAGATCTAGCTGTAGGCAGATATTTAAGAAGCATAATATTTTAACTGTTCCATGCATATACATATATGAAAGTATTAAATATGTAATAGAAAGGAATACATGTAAAAAGAACTGTAATGTACACTCATATAATGTAAGAAATAGAGCTGACTATTTTAGGACCACACTAAGGGGAACACTAAACAACAGATCATTAGAAAGTATCAGAAAAGACATGTATAATAGATTGCCAGGTAAAATAAAGAATACTAAACTATGTAATATTAAGAATATAAAAAGGTATTTGTCAGAACAAGCTTTTTATAGTGTGGAAGAGTACAAAGAAAAAAATGGAAAATAAACAATGTACATTTTAGTTTCTAAGCAGTGCATATAGTCGACCTTTGGATGTATTTTTATGTTTTCTTATAATGTAAAATGACATATCCTCTGTATGAAATATAGGGAATGAATAAATTGAAATTAAATTGAAATTGGTCCGCCTCTCCTCCTTGCTCCTTGTGGGCTCCATTCCAATGCCTGCTTTTCAGAGTGTGTCCAATTCATCTCCATTTTTCTTCTTTTATGGTTATCTTGGCTTATGTTGTTGGGTGCGCTGCCATAGTTCTTGGTTTCAGACATCATTTGGCCACCGTATTCCCAGTATAATACTAAGTATGGCAGCAGCGGCAGTGGCGGCGGCAGCAGCAGCAGCAGCAGCAGTAGTAGTAGTAGTACAGGCAGAGAAACTAATTTTGCAGCAGTCTGAAGAGGACACAGGCACAAGTAACCAAGATATGGAATATGTTACTGGTGTAAATTGGACAGTTTGTAGAGCATTAACTCTTCTTTACTCACGTGGGTGACACTGTGACCCAGAGTATTTCTTTCACTGCTGTAATTCTCAGAACAGACTTATGGTGTGCAGGATCAGGTACTTTCTAAGCAATGCATAACAGGCAATATTTCTTTGTTTCAGTTCTGTAGTTACTCTAGCTGTGTAGCTGAAGCTACCAGGGTCACCCATGCGATCTTTTACATCACTATATCGAGATTTAACTGTATTGGCACACCACAGTGAAGCGAAAAATTATTAAATTATAGATGAGTCATATTTTTTACACATCTGCTTCACTTTCGTACCTATTTTGAGGACATGTTTCGCAAATCATCGCTTGCATCTACGGCTCTTGTGCGACTGAAGTTAGATCCAGCGGTGTGGGTAATTCTGGGGTTGTTACTGCCATCTGTGGATTTAGTGGTGAACTTGAATGTGGGATTCTCTTCTAGCGGGATTTCAAAGTTCATTAGTTGGTTTTTATGTTTTTCTATGTATATCCTCTCCCATATGACGAGTTCACTATGTTTTTGCACGTATTTTAGTAATTCTGTGTTATCTTCAATTTCATGATTTTCAGACCAGAAATGAGCTGCTATTGCGGACTTATCAATATTTTTGTATCTTAAGTGCCTGAAGTGTTCTTTCTTTCTAGTGCCTATGTTTCTTTTTGTCCTCCCTATGTAAATTTTTTCAGTCTTTACACTTAATCTTGTAAATGCCTGACTTTTCCTCTTGTTTTATCTTATCAGTATTATTACTGTGAAGTAGGTTTTTAATGTTGTAATTGTTTTTTGGTGCCAATGTTATATTCTATTTCTTGAATATTTTTTGGAACTTTTTTGTGGCCCAGGGGTGGTAAGTAAATTTAGCAAATCTAATTTCTTGTTTTATTGGTGTGAGAGCTGTGATCTGTTTTAATCTCTTTTGAAGTTTGAATAATTTTAGTTTTTTATCTACAAGGTTTTTTCCATATCCATTTTTAATTGCAGTTTTTAAGATTTGATGGTATTCATTTTGATATTCTTGCTGGCTGAGGTAGATTTACTAATCTGTGTGTCAGACTGTTGATGGTTGCATGTTTGTGTGGAATTGGGTTGAAACTATTTGCTTTTATGTAATTATCTGTGTGTGTTGCTTTTCTATGAATGCCAAATTCTAGTTTTTCATTGCTTTTTTTGATTTTAAGATCTAAAAAAGGTAGAGTACAGTCCTCTTCAGTTTCCACTGTGAATTGTATGCTGGGTTCTTGCAGGTTGAGTAGTTTCAAAGCTTCATCTATTAGTTTGTAGGGCACTATTGCAAAGATGTCGTCTACGTATCTGTACCATGTTTTAAACATATGAGGGAATGTGTTTCGAAAAAGCTCATGTATAGATTGGCCAAAAATGGTGATAGCGGGCTTCCCATAGCTAGTCCTGAAATTTGTTTATAATATTTTCCATCGAAGACAAAATAATTTTGATGTATACATAATTCAGTCATTGCCAAATATTCTTCTATTGCATTGGCATTCAGGTTTATAGAATTTAGCCATTTTTTCAGTTGAATCAAAAGTTTGTCTAATGGAATGCTAGGGAAGAGGGAGCGGACATCAAAGGATACTAAAGTGTCATGAGGTTTTAGTTTAAGATTTTGAATTTTTTCTACCAGGTCTAAAGAGTTTTTTATACTCAGAGTATGGAATTGTGGAAAGGACTGAAAATTTTTGGATAGCCATTTTGCCACTGTTTTTGCATAATGTTGTCAAGTATCCCAAAAACTTTTGATTCCCTTCCCTATATTATACTGCATGGCAAAGTATGGAAGCGGCTATTGTGGAAGAATGATTAATTTCCATCAATTAGGAGCTGCAAACCTAATGAGATTCTCAATTGTTACTCCCTGCGCAGCAGAAGGCCTTTACCCTCAAGGGGTTTACAGGCTTTTTGTTCATTCATTCGACCTAACAGTGGTAACTATGAAGCCTGGGATCTAAGTACTTACAGCACAGTAAGTTGCCACAAACACCGTATCTCATTGTATATGAGAACCCCTAATGGTTTACCGGCAAAAATACGAGTCAGTTGGAGAATTTAATATCATGCTGGCATGTTGGCCATCAGTAGCTTGATGGTTAAGAGCAACCGGACGTAGATAGGGACATCAATGGTTTAAGTCCCATCTATGGCATTGAATTTTTAAGGTTGACTCTACCTATCCAAATCTTAGGCTATACACGGCTAGTGTGGAATTCAATTAATTTCCACTGTTGCATAATTTGTGTGTTTAAACAGTTTCAAAACAATGAGTAAAGTTGTAGGCGATTCTGGTCTATCCAGCTTACTAATCACAAGTTTGACAACAAAGCACAGTTTCACATACATAGTTTCATCAATAGTGATCCATATTTAGTTGCTGCCTATTTAACATCACACTTATGTCAGCTTTTCTTTGTAACACAAATGCAGGTAGTTTTTTCGGAGCATAAAATCATAATTAAATTTAAAGGGAGTCGATTAATGACACTAAACAACACTTACTTTTAAATTTTTCCGGTACATGTTTCAGACACTTTGCCTCCATCCTCAACCGGCCCTCGACCGTCGATGGCCGGTTGAGGATGGAGGCAGTCTGTGAAACATGTACCGGAAAAATTTTAAAGTAAGTGTTGTTTAGTGTCATTAATCGACTCCCTTTAAATTTAATTTATATAACAACACTATTTTCAACACTTCCAAGAAAGGAATTATAAAATCATTAGATATTGCCTACCACAATATTAGTTCTCTAAAAATGCTTTATACTTAGGTACCTAGAGTTTGTACCATGGAATATTTATGGCAACCATAGCAGTACACGTCTCAGAAGAATGCACTCTTTGCACATGGTTTGCAGTAGAGCAGAAGATGGAAATATGAGATACCAACTTTACTTCTGATGATAAAAGTCCCTGTGTGCAATGCTGAACTTTTATAGTAATGAAATTCTATGTGGAATATATCATGTATAAATCATATTGTGCATCATCATGCCTGGCGACAATATAAAGCATGTAATATTGGTTTTATTTATATTGAAATTTAACTGTATTGGAACACCACAGTGAAGCAAAATAATTATTAAATTATAGATGAGTCGTATTTATTACACATCAGCTTCACTTACGCAAAACATGTCCTCAATATAGGTACATAAGTGAAGCTGATGTGTAATAAATACAACTCATCTATAATTTCATAATTGGTTTTATTTAGTTAAATTGATACAAGAGTGAATTTATAGCAGTTTTGAATGTGCGTAGTAATATGAGATTTCTGTCTAATATGAAAAACAAAAGTGAAAATTTGCAGTCTTGTATTACTAATATGTAATGGTAAAAAAATATTACCTGCAAGGAATCATACACATTTTCATTCTCTGGGATCATACAATTGCTGTGAGCTCATATCTTAGATATAAGACATTGTATCAATGTTCCGCCCTTAGTCATCAAGATACAGTTTGCTTCCTGAGAATTAGGAAATGGTTGACCAGGATCATCTAGGTTTAGTTCATCATCTGCAACTCTGATAAATACAGGGACATCACTTAAAGATTCATTTGAGTCTGTGTTTAGAATTTTCCTTTAACTGTGAGTATTTAACTTTTCTCTTTTAGATGACTGAGGTGGTAGATGCTTTTGATGTAGGATGAATACACTTCTGTTTGTATGGAGATGACATTGTCTGATTTTTCTGGTCTTTGTCCATGATTTGATTTTTTTGTCTTACTTGCAGGAATGACAAGATATCACGATGGCTGATGGAAGTAGCATAAACCATTTATTATGGTGTTGTATTTCGTGCTGAGATGGAAGGTGAGGAAGGTCTGATCTCTGCAGTGATGCAACGTATGACATATTTGCAGATAGGTAGAAAAATTCAATCCACAGCCAGATTGGAACCACAGATCTCCTGGTTTTTGCCTAGTCATGCTTAATCCTTGAGCTACCATGGCCAACATGCCCGCATGACTTTAATGGTTAACAGCAACCGGATGGAGACCAAGAGAAATGTGGTTCAAATCCTGGCTATGGCATTGAATTTTTCAGTCTGACTCCGCCTATCCAAATTTTAGCCTACAAATGGCTAGTGTGGAAGACTGTTTAATTTCCATCAATATTTGTAGACGTTTATGGTGAATGGTAGTTGTACAGTTTGATGAAGTGACTTCTATCATTGATATGAGCTAGTAGAAGTCAATTATCCTCCCATTGAGCTGTTGCAGCACAATCTTAATTAGAGAAAATGTTCCTCTTTAGGATAGATCCCTATTTTGAGAAGTCAATTCACCAATATTTCTGCTGTTTTAACCTTCAGGTAGGCCTTTTGCCAGCACTTTGGCTATGCCTAATGCAGTAAGTACCCCTTGCTGTTGTCGCAAAAATTACTTCACTTCTTCTCTACAGTATCCCTTCAATGTCCCATGAAAGTTTTATCTAGTGATTGTAATTTATGAAGTGTGTGAGGTAAGAAATAAATGATTGTCATATAATTGCTTCTGGCCAGATAAATAACATCTACATTCTTAGTATGAATGTTAGGTCCCTCCACAATTTTGGAGATCAAAGAAATGCTGAAACCATTTCGTGAAAAGTGATGCCTGTATCCAACTAGAGGGTAAACATCTATAGATCCATAGAGTCAACATGAAAAATTCAATGCCATGGCCGGGATTTGAACCACAGATCTCCAGGACGGAAACCAGGAGATCTGTGGTTCAAATCCCAGTCATGGCATTGAATTTTTCATGTTGACTATCAAAATCCTTAGCCTATATATGGCTAGTATGAAGAAATGATTAATCTCCATCAATTAACTAAAATCTATAGATCCATATGGAGGTCCTCAGTAATTTGTTTTCATTTTTTCCTAGGAGCCTTCATCTTTTTCTCATTGCTGTAGGACTCTACCTAAACCCTACTTTCCCAATATAACTTTGTTCTTGGTATCTGTAATGTTTAAGAACCAACAGAAGCAGAGCTGGGCTTTTAGCAGAGACACGGGGCTGTTGTTTTTAAGCGCAATTAAAAACCTTGGATCTGGGTGAGTTTGAACACCCTAGCATGAAATCACTAGTCCAACACCATCTGCCTTGCCAGTCCGACATAGAAGATTAATAGCGAACATTTGTAAGGCGAGAAAATAAACAGAGTAAAGCCACTATTTTTCATAGTTGAAAGTCTACAAGCACAAATACAATTTTAACAAGAAAGAAGAAGCATTAAAACTACACAAAACATGGCACTCAGCTTTACAAAATAGTTTCACAGCCAAATCATGTGCACCAATCATAGAAAACTACATGCATGCAAACTCAAATCAGGACCACTCAGACAGTGGGAGGGAGGTAAATACCAGCATATATAAGCCAGCTCCTACTGAAACTCCCAATTCATTAGCTACAAAGAGAACAAGAGCTAGTCAAAGCTACTGATGAAGCTTGCTGCAGTTGCAAATGAAACATCTGGAAGAGAAATGAGGAAGCCCAGTGGACCACAGCCTTTTAGCCTAGAATCTTTTAATGAGCTTAAATACATGGTTGAAACATGGGAGTCTCATATTACTATCAACTTAGTATCTATAATGCTACCATTTGGCCAAACTTTTAAAACTTCAAAGCAAAGAAAATCTTATCACTAATTTTCCAAACTATATTTTATTTTAAACACCTCAGCTGCTTACAAAGAATCCCACATTCAATGGATAATTTAAACTATATTCTAACGTTGTATTCAATGTAGTTTAGCTTATCTTATGTTCGGGTTACTCCATAAACAACTCTCATAGCACCAGTTCAAAAGACAGAATTCTGCTGGTTGTAACACATATTTGAAGATCTTTAGCAAGCAGTTACCTTTAGCAGGTAGTGTGACAGATATAATACCAATACTTTGGTATCTCATATTGCAACCTCATCTCATATTTCCATCTTTTCCTCTTCTTAAATTCCAGTATCAGGGCACTGCACACATATTTGTCAGGTTGTGATTTTGTTGAACATGTAAACCTACAGGAGACATGATAGGTGGAATTCAATAAAACATTGTGGTTAACAGTGCGATACTAAATGTACAAACTCAGGAATAACTTGCTTTGTTGACCTTATACAACAAAACTGAGCATATTTTTGACTGTTATGGACAGGTAGACTACAGTTGAAATGGTAATCTATTGTCAGGAAAGGTACCTCTCTAAGCAGCTAAAACACAGAGAGCTTAGTTAACAAGTGGATGAAAAATTATGTACATATACTTTTCTTTTCTGTAAAAAGATGCACAGATAATCTGCAAACCAGATAATTTGCACATGAACAGTCAGGAGTTAACTATATTTCAATTGTGAAAAAATCTGTTTTTACACTAAGAGGCAGAATATGTAATTTTACATAAAACAAGGTAAAAATGTATCATTAAGCTCAGATATGTAAAACATGTAACAAAATGTCATTACATGATAGCTAAGGGTATATTTCATTGACATGTATCATTTTAGTTATGTATAAGCAGAACATGTATTCTGCATGCATATACAGAGAAAAATGCAAAGAAAAATACTGGATGTTAGCACCAGGAACAGGATGACAAACGAAGAGCTGAACCAGAGGAGTGGAATAGAGGATGCGACCAAGGTGAAGAGGACCAAATGGAGCTGGAGAGGCCAGCTGGTCAGAATGCACCCGGATAGGTGGGTCTATGCAGCAACAGTATGGGAAAAACGAACAGAGGATACCCACGGGAGAGATGGTTGCAAGATTTTAATGCAGTGATGAGTGTGCAGTGAATGAGAATGACAAGAGACAAAGTAAAGTGAAAAGAAATGTGGGATAGGATAAAAACATAGTGATCTATAGATATAGTGCAGTGAGAAAGAGTGGAACGAAAAGTGTATGGCGTCATAACATCAGGATAAAGGGAAAGTAGGCACAGACACAAAGGGAAATTTAACTCAAGAGACTAGCTCACACTGTGAGAACAAAATACATTGAGCTCTATATGTGATAGGATATATTTGTCGTACGGGCTTGTTTATTTATTCTATTCTATTACAAGACTGCAGAAGCTGGCCCCATAGCTCAGTCGGTAGAGCACCTGCCTGCCGTGCTAGGGGTCCCGGGTTTGATTACTGGCATTGGGGGTGGGGATTTTTCTTCGACCAAGTTAATTCATCTTCCCCAGAGTCTGAAAGTGTGAATGAGAGTGTGAATGTGTGCATGATCTAATGATTAAAACCCAATGAATACAAATTAACACCTTCGATATTTTCCAAAGGAGAACGGCCGCCGATATGACCACTGCAGTTAAATGGAACAAATAACAAAAAGAGACTGTGCAGATAATATACTCAATAATGTTCAATTACTTCCTCTACCTTCCACAATGGAATTTGTTATTGGACTTGTTATTTGTTAAAACTATTGCAGATATATGAAGAGAAACCATAAATCTAATGTTTGATCTACAAGGAATTAGAAATTGATCTACAACAGTAACATGAAAGTTGAACTGACTCACCTGTTCCTGGAGGTCCATACAACAGAACACCCTTTGGAGGCTGAATTCCTAGGTTTTCAAATCTTTCTTTATGTGTCATTGGCAACACAACTGCCTCTATTAACTAGAAATAAAAATAAATTTCATTTGCAAAGACAATTGTATGAAGTTAAAAAAATATATATTAATTTAGCAACAAAATATTTAGTTAAGCTTACTAAAAAACTAAGCTTTTAAAAGCACTTAATGTGATTTACAAATAAATCTATAAGCACAAAAAATATGAAGCTATTGACAGTGAAGCAACAAATATATACAAATATAATAATCTGTAACATAAAACTTCACTTATGAGAAATGATGAAAATTTTCTTATTAATTGAAGAGGATCACAATTTTGTGAAATAATTCTTCACATCATCAGCTCAAACAGTCTCGTCAATATCACGCTCACTAGAGGTCACTATGTTTTTGCCAGTAATACCAAAATCTGAAAATGAAATAAACTTAAAAACAGAATCGACTGCCTGTGTTTCAAAATTCATTATACAATGTTTATTTTTTAAAATAAATATTTTTTCTCAAACCATTAAATCTATCGGACCATTTAATTGTTTTAATCACTTAACTTCTGGATTTATTTCATGGTTAAATGACCAAAAATGATTTGCTACAGCCGATTTATCAATCTGTTTGTACTTAATGTTACGAAAATGCTCTTTCGTTCTGATTTCCAAATTACATTTTGTCTTTCCAATATAAACTTTATCACTATCTAAACAATTAAAATGATAAATACCAGATTTTTTACTATCAGGAATTTTATCTTTTTTAAGGAAATGTAGTACATTTTTAATACTATATTTATTTTGAGGAACTAAAGTTAAGTGATGTTTGTGATTGAATTACCGACTCATTACTTTCAAATTATATCAAACTCTTTAAAAAAAATTTGAAAATGTTTAGTAACCCAAGCATGGTAAGCAAATTTTTTAAAATTATGATCGTCTTTTATTTTTTTAAGGGTAGAAATACCATTAAATGTTTAAACAAAGTGATAAATCGGCCATAGCAGATCATTCCTGAAGTTAAATTATTAAAACAATTAAATGGTCTGATAGTTTTAATAGTTTGGGAAAAGATATTTATTTTAAAAAATAAACATTGCATAATGAATTTTGAAATACCAGCAGTTGATTCTGTTTTCAGGTTTTTTTTTGTTTTCAGGTGTTGGTATAACCGGGATTCCTTGACAACAGAGTTTGTTTCTGTGGACTGAGGATGCAAGCGATTTGTTTGTGAAATCGATCTTCATTAGACAGAAGTATTAACACCAATTTCTTAAGATAAGTGAAGCCTTAGTAACAAATATTTATATTTGTGTAATATTTATTGCTTCACTCTAGCTAGCTTCATTTTCTACGTAATTATTAAAACAATTAAATGACCTGATAGATTTAATGGTTTGGGAAAATATTTATTTTAAAAAATAAACATAGCGTAATAAAGTTTGAAATACCGGCTGTCGATTCTGTTTTTAAGTTTATTTCATTTTCAGATTTTAGTAGTACTGGCAGAAACATAGTGACCTCTATTGAGCGTGACCTTGACAATGAGGCTGTTTGAGCTGATGATGTAAAGAATTATTTCACAAAATCGTGATCCCCATCAATTAATAAAAAAATTTGCATCATTTCTTATAAGATAAATGAAGTTATATGTTGCAAATTATTATATTTGTATATAAATCTATAAGCATTTAGACAAAAGGGAGAGAAGGAATAGTTAATAAAACATTCATTTTTCTCAAATATTATTAGCAATTTTGCTACAAAATACTAAATTTTTTTCTATACATCTAGAATAGATAGGAGAAGGCATTGTCTTTATCAAAACAGGAAAACTAAAAGAAGATCAATTTTGTGTCGCATGAGTTATTTTATGTGGCATACAAAACAAATCTAAAATAAACAGATAAAAAACTTCAATATTTAAAATTTTGATGAAGGTATTCACAAACATTAAAGAAAAAATGTATACATTTGAGAGGAAAAATTAGTACATGAAGTACACAGCACCTGAAAAATAAAATACTTCAATGTTTTATCATTTAAGGATCAAAAACAAATCAAACCAATGATGTAAATTCATAATTATAAAAACAAAAATATTGTAAATAATGGAGAGAACTGTAAGCATAACATTTAATTATGTGTGTTAAATTTATTAAACTAAAAACAAAATTATCAGATCACAGGATGCTTTTGAGACAGATATATAAATTCAGAAATGTTCAGAAATTATGATTCATTATTTAATGTTTGTATTTCAATTTGAATTCTATCAATATTTTATAAGTACTGTTGAGAAAAATGCAAGGATCATGTAACTAAAAAGGGTAACTAAATAAAAGTTTGTTGGAAAAGGAAGTTAGAAGTGGATAAATCTCACTAAACATCATTTGTAAAGCAGCCGGTGCAAACTAATAACTGTGGTTTTAGAATATTTGCATCAATGTTCAGGTCAGAAATGCTGTATTTAATTATAACTGCAACCTGCCAATTCAATGTGTGACATGGGTTAACATTTCAAGGTAAGATTTTAATGTTTTAGGTATATTTAATGTGTTCTGATATATATATATATATATATATATATATATATATATATATATATATATATATATGCTATTACTAGTAAACATCTACATGTGGCAACAGCACTATGCATGAACACTGAGCAGTGTTCATACACCTTTAATAGTTCGCACTTAAGTACTGATAACAAGCTAATGTCCCTCTGGTTTATTGGACTGTTGACATCCTCCTTATTTTTTGAATCCTGGAGCCATTATTGGTGTTATCTATTTGGGGCATTACCTCCTTCAAATACTGAATTGAACATTCTAATAAATAAAATTAATGCTTTTTCAATTAAGCTCTATACCTTCTAAAATCCCTCTGCTACACCATCATCATTTCTTTATTCCTTTCAATTACAATTTGTTCTTGCACCTCATTTATTCCCATCTGGCAATCAAATATTCAGATAGTATGAATTCTTCAATGGCAAAAAATTTAGTAGCCAGTTTCCTTCTCCTTAGAAGTTTTCATAAGTGTGTACACCAATTACGTAGAAAATGAAGCTAGCTACAGCAAAGCAATAAATATTACAAAATTTAGATAAATACCAACCTAAGAGAAATAATAATAATAAACATATTAATAAATAATTAAATCAAAAAGATTTAATTTTCACTAGAGCGAATAAAGGTAATAGAATTGTAATTTTAGATAAATTAGATTATATTAATATGTAAACCTTTTACTTCAAGGTGAAGATTTTATAAAAATTAGTAAAGACCCTTTAAAATCTTATATTACAAATTTTAATAAAATACTTAATGAAGTGAAAGTTATATTGGACAAAGAAAAACATTTTGTAAAAGTTAGTAATCCTGTTTTACCTAGAATTTAGGCCCTTCCTAAAATTCATAAACCTGGAAATAAAATGAGACCTACTGTTAATTGTATAAACTCACCAACTTACCATTTAGCTAAATGGTTACGTAAAAAATTTAGTAATTTTGATAAATTTGAAAGTTTAAATATTAAAAATTCTTACTAAAATTAGGCAAGTGAGTCAACCTTGTATATACTTTTCTCCACTTACAAGTTTTTTATGAAGACTAGTTTCTGGGGACTTCTCCCCTATCGTCAGTTCTGTGGTTGACTGATGATGCATTCGGTGTCTGCATCTGGCTTGGTGTTGTGCTGCCATCTAACGTCCTGGTAAGTTTGATGACGTCATCTACCGCAGGAATTTCAAAATTCATCAAGAGGTCCTGTTTTTTCGTAATAAATATGTTTTCCCAAATCTGTAGTTCCAGAGGTTTCTTTGCCTGTTTGATCAGTTCTATTTCTTGTTTTATGTTGTGATTCTCAGACCAAAAGTGATGTGCTACGGCCGACTTGTCCATTTGTTTGAGCTTAATATTTCTGAAGTGTTCTTTCATTCTTGTTCCTAGATTCCTTTTGGTCTTACCAATGTATATCTTGTCACAATCCTGACAACTCATTTGGTAAATGCCTGATAATTGAGTTTTCGGTGTGCTATTTTTTAGAGGGTGGTTTAGTAAGTTGCGGATGTTGTGTTTGTTTTGAGGGGCTAATTTTATGTTGAAGCTCTTAAATATCTTTTCAAATTTTTTGAAGTATTTTGGATGAAATGTAAATTTTCCATATCTGGTGTTTGGGTTTTCTAGTTTTTTTAACGTAGTAATGTCCCTTAAGTTTTTGTTTCTTTTGTGTCTGTAGATCAGTTTTTTGATGAAATTTGTGTTATGTTGTGTTATAGTTGTTCAGCATCCCTCCATTTATATTTTTTAATTTTAACTCATTTTATCTCTCTCATATATCCAGTATGAAATTTAACCTTAGCCTTTAATGGAAAATAATCTCAACTGTAGTTTTAAGGAATGGTGAGGAAATTTTAAGTTGTCTTCCACGACAATAACAAACAGTGCACCATAGACCAAAACCAGAATGACATGGAATGTATAATGCATAGTATGTATTTGCTAGTTTAATAATAATAATAATAATAATAATAATAATAATAATAATAATAATAATAATAATAATAATAATAATAATAATAATAATAATAATAATAATAATAATAATATTATTATTATTATTATTATTATTATTATTATTATTATTATTATTATTATTATTATTTGTACTTCCATATCTTACAATCTCAATTACAAGTTTTACAATTCTAATCTAGGTACAAATTTTTCCGCTGCTTATATTGCGGGCTGATAGTAGTGTTGGCTCCCTGGCCGTTTACCTCTATCCTAGCCCTTAAACGACCTTGAAGTAATGTTCTGATTGTGTCTTTCATTTCTTTACCTCTTACTTCCTTGCCCTTTTCAACCATTTCTCTTTGATTTTGTCAGCAAATTTCCCCACCTCCCTTATTCTTTTCTCTTTTCAACTTAAGCATTTTTATTGTTGCTACGTAAGCCCCTTTACTATCCCAGTCCTTATCCCATATTAATTTCCTCCAGTTTTCAATTTCTTTACACTCCACTTCATAATGTTTTATGCTTATTTTCTTTCCACATAGAATGCACTCCTTTGGTGAATTCCCTCTCAATATGATTCCTGTCCTTAACCAAGCTAAACCCTCTCTCTCATATTTATCACATATGTCTATATATGTTTCCCTTTCCCATTCTGTGTTTATTTTCAGATATACATTTAGTGATTTCTTACTTATCAGATTTCCCCACATCACTTGTCTGTCAATGTATTTGCTAGTTTGTGAGAATATAGGACTTTCTACACCTCAGCTTGCAGAAATATGAACACCAAAATATCTATGGTGTGGAAAGTATTAATGATTTTGTACATAAATGGTACGAACAAACCAGTGCCACATAGCAATCAGAATGATTATGAAAAATTTATTAGCAAATAATCTCTCTCAAAAATAAGGAAACTATTGTTAAAATTTAACTGTAGAACTTATCTGCAAAAACAGCTATCAACGCATCACATCTCAACATGGGAAATTTAATGAACATTTGCTTGACACTGCAAGTCAAACTTAGGTAATTGTGTATAAAACTCACTGACAAATAAAATGTACCGCTAATGGGGTAGCAGGCCAATGCAAAAACAAGAAAAACTCTGTGAACGTACTAAAGAATGAATATGAGCCAAAAATACTGCTTCAATGATGAGGCAAATATAATACCAAACAGCAGTTGCATTATTTTGTCTTGAAATTGTTCACAGTTGCTTGGCGGCCATCTTCGTAAATTTAAGCTATTATATTTTCAACACTGCATAATATGCAAAAACACAAATTCAGTAATGAACAAGAACCACCTGATGTCCTGCCTCAATCATCTTCAGGACATAACTTCAGATTGCTGAATATTACTGGGAAGTCCGAAAGCAAATGATGACAAATCAAGAGCTCCAGAACATTTGAATACTACTGCCAAGATGTAGCAGGAGGCCAGTGCAAAAGTAAGAGAAACTTTGTGAACATATTAAATCTTGAATATGATCTAAAATATACTACTTTAGGGATAGAGCACAAGTCAGTGTAAGAACAAGAACTTTGTGAACATAATAAATCATTACATTTATTTACAGATGCTCTTTTAACTGCTGTGAATATTAAATCACGAACACAATTTTAAGTTAAATTTAAAGGGAGTTGATTAATGACGCTAAACAACACTTTTAAATTTCCTGGAACATGTTTCGGAAGCTATTTTCCTCCATTGTCAACCAGACATCGATTGGTTCCCAGTACTGCAGCTGGCAATATTTTGTCATAGGTCTCTGGTGGCAGTTCAAGGAACTTACTGAACAAATCTTTCTGACGGATGTCGAAATTGAATACTTTGTTTCTATTTTTTGAAATGAAGGTTTTCCTGTTGTGAGTTTAAGTGGTTTTTTTCCCAAAAAATGTATGGCAGCTGCTGATTTTTTAAGTATTCCTTTGCTCTTGTTTCTAAGTTTCTTTTGATCTTTCCAATATAAATTTGACTACAGTCACAGCATTCAATTTGATATATACCATATTTTTTGTTAGATGGAATGGCATCTTTGATGTTTGAGCATAGTATGTTTCATAAGGAGTAATGGTTCACTGGTGCTAGTTGAATGTTTCGTTTTTTGAAGACCTTTTTGAATTTATCAAAGGCCCATGGGTTGCAAGTGAATTTTTTGACGTTCATTTTAGTATCTGTAGCTGGTTTCCTTTGGTAGCTTCTTCTTGTTTGCTAAGTTCACTTTTTTGGCTACTAATGATTTGGGAAAGTCTTTTTTGTGCTGTTTCAATATATTTTTTTTGTATTCTGTTTTGTATTATTCTGCTGTGAGAGGGATGTTGACCAGTCTGTGTGTTAAACTATTGAAGATTGCCTGTTTGTGGGATCTTGGGTTGTAGCCATTAGCTTTTATGTAGCTGTCTGTCTGTGCTGGTTTTCTGTAAATCAAATTTATATTGGAAAAACCAAAAGAAGTTTAGAAACGAGAGCAAAGAAACTTTAGGAACATAAAATACAAACAATTAGAAAAATCAGCAGTTGCCACGCATTTTTGGGAAAAAAAACACAATACTGTCATTGTTGCATTGTTGAGGTGAGGTGGCGTGAGGTACGAGTTCAAAGAGATGGGCAGTGCAGTGCGGAGATAAAAGCTCGTCGAAATGGAGGGGGGAACAAGACAGATTTCTGGAGAGTTCGTCTTTCTTCTAGCACCGTCTTGATTGTTTGAGAACATTCCGGATAGTAAGTAAGCTATAAAAGCCGCCGCCTGCCACTGGGAGACAGACAGTCAGTAATTGGACGCGTGTGCATGAACAGCTGTAAAAGTGAACTCCTTTGTGGTCGAAGACCTTGCAAGTTGTATGAGTTGGTGACAATTTCTGGACTGTCAGGTTGAACGAAGTGTGTTTCTACGGAAATAAAGAGCAATTTTTAGTGTTTGTAACCTGGACTTTTAATTTCACAAACCCAAAAAGTCACAATATAAATTCAGAACCAAAACTACTTAAACACACAACAGGAAAACAAGAACTGTCCACATGGAAACAAATCTTCATGTCAAAAAGTAGAAACAAAGTTTTCAATTTCGACATCCCCCAGAAAGATATGTTCAGCAAGTTCCTAGAACCTCCACTTGAGGGGACCTACGACAAACCATTGCCAGCTACACCACTGAGAACCAGTTGATGTCCGGTTGACAATGGAGGAAATAGCCTCCGAAACATGTTCCGGGAAATTTAAAAGTATGTGTTGTTTAGTGTCATTAATCGACTCCCTTTAAATTTAATGTATTACAACACAGTTTTCAATACTTTCAAGAAAGGAATTACAATTTTAAGTACTTGTAAAATGGCTCTTTAGCTCCCAAAAGCTAAAGGGAACATAATCAAGCAATTAATTACATATATCAGCCTGTATAAAACAGTAATTTAAACTCCCAAGGAGTTATAAAAATAGAATAGGTTAAAACTAATTAGTTTCTATTTTTGTTCATATGTGATAAGTTGGGATTTATATGCACTATAAAGTATGAATATATGCATGTATGTATGCATTTAAAATCTGCTAAATATGCTCTAAAGACTTATAAATACATTATTTCAACATTTAATCTTGAATCAAATAGTAAATTTTTAACACAGGCACTAATTAATTAATATTTACTAGTCTTTCTTTCAGTCTATTTTAGTAACAGTCAAATTTATTGCAATAAAAATATTTTTCACCATTTTCTGGAAGAAACATTTTGTCACTTAAAATGTTTTTATATTTCTATGAACAGTGTAGATGTTACGTAATCTACACTTTTTTGTTGCAGGCACCTATAACAATGGTATAAAAATAATATTGGTTTATTTTTGTTAAATAAAACCTGCAATCACTAACTCAAAAATCACATTAATTTTTAAAATATTCTGAAAATACAAAAATAAAACAATGTTTTAACACACTATATTTCCATCTGTTATTAAGAGTACAATTTCCATCAATCCATTATTCAATCTGTTTTACTCCTCTTCTTTGGCATTGTAATATTCCCATTCCAACTGCTCACATTTCAGAAATTATAATTAGCGTCATATTAGAACAAGTTTAAAATTAAGTGAAAATGATACTTTTTAATTCTTGGAGATGTAATTGTTGTGGCAGGCAGCTTCGTTTGTAATTAAAGTACAAAGTGTATCAAGTTTAATGATGCAACAGGCATACTGAACTTTAAAGATTAACTGCATTAAATTAATTAGGAGTCGATTAATGACACAAAACAACACTTACTTTTAAATTTTCCCGGAACCAGTTTCTGAGGCCTTCCCTCTATCTTCAGCCGGACATCGACTTGTTCTCATTGGTGTAGCTGGCAATATTTTGTCATCGGTCTCCTCTGGTGGCGGTTCGAGGAACTAGCTGAACAAATCTTTCTGGGGGATGTCGAAATTGAATACTTTGTTCCTATTTTTTGAAATAAAGATTTGTTCCCATGTGGACAGTTCTTCTTTTCCTGTTGTATGTTTTAGTAATTTTGGTTCTGGATTTATGTTGTGGTTTTTTTCCCAAAAATGCGTGGCAACTGCTGATTTTTCTAATTGTTTGTATTTTATGTTCCTAAAGTGTTCCTTTGCTCTTGTTTCTAAATTTCTTTTGGTTTTTCCAATATAAATTTGACTACAGTCACAGCATTCAATTTGATATATACCAGATTTTTTGTTAGCTGGAATGGCATCTTTGATGTCTGAGCAAATTAGGTTTTTTAAGGAGTAATGGTTCACTGGAGCTAGTTGAATGTTTTGTTTTTTGAAAAAGTAAAATATATGCATAAATATGCACTATAAAACCTCTGTAATAAACTCCATACAATGTGAACTGAATTGATTGCTTATATGTATATGTTTAACTATCATGCAAATATGCATGATATATGCAAATATGCAGAAATCTGAGCTCTAGTGATAAGTGTTAAGAAGGAGCAGCTTTTCAAATTTGACAAACTTGCCAGCCACAATAACAGTAGACTTCAATATCTAGTTTACATCAACAGAAAAGCAACCATGAAAATGTATTTTAGTTTACAGAAGTTCAAAGTAAGTTTCTGGATGGTACATGCCAATGTCTTTGGTGAAAGTAGGCTGCAGCTGTAGCATCACCATGTACCTTCTTTAATTGGTAAGTTGGATTTGGGATGCGGACATGGCGCAAGATAACACATCAGATGGGTAGATCACAGTTGACAAACTGAATTTACAAGTAAAAAGGTTAAAAAAAAACAGGACTACCCAGAGAGTTCTGGAAAGAATATGGCAAAACAAATGAAGGTGTAAGAGTTATGACGAAATTTCTAGAAGAAATACGGCAAGTGAATAGATTTCCGGAAAATTGGAAAGTGATTATTATTGCACCAATTTACAAAGGCAAAGAAGAAATTAGTAAACCACAAAATTCTAGGGGGATCAGTTTGCTAGCAATATTAGGGAAAATTTACACAGGAATAATGGCAGAAAGACTGCAAAGATGGACGGAGGCAGAAAAGAAGCTATCGGAATTTTAATCAGTATTCAGCAAAGGGAGGACAATAGATAATGTACTAATTATTAGAACAACAGTAGATAAATACACAAGAAGGAAAAGAGGGAGACTGTATGTTTTTTTATAGATTTTGAAAAAGCCTTTGATACAATAGTAGAGAAGCACTATGATGGAAATTACAAAAGAAAGGAGTCAGCAAGAAATTTATTATAGGACTAGAAAAAATTTATGAGGGAATAGAGTTTGGAACTAGAGTAGATAGTTAAATCTGGATATATTGAAGTGACGTCAAGTCAAGAGGAACACACGAAAATTAGATCCAGCCAATTTTAAAATCTGGACAACATGGAGGTAAGAAAGTTTACATTTGAAAATGTCAATGAACATTTCGGCAACAAGAAAGAAATAAAACAATATTTTAACGAAAGTGAAGCAGATGTGTAATAAATACGACTCATCTATAAATTAATAATTATTTCGCTTCACTGTGGTGTTCCAATACAGTTAAATCTCGATATTTTAATACTATATTTTGAGGAACTAAAGTTATACCAACTTCTTTAAAAATGTTTTG
The DNA here is from genome assembly GCA_030765055.1 of Mantis religiosa. NCBI lineage: Eukaryota > Metazoa > Arthropoda > Insecta > Mantodea > Mantidae > Mantis > Mantis religiosa. Next base: position 117,959,183 of record CM060949.1, on the reverse strand, counting down.
AAAATGTTTATTAATCCAAGGATGGTAAGTAAATTTTTTTAAATTTATAATCATTTTTTATTTTTTTAAGAGTAGAAATATCATTAATACTTTTTTGATATTTAAATTTTTCAATTTTCTTCTGTATTAAATCTTTATTAAAAGCATTAATTAAAGCAGTATTAATAATATGTTAATATTCTTTATTAAATTCTTCTTTATTCAGGGGTGTATTTATTAATCTATAAATCAAACTATTTTAATGATTTTCGTAACATTAGATATAAACAAATTGATAAATCAGCCGTAGCAGATCATTTTTTGGTCATTTAACCATGAAATATATCCTGAAGTTAAATTATTAAAACAATTAAATGGCCCCATAGATTTAATAGTTTGGAAAAAAAATTTATTTTAAAAAATAAAAATCGCATAATGAATTTTGACATACCGGCAATTGATTCTGTTTTTAGGTTTGTTTCGTCTTCAGATGTTGGTAATACGTAAATGCATAGTATCCACAGATGGTATCCTTGACAACGAATTGTGTTGACTGAAGATGTGGGCAAGTGTCCATGAAATTAATCTCACAAAAACATAATAGAAGTATTGTCATCGGCTTCTTAAGTTAAGTGGAGAATATTCACTAAATATTTTTATTTTTGTGGTACCAGGGTTACTATTTGCAGATGATTTGGTAATAGCATCTATAAGTGATAGGATTACAGAGAGCAATAAATGAAATTAGCAGCTACTGTAAGGAATGGGTGATAAGAATCAATATAAGCAAGTCAAAAATAGTAGTGTTTAACAAGGGTGATAAGTTAAGAAAAGATGAAAAGTGGTATCTAAATGACCAAAAAGTGAAGGTGGTAAAGGAGTTTGACTATTTAGGGATGAGACTGTGCTATAATGGAGGCTGGGAGCACATGGGCAAAAGATAAGAGTGAAAGGGCAGATAGCAATATCTGGGGTAAGGAGCTGTAAATATAAATTACCAGATGTCAGTAAAGTGGCATGAAAAAAATCTATGAAGCAATAGTTGAATCAAAAATGACATATGGTGTGGAGTTGTGGGGGGCTAATGAGATAAGAAACCATGTTGAGATACTAGGTCTGAATAAGTTAACGCCAAATGGAGTAGCTAGAGTGGAACTTGGAAGACCCTGCAGAAGTGGCATAATTATAGAAAGATGTTTAAAATATTGGTATAGTTGTATAAAAAAGGATGATGAAAATACATTAAAGATCTGCTCAGTTTCTTCTCGGCAGGCAGTCAGGTGAAAAGATGATTAGATATCAACATTTTGGGAGTGTGTATCTCTCCCATCATCAGGATATTTATAAAATGTTATAACCACAAATGAAACATTGGATACAACACAACTATAAACAAAGACAAAACACTATCAAAATTCGCATTACTGAACAAAAGACAGTTTTCAGTATTAAATGTCAGGTCAGGAGATGGCGTGAGTATAGAAAATTATGTCAAAGAAACGTAACTACTTGATTATCAAGCTGTATTGATCTTTGCTTCTTAAATTGATGGATTTCCATTTTTAAGGCCGGTTTCCAAGAGGAGCTGAACTGAAATCCAGCATCACGACTAAGCGTGCTCCTTTCAGAGGAAATCTCCAAAGCCTCCTTAATTCTCCGCTCCCAGTAACTGTTGCATTTTGCCAAGATGGTCGTCTCCCGAAAATTGGCTCTATGGTCGTTATCAATACAATGCTCTGCCACCCAGAGTTGCATTAAACGAATGCTCCGTTCATGTTCGATTATTCTAGTAGTAATGGTTCTCCCAGTTTGTCCTATATACAGTGTTCCACATTCACAGCTTAATCATGATGCTGGATTTCAGTTCAACTCCTCTTGGAAACCCGCCTTAAAAATGGAAATCCGTCAATTTAAGAAGCAAAGATCAATACAACTTGATAATCAAGTTAAGTAGTTAAGCTTCTTTGACACAATTTTCTATTAAATTTATTGGGAGTCGATTAATGACACTAAACAACACTTACTTTTAAATTAATTAATCAACTCCCAATAAATTTAATTTATACAACAACACTGTTTTCAACACTTCCATGAAAGGATTTACAATTTTCTATACTCACGCCATCTCCTGACCTGACATTTAATTTACTGGAAACAGTCATTTGTTCAGTAATGAGAATTTTGATAGTGTTTTGTCTTTGTTTATAGTTGTGTTATATCCAGTGTTTCATTTGTGGTTATAACATTTTATAAATATCCTGATGTTTATAGTTGTGTTATATCCAGTGTTTTATTTGTGGTTATAACATTTTATAAATAACCTGATGATGGGAGAGATGCACACTCCCGAAACGTTGATATCTAATCATCTTTTCACCTGGCTGGCTGCCCGAGAAGAAAGTGAGCATATTTGTCGCCAGGAAAGCTTCGGGTCTTATTTTACATTAAAGATCTGTTTAGAACAACAGAAGAATTCAACATGTAAAGACAGCTGGTGGGCAGAGCTAGAGAGAACACTGGTCAATATAGGGATGGGCAATATCTGGCATGAGAGAGATAGAAATTTAAAAGGTTCTTGGACAATTATTAAGAATAGGATAGAGGACACTGACAGACAAGTGATGTGGGGAAATCTGATAAGTAAGAAATCACTAAATGTATACCTGAAAATAAAGACAGAATGGGGAAGGGAAACATATATAGACATATGTGATAGATATGAGAGGGAGGGTTTAGCTTGGTTAAGGACAGGAGCCATATTGAGAGGGGGTTCACCAAAGAATAAGGGAGGTGGGGAAGTTTGCTGACAAAATCAAAGAGAAATGGTTGAGAAGGGTAAGGAAGCAAGAGGTACAGAAATAGAAAATAAAATCAGAACATTAGGTCAAGGTCGTATAAGGGCTAGGATAGAGGTAAACGGCCAAAGAGCCAACACCACTATCAGCCCATAATATAAGCAGCGGACAAATTTTTACCTAGATTAGAATTGTAAAACTTGTAATTGAGATTGTAAGATAGTACAAATAAATTGTATTATTACTCTTAATAATTGGCAAGTTAATACACCTACAGTCCAACCCCCCTCCCTCCATTTTTAAGACTTCCACCATGAAAGTTTTACCATCTGAATGATAAAATCAACTGTTTTACAATTTAATAATAAAAATATATTAATATTTTGTGACAAAACAGCTAGTTTCTGTTTAATTTGGAAAGAATTATACATTCTAATTAAGTATTGAAATATTCAAACAGATATCTTTGAAATAGCTCATTCCACAAAAATTATTTGAAATACTTTAAATATTTTCAGAAAATTTACATTTTTTGCATAGGATGTTTTTGTCTCTTTCCAATGGTTTAAAGTTACACATTTCACTAACCATATATCATAAATAGTATTTTACTCGATATAAAGAGCCACTTTTGAGAAAATAAAAAATTATGAAAAGTAAAGGGTTACTTGCAAAGGATCATTTTCTTGAAAATGTTTTTTTTAAGATACTGAAGTTAAATACCAAGTCTGCCTGTCTCTTTCTCTCTCTCTCTCTCTCAAATATTGACTTTTTTCTAAATATACTTTTTTGCTAGAGAAAAGAAATATCTCATTGTTACATTCACATAAATTTTCTATCTGCTTGATTATTTTTACATAATTTCAACAAATTATTGTTACAAAAGCTCATTTTCATATCTAATTTGAGATGAACATATGAATCAACAGTTTTGTTACACAATGTGGCAGATACAGAGGTGTAAACAAATCAATAGTCAGATCATTAACACTGTGAGAAATAGCTAAATGACACCTCTTTATAAAAACAACGAACTAAATAATTGTCACCAATAACAATGGATAACTTGAAAATAGCGAATGTCATAAAAAACTTAATTGCAATATTGTCTCTCGGTTAATGCTTACCAGTTATACAAAATTCCTTCCCAAACATTCCAGATATACATTCATTTGTTCATATAAATGTCTTCAATTAATAAAAAGACTAGTGCACAAATGCATGAGACCTTTCCCCACAAGAGCTCTTTGTTTGGATTCAAGTAATCTCATATGTGCATGTTTGCTGAAATCTTGATCCTGAATTTTTGTGTGTAGCCTTATCCACTTATGTGGAAGAGAAAGTAAAAACTTTTATCAGTTTTTGAAATATCACATGATTAACACTTATTAGAGCTATTAACTGTGTTTTTTAACGTACACAAACTATGTGAGCGTGCATTTTGTGTCTGTATGTGTGTGTGGGTGGAGGGGGGGAGGTAGAATCAGAACTGAGCAGCTGAAGATCAATGGCTCAATCCCAGCCATGGTACTGAATTTTTCAGTTCTGATTCTAGATCAGTTTAGACAGGAATGCAATTAGCAACAAGAGCTATAGTTTCTGCAACGCATAGAGAATAGTTGAAAAATATTCACTACTATTGAATACAAATAAGAAAAACATCAGTTGCAAGAAAACACAAAAGTAGTTCTATATGGACACTTATTAGAACTGCTATGGAAGTAACAACACTATATATTCTAAGCTTAGGTTCCAGTCACACAGAAAATGAAGCTAGTCACAGCGAAGCAACAAATATTACACAAACAAAAATATTTGTAACAGAGTCTCCACTTAACTTAAGAAGTTGATAATTCCTTCTTCTTTAGAAAAGATCGATTTTGAAGGCACATCACCTTCGTCTTCAGTTTACTAAACTTCCTTCTTCTTAAGTTAAGGGGAGACTCTGTTACAAATATTTTTGTTTGTGTAATATTAGGTTCCAGTTCTTTACCATTTAATGTTACAAAACCTTTTAGAAGACATTTTTAGTAGAAATTTGCATACCTCCTGAATTTGCTTATCAAGTCCTCCTATATCAGAGTACTGCTCTGTAGGCCTCTCATCAACTTCCATAGCTTTTACACGGGCATCATATTCTGCAGGCAGTGTCTCTAGTATGAGATAGGAATCCTTGTTCACACCTACCAAATCACCTGGCTTCAGTTTCTCTGCATCCACCAACCCAATGACAGGCAGGAAATATGTCTTAAAAATATAAAAGTACGAAAATCCAATTTCACATTTAAAAAAAATTAATAATAAAAAAATGTTCAAACTATCAAAAGAGTAAAATGGAGATTATACTTATTAATTTTTTGATGAGTCGTATTTATTATACATCTGCTTCACTTTCATACCTATTTTGAGGACATGTTTCACAAATCATCATTTGCATCTTCGGCTGTTATGCGACTAAAGCTTGATGTGTTATAAATACGACTCATCTAAAAATTAATAATTATTTCGCAACACTGTGGTGTTCCAATACAGTTAAATCTCGATATGGAGATTCTACGTTTAAAAAAGATGCAAGCAGCAATTTTTATAGCAGAAATTTATTAATATTTCTTATTTTAAAAAGCAACTTAAAGTTAATGTTGTTTGCTAAAGCTCTGGATCTTGGACTTCATCCATTCTCCGTCTGGCATACCAATAAGATGTTAGTTGCATGTACAGATCTCCTATTTTTGGAATTGCTTGCCATAGTAATAAATGTTCTTTGTCCATAATTGAATTTAGAAGTTTACTAGGATGCATTGAGGAATATATATTTATCTTATGAAAGTGTGTAAGTTCCAGCCTCACAATAATAATAAAAAAAAAATTAAAACAATTTTTTGTTCATTTCTCAACACAATCTCCAGAGAGGCCAATACATTTGTCATAACTGTAGTCAATATGGCTTGCATCAATTAAATTTTGTGTTCATTAAAATCAGAATGCTTTTGTTGTCAACATCAGATAGAGTATTATTTAACATACAGATTTTTTTACTAAGGTAACTGCAAAATAGGAATGAACTTAAGGAGGGACTAGGCATGGCTGGTTTATCGCTGACTAGCCAGTAAGGAGAGTGTGATGTTGTACGGTTAAACAGGCAGACTGGCCAACTTTGCCGAACCCTATGGCTAATTTATTTGCGCACTCAAAAGATACTAATGACAGAATTATTTTGTTGTTCTCATGTCATAGAGATATTTTTTTCTGAGGGTAACTGTCCAAACCCCATATTTGTAGCACATCTGGCTTTGGAGATGGGGAAAGATAAGACACCTGACTACAAAGAAAAGAATCAGGTCTATGAAGAAAAACAGACATGTGCATTTTGTAACTTGCCTTCAGTAAAGTGGTGACTTTTGTCACAGTGCAGGCATGCTTTTCTAAGGTAGTAAATATGTCGTTTATGAAACCCAGTAATAGCGTGCCTAGTAGTGACTGTGAGACAACTCGTAAAACTTTACATAAGCAGGCTAGAAATATTTTTCATGTGTATTCTTTTTCCAAACAGGTATCAAAGACATTTTTGAGAGTACAAATTTCGCTCAGAGTTGAAAATTAACGGCACAAGTTTGTCATGCGAGTGTCCATTCTGTGATGAATATTGTTAAAGGCAAACAGTTCACCAAATCAGGGGAAGTTCTCATATTTAAGTCTCCTGGAAAATATCGAGGAGCTAAAAAACGTGCTAACAAACGATTTTCAAAAGTGTGTTTTACATAGAAAAATTTATGATTTAATGACAAGGGTGAATATCCAACTGCCAAAAGGCTGACCAATTTAATGAGGGAGAAAATAGAATATATGGACTCTGTATCTTCTATGTATAATATTCTGAAATCTCTTGGGTTCAAATATAGGAGAACCAATGATGCTCGCAAATTTCTGCATGAAAGAAGTGATATTGTTGCTGCAAGACTAAAATTTCTGGGCACAATGCACAACATTAGAAGTACAGGTGATTAATGGTGTAAAAATTATTCATAAATACATATTTGTATCTTCTGTATTTATTAAATATTTAATTAAATAAAAATTGGTTTAAAGTCCATTGCAGGCAGTATATAATTATGGCATTATTAAAGTAGAGACTATATTCACAAATCATTGAAATGTCACTATTTTGTTTCATTGTAGCAAATGCCATTCTTTTGTTGAACACATCTGAGTCATTTTGTTTTTTGTGCATACGAACAATAGCTGTTTAAGTGAACTGTTCTCCAGTTCAAAGTTTTAAGGTTCAGTTTGTGCTACCACACGAAAATCATTGTGTATGTTCTACAACACATGCTGAAATATTAAGTGAACTTCTCTGTCAGCATCTGTATGTCCATCTCAGATCACTTGTTAAGTGGATTCAGTGAGATAAAGACAGATATATCTTCCATCTCTGTCGCCAGCTCACTGTGGAACTGGCAACGCCAAGAGAGTAGGATCACCGTATTGGCTGAACCCATGTTCATTCTTATTTTGTAGCTACTCTAATGTGATTAACTAGATTCAATTCTAATACAAAGATTGGAGAGAAGTTTCTTTTGTGTGATGCGAGAATATTTTCTAAGTCCCAAAGTGCAGGTATATGCATGTGCAAGCATACAACCTGCAGGTTTTCATGTTGCAGCCAACATGAGAAAGTTGGGTAACACTTGTAGCCAACCTCTGCAAAAATGCCCCAGACATCTGTCCTACACCGGTGTAGAAAGACACGTGTATGCAATTAGAGTAGGTCAGTTTTGGAATATACTGATATTTCCTCTCAGTTTTATTGCTTTACAAAAGTAGGCTTACTGTCCAGCAGAAGTACCTATTGTACTTATTAAATTTATTGGGAGTCGATTAATGACACTAAACAACACTTACTTTTAAATTTTCCCGGAACTAGTTTCAGAGGCCTTCCCTCTATCTTCAGCCGGACATCGACTGGTTCTCATTGGTGTAGCTGGCAATATTTTGTCATCGGTCTCCTCTGGTGGCGGTTCGAGGAACTTGCTGAACAAATCTTTCTGGGGGATGTCAAAATTGAATACTTTGTTCCTATTTTTTGAAATAAAGATCTGTTCCCATGTGGACAGTTCTTCTTTTCCTGTTGTATGTTTTAGTAATTTTGGTTCTGGATTTATGTTGTGTTTTTTTTCCCAAAAATGCGTGGCAACTGCTGATTTTTCTAATTGTTTGTATTTTATGTTCCTAAAGTATTCCTTTGCTCTTGTTTCTAAATTTCTTTTGGTTTTTCCAATATAAATTTGACTACAGTCACAGCATTCAATTTGATATATCCCAGATTTTTTGTTAGATGGAATGGCATCTTTGATGTTTGAGCAAATTAGGTTTTTTAGGTTTTTTTAGGTTTTTTTTTTTCAACTGGTGCTAGTTGAATGTTTTGTTTCTTGAAGACTTTTTTGAATTTATCAAAGGCCCATGGATAAGTGAATTTTTTGAAGATCATTTTAGTTTCTGTAGCTGAGAGGGTTGTGGTTTCCTTTAGTAGTTTCTTCTTTTTCGCTAAGTTCACTTTTTTGTCTACTAGTGATTTGGGAAAGTCATTTTCCTGTGCTATTTCAATAATTTTGTTGTATTCTATTTTGTATTCTTCTGCTGTGAGAGGGATGTTGACCAGTCTGTGTGCTAAACTATTAAAAATTGCCTGTTTGTGGGATCTTGGATTGTAGCCATTAGCTTTTATGTAGTTGTCTGTCTGTGTTGGTTTTCTGTAAATGCCAAAGTTTATTCTATTTTTATTTCTGATTATTTTTAGATCTAAAAATGGTAAATACTCGTCTTTTTCAACTTCTACAGTGAACTTGATGCTTTTTTTCTTGAATATTTAAAAGTTTTAGTGCATCACTGATGTGTTTTTTTGGCACTATGGCAAATATGTCATCTACATATCTTTGCCAGAGTTTGAACATCCATGGGAAACCTTTAGTGATCCTTATTTCTAGTGCACTCATGTACAGAGGAGACCGATGACAAATATTGCCAGCTACACCAATGAGAACCAGTGGATGTCCGGCTGAAGATAGAGAGAAGGCCTCTGAAACTAGTTCCGGGAAAATTTAAAAGTAAGTGTTGTTTAGTGTCATTAATCGACTCCCAATAAATTTAATTTATACAACAACACTGTTTTCAACACTTCCATGAAAGGACCTATTGTACTGTTAGAAGTGAAGGCTGTTTGTTCTGTGCGATCTTCAAATATTTAAGATTCGTTCAGTACTTTTTGAAAATCGGAAAATGACTTGACAAATCAGTAAAATGGACTTCTCATTTTATTTTAATAATGAGGAGGCCTGCTTTCAATTATTATTTGACGAGGGTTTACTGAGGACTCATGTTGTGTTCCGAATACAGTGCAGCCCTGAACCCCATCAAGAGATGGGACCACAAGTACCCTGAATTTTGCTGCAGGTATGTAAATGGTGATATGAGGCAATACTGTTGTCACCATTGATACTAATATATAACTTGTATTTAATCTAATTATCTTTTATTTTAGAACTGGACATGAAAAGGTAACTCAGTCCATGTGCAAGGGAACACGGTTTGAACAGCTAACTTATCGCCCAGTCAAATTTTGTTATTCGTGCACTGCTTTGCACATAAACAATCCTACAACACGACGATAATTGAGTGTTCCATAGCAGATACATGTATGAGCTCAGGGACTATATCGCACTGGTTCGGTTACTGCCGCGAAGTGTGCACGATGTCCAATGACACTAAGTATACAGCAAGGGGGAAAATTGGTGGTCCCGGCCATGTCGTTCAAATCAATGAGTTCAAGATAGGACGACGTAAGTTTCATCGTGGGCGCATCGTAGAGGGCAACTGGATCATGGTGGCGATCAAAATGGAAACAAATGAGGTGCGGATGACGATATGCCCCAACAACATAAGGTATGTAAATACACTCTACAATTGAATTGCAGAGCACGTAGAGTTCACGAGCACCATTCACATCGATGCCTGGTGGGGGTACTATGGGTTGATGGATGGTTTGCTGTGCTCCTCGCAGTGAATCACCCAGTGCCCTTTGTTGATCCAGTGACAAATGTGCACACAAATAACATAGAGTCACGCTGGTGAGGACTATAGCATCGTCTAACAAAGGGCGGCATTCATAAGGACGTTGCAGATGCTCACATTTCTGAGTATTTGTGGCACAATGTAGAAAATGATCAACACATCTGTTTCAAGAATTAATTGAAGACATTGGGCAGGTCTACCCTGTAGTGTAACGAGTGCATTTAGTATTTAGGTTAGGGATAGGTATGTTTACTGTGATTAGTTAGCTAGTTAATGTATATTAGGGACTACTATGTGTATTAGGTATTAGCTAGGTAGTGCAATTTAGGTACTACCATGTAGTTAGTTTGCTAGATAGTGTAATTTTGGGACAAATAAGACTGTTGGCAGCATTGTGTTCAGTGGTGAAGCAAGGATAGTTTGGCTGCACTGAATTCTTCAATACAGCTGCTACATATGCAGCAAGTAAATAAACAAACAATTAAGTTATGATTTCAGTAACGTTAAAAGAATGCGCTCCAGCGCAAAATTGCACTAAAATGTAAAGAAATTATATTAAACATCATGGTTGTATATAAAAACATCAAAAAGTGTGAAGGACTTAGAAAAAATAGCCACATCACATATTAGAAAGAAGAGCCTCAGTCCTATAAGTAAGTCAATCACTATCAGTACATGTGTTTCCACTGATACAAGCAAACAAGTCAAATAAACAAATGTCTATGGATATCTGCAAACACAGTCAAATCACAGAAAAATAGAAAAAAAAAATCTATGTTAAGCCTATACATTTGCATTTTATTTAACATTAATGAATTGCACCGCATTATCAGTGTTGGAACTTGAAATGCTATTCACAAGTACTATCTGAATATGTTAAACAATGTTGGTGGTTCTTAATAAAAAATTGGCAGTTGGTTTTTTCACAATATATCACTTATTTTTTTATTTTTCTAGTTTTGGGAGCAACTGTTCCATTTCCAACCTTGAAATCGGACTGCCCTTGTTATGGTTGCATGCAGCCTTCTGTCTGGTGATGGAACAATGAACCTCTTTACTTAGTTGTCAACTGTCTTTTTGTCCTATCATGCTTTTTAATTATTGCAGATTTCAATCTAGGTTAAAAAGTGATGTGTGAAAAAAACTGACCGCAAAGTTTATTAAATAATTTGGAGATCATTCCTCCAAAAAATCAATAGGAAGTTTTAATTAAAATACGGAAATTCAGTCACTTCCAGTTAAACCAGAAATTGCAAAAAGTCCATGAAAGGTAGAGTCAGAACTGAAAGATTAGCAGAATTGAGGATGACTAGTCACTTGAAAGTTGTTCTGAAATTGATGATTTTGCTGCTCTTATACAGGAGCCGTCCTTACTCTCAAGTGCACTTACAACTTAAGATATTTTGTCACATTGGTGACAGTAATAAAGGGCTGCATTCAGCCAATCCCCCATCAACTAAGCATGAGATGAGAAGGAAACACACAGCAGATGCAATCTCCATAGAGATATGACCATAAGAAGGGGCCCCATCAAGTAAGCATAAGATGAGAAGGAAACGCACAGCTGATGCAATCTCCATAGAGATTTGACCATAAGAAGGGGCTTTCAGACACACCTTTTTAACTTAAGATGTGAAAATATTCATACTATGGAAAAATAGATGAATTTGCTCACCATCCTATGAAGGTCATGGGCGAGGCAGGTAAAATGTATCTGTATTTGTATTTATTTTTCATCCTTTGGAACATAATACATATGATATAGGACACGTCAGTTCAAGATACAAAGATAAATATAAAAAGTTACATATGACTAAAAACTGTAACAGATACAGAATACAACAAAAGTCTAAAATAGAAAAAGCAAATAAATATAAACTATATAAAGACCATACAGAAATGCTATATAAAAGTAATTGTACACGAATGTGGAGTTTACTCTAATTCATGACTTAATTCAATTTATTTTGTCCTTTTGATTGATATCAGACACATCATAGTATAAAAATTACATTAATGTCCACTGTCAATGTTTACAATCACTTAAAATGTATAAGGCTGTTCATTTGTTTAATATTTACATGCTAGAGGTGATATTTGATGTTTTTTGAATAATGGCCTGCAATATGTTCTGTTATCCACCCCACTTAGTATCCTTATCGCTCTTTTTTGAAGTTTAAAGACTCTATCTGCCTCCCCCCCCCCCCCCCCCCCCCAGAACACTATCCCATATTGTAACTGACTGTGAAAGTAACCATAATATATATTTTTCAATGCTGCTAAATTTATTAAGCTTTTCAAATGTTTAAGCAAATAACAAATGGAACTCAGTTTATTTCTTAAATGTTGAATATGTGTGGTCCATTTGATGTTCTCATTCATATGTAATCCCAAAAATTTTGTTTCATTATTGTAGCTAATGGCTGTTTTATCAAATATTATTGGAGGTTTGACCACATTTCTACTTTGGTAAGTATGGAATGAAATGGCAACAGTCTTATCCTTATTTATAATTAGTTCATTCGTCTGAAACCATGTGTGCAGTTTACATAGAGTATCATTGAGTTTGGTCTGTACGCTTTCTTGATTGTTTCCTTTTATTAGGATGTTAGTGTCATCTGCAAATAAAATAACATCTGTGGAATTAATGGCAATTGGCAAACCATTTATGTACAATGAAAATAACAAGGGGCCCAGGACTGAGCCTTGTGGAACTCCTCGCCTAACTTCTCTCACTTTGGACTGAACTGTATTTAATTTTCCTTTATTTTCAAACTGAAGTTCTACAAACTGTTTTCTATCGCTTAGATAGGATTTAACCCAATTATTCATAATACCCCTAAAACCATATTTATTTAATTTCCCGTAGTATTTCATGATCTAAAACATCGTATGCTTTCGTTAAGTCTAAAAATAAACCCACAACTACTAATTTTTTATCAATAGCTTCTTGAATTTTATTTATTAAACTGTCCATGGCTGTTAAGGTAGATCTGTTTTTTCTAAATCTGTTTTGGGCCACTAAAAGAATATTGTATTTTGAGATGAATGATATCATTCTATTATGAACCAGTTTTTCAAATATTTTAGAAAATGATGATACGATTGATATTGGTCTGTAATTTTCTCTTTTATTCTTCTCCCATTTTTTATAAAGTGGCTTAATTTTTGATACTTTTAACTTATCTGGAAATACACTCGATTGCAATTATGCATTATAGAGACTGACTAGTGGCTTAGCTATTTGATGTATAACTTTTTTAATGATAGCATCTGGTACTTCAACTCCAGATGAATATTTGGCCTTCATACCCTGGACTACCCCTTCTAATTCCAATTCCATAACAGGCAATATAAAAATTGATTGACTGCATTGCTTTATGTTGTTACTATTCTCCTGACACCCTATATGGTTAATATTTTGAACTACTAAGTTTTCTGCAATGTCTGTGAAATAAGCATTAAAAGACTCTGCAATTTCCTCTGGATTTGTGATTATTATTATTATTATTATTATTATTTATTATTATTATTATTACTATTATTATTGATATTTAATTCATTAATATTGATTTTTGGGTCAGATTTTCCAGTTTCTTGGTTAACTAATGTCCAAAGGGCCTTTGTTTTATTGTTAGAGTTTAGTATGAATCTTTCATTTTCCCTTCTTTTGGCTTCAGTTATAATGGTTTCATAGATCTTTCGGTACCTATTGATATACTCTTTGGTCTCATTATTTACTTCTCCATGTTTTTCTAGCCTGGACAAAAACTGGATGTAATTATTCCCTTTGTTATCCACCCTTTCTTTTTTTGTGATTTAAAGCATTTCTTTACTAAAGGAAAAGCTATATCAAACCAATACAGAAATGTGTTTAGGAAGTTCTCAAATTTTTAAGTTAACATCAATTTCATCAAAGACATTATCCCATGTTTCCTTTTCCAATAAAGTATTAAACAGTACAATATTATTTTTACTAAAGTTTCTTTTAGAAATAGTAATGGGTTTATCCATTCTTTTAGATACTCGAGTTTTAATTTGTAGTATTTGTGCCCAGTGATCAGAAAAACCTAGATCTGTGACAGTAGCTTGCTGTTCAAATTTTGTTTTGTTAATAATTATTACGTCCAGTAACCAGGTTGATCTAGTGGTCGAGTTTACTGTATTAATCAAGTTATAACTAGCGATCAAATCTTTAAGCTTAGTTTAGCAGTTTCACACATGAAATTTACATTCCAGTCACCACATAATATTACAGTTCTGGTTTTCTGTATTAAACCATGAAGCATTGTGTCCAACTTAGATAAAAATGTTTCAAAATGACTATCAGGGGATCTATAAATACAAACAATAACTATATTATGATTACTGATTTCTATTATAGACATCTCAAATTGTTTGTCTTCTTTTAAGTTATTAAATTTAGTTATATTTCTTGTTTTCAAATGTGATTTAACATATATACATGACCCCCCATGCCCCAGCTTTTCCCTACAATATACATCTGCTAATATGAAGTCACTGATTTTACTTATTGCTAACTGTGATGATGACATCCAATGTTCAGTAAAGCACAATATATCAACATCTTTAAAATCTCTATCCAATAATACTTCTAACTGTATCAATTTATTATTTAAACTCTGGACGTTTTGAAGCAAAAGATAAAAGATATTTTCGTTACTAACCTTTTTACTGCAACATTCAAATGGATTTTGCCTCTAAATTAACATATTATTTGACTTTTCTCTATGGTCCAATTGACCCTTGTCCTCTGAGGTACCTACTACAGTCACATCCAACATTTTGTTCCCTAGTTTCCCTTCAATTTTATTAGGCAGACTTTGTGCATTCTGTTGTATAGTTTTAAAGTACTTACGCCCAGACTTTGCTGGTGAAGAAGTGCCTAGTTTTTTGGGTTAGATACAATGGAATTTTTAGAGACTGTTGAATCTGTTAAGCATGCATCTACATCATTATTTACTGGACTAGAGAAATCCAAGATGGCCCTACATATACTTATGCACAATACTTTATTTCCACGCTTGTTGAAATACAAGCCATGTCTAGTATAGAGTTCTCGTCGGGCATTAAAAGTTTTAATTAGTTTTACATGTGAATATTTTCTGCACATATAGGTTATGTCATTGTTCACTTGAATTATTTGTCGGTTTACCCAAGAATGCGGACCTAAGTCATGTCTCTGAGGAAGTTTCACTATAACTACATTGGTATGCTTGAGTTCTTTTATAGCATTTTCAAGATTACACACAACTTTATTTGCATAACTCCCTACATCGTTACAACCCGCCATTATCACAACATTATCTGCTTTTGTATAGCTTAGGCACTTTTCACTAATGTTATTAATCACTTCCTTGGCTTTTGCACCTGATTTTACTACACCACAGGCCTGTATGTTGTTACTATCAGAGTCCCTGTTCATTTGCTGCGCTAGATTTCTTCCGTGACTGTCAGCCAGTATAAGCACTCGACGACCTCTTCTCTTCTTGCTGGCCACAGGACTTATTGCAGAGGTACTTTTGTTAAAAGGGTCCTCGTGGCTTGCACTGTCCAAAACTGCAAATTTGTTGTAGCTGCAGAAAGACGCTGATGGTTGTTGCTTATTTGTCGCTCGCCGGTTTTGTTTGGTTACAGTTGTAACCCAGCTGTTTTCCGGTCGTTCGCTCACTATACTTTTGTTACTCTTCGTCGATCCTGATTTATTGGTTATTTCGTGTTTCAGTTTTTCAATTTCCATTCTAGCTTCTTTTAGTTCTTTCTTCATCACCTCAATTACCACTTGTAGTGACACCATCCTATAATACAAAATACCCAGAGACCACAACAGAGATAATGCATTATTACATAACTGTGCAACTGTAGTGTAATTTATTTTATTCTGGAAGTTCTAAAGTTAGAAGATATGATTTGTCTGCGCCTTCTGACACATCCAATGTGTCTTCCACATGCATCTGTAGTTTCATCCACAGAAACCCATATTTCCTTATTTACTGTATTCTGTCCTATACTGTTGAGCATGTCATACTTAATATGAGACTTGGAACAGAAATATTGACTTTGCTACCAATACAAGATCTAGGAAGTGGCACAAATTTTCACTTGATTCATGTGTCCTGGTAAACTTTAAAATTTAATTCTAATCTACAAATTTAACTTAAAAATATCCAATGTAAAAGACAACTATCAGAACAAAATTAGGGTTACTTCATAAAATATAATTACATGTCACAAACTTCACTTATCTTTTAAGAAAATGATGAAATTTCCACAGAATTCAGATTTTTGCGAAACTAGTCTCTTGAATTCTGTGGAAATTTCATTAATTTTTTAAAAGATAAGTGTAGTTTGTGACAAATAATTTGATTGAGTACTGATGACCTGGAATTATATTACAGGCATGTTTATGACTGGAAACTGGGTTGATTGGAAACAATTTGCAGGTGCATTAAAGAAAGTGGAGGAGTCCAAGAATATCATCAAGGAATTGAGTGTGCTTATTAATGAACAAATTGAATAGATTTCAAGATCTGAAATCAATATATGCCACTTGACATCACACTAACAAATCACAAAAGATCATGGACAGTGTTTGGACAACTTAATTACCCAATTTTAAGGATCAAGTTTTTCTTATTTTATCACTATTTCAAGCAATGTATGAACAGCCTTGATGTTTCAATAAAACAGTGTTTATTGTACAACTAAGCAAAGGACATTTCAAAAACCAGCCAGTTCAAAATTTGTGCTTAAGTGGTTACTTCAGGGCTTCTTGATTGATTTGTATTTTAATAGGGTGAAATACAAAGTATCATCTCATTTTTAACCAATTGTATATTGATGACTGAAATGAAACTGTTAGTAAATGTAAAAAGAATAGCATCTATAAAATCTTGGGTGTTGTGAAGATTACAAATTTTTCAGCTGGTGAAACAGTGGTTGAAGACATGGAAGTCTTGGCTGCAATAGCACCCTCATTTGATATAAAAGACTATTGCTGTCATATCCAATTTAAGATTTTGAAAGCCTTTTATATCAACACTTATCAGATTTTTCTGACAAAAGAAAACCCTAAAAATTAGTTACAATAGCAATTTTCCTATTGAATAAAATGTGTTTCCTTTGTATCTGCTACTGCATTTCCATCATCCCTGAAAGAACTTTGATACTGAATTCATTTACCTTTTTATCACATTAATTACAACATTATCTCAATTGTTTAACTGTGTCAATTTGATGTTAAAGCTTGATAACTAAAAAAGAACAGTTCTAAACAAAAAGATAACCCAACTTTTATAACTCTCTTAAGCGATTTAGTTATGTGATAAGATGGACTAAAATTTAGATAAGAAATAAAACACAATTAGAAAGCCATAACACCCAAAGCTTACCTGTCGTGTAGAAGTTTTAATAACTGCACATTTTCCCTTACGCTGTGAATCCAAATCAACGACTGCCCCATCTTCTTCACCCTGGTCTTGGGGATCTACATCTAGCAACTTTAAAAACAAAAGTATATAATTAGGGACAAATTCAAATTTCCAATATTGAAAGTGTATGCACCATTAAAATTTAGCAGATTACCTCTATAACATTTGAAACTAAGTACGGCAATGTCTTGTTTACTTTTATCTTCTCCGTGTTCTCCTTGATTTTTTCATTTTGAGCTTGCAGCTCATGAGAGATTCTCATAACTTCACTTTTCATTATTTTTATTTCATTATCAAGCAATCTTGTACGGCTAACAATCTCATCTGTAGACATTCGGAGAACTTCTTCACCAAGTGCTTCCTGAAATTTAAAATGATTTTGAAAAAATTATTTAAAATGAGGAAGAAAAAGCTCTTCTTGTAACATACTTATGCCACATTGTATATTTCACGCCCAACCATAAAGCATTATTTACTAACACTGACTAGAAACAATAATAAATCAAACTGCCTAAAGAAATAGTAACATTTTAACTCTCAAATATGATTGCAATACACAAGACGGTAATTTTGACATTTACGGGTTTGGTAATTCCATAGAAAGTGAGCCTAATTTTAAAAAATAAATATTTAATGCCAAAGAATACAGATATGTGTATTAAATAGCTTATTTATGAATTAAGTACAAGAAAAAGCTGTTGATACATAGCAGCGAATATTTTATTTAATGTAAGGTAAAACCTACCAGGGGTTGAACAAAAGATTGAGTGCACATTCATGACATTGCAAATACATAGAAGCATCAGTACCTTCCATATTAGATTATGTTGGCTTTGAGCTACAAGAAACCAAATTTCAGTCATTCTTAAGAAAAGCAGTTCTTAAAATATTTTAAAATTAATAAACTTGAGTTTTAGAGTCACACCCACTAGAAAAATGAAAAACTTTATTTACTTTCTAAATGAATGTTTACACATTACGTTTTTCCATTTTCTTTCAGTTCTTTGTAGGTTAAGGTATGGACTGCAAGTTACCTGCTTTAATGTAGATTTTTAGTTGTTTTCTGAACAGCTGATGTAATTTTGTATTACATTAATCACACACACATTGTACATACACCTATATATCAATCCACCACAATTTTTATGGTAACTGTGGAAAACTTTATGTAATAGATCACAAGGATAATATACACTGTATAAACCATGTTTATTTTTATGGAGTTGGGTGGTGTGACAATATAAATGTTTTGTTGCAATTGTCTTAGTTTTTAAACCAAATTACACACAATATATTTAACAGGTATTAGTTTAACTTTTGGCCAGTTATTTTCAGATGGGCTAAACTACTTCAAGTGAATGTATGAAGAAGTTTAGGACATCACTAAATGAAGACAGGGAAAGAAATGAAGAGCGTTTATTGCAAAAACAGGAAAGAGATGAAAGAAAGAGACAACATATTAAGATGTTTATTTACTTTATTTTAAGAAACTAAAGATAAAAAAGAAAATAAGAGTGATAAGAAAGTGCTGGGAAAGAAAAAAGGCTAATGTTAAACTAGGACCTAATCAATTAGACACCAGTTTTAACAGTAAACGAACTTGAACCCTATCCTGCCATAATCCTTGAGACAAGCTGTTCATAAAGTCTCTACAAACTTGTCAAACAGCTCAAGTCATCAGTTGTCCTAACAGTCTTAACAGTATTGTAACGGGAGCGCTGGAACACCCTGTGAAAGCAGCTGGCAGCGGAAGGCAGGGGAGGTTCGGTTAGCCACACCTTCCCCTCGTTTGTCTTATAGTGGTGACAAGGCGGCGGTTGGGAGGAAAAACATGACTGTGCCGTATGTTTCCTTACACCTGGTTCTCGATCTTTCTGTTACTAGAACAATCCTGTGAACACCAGAAGGCGGGATATTCCGATATAAAGAGGGTTACAGACAGACGGAGTGAGTTAGTCAGTCAGTTGTTGGTTTGGTTAGTGAGTGTGAGCGAGGAGACAGTCGCAGTTCTTGGTGTAAGAGTTAGTCAGTGACGTGTTAATGAACGAGAAGATTGTGCAACGGAAGACTGTACGTAACTGGTATGTGCATCGGAGTTTATGTAATCACGAGTACAAGTGAAATTGTAACGGACGAACTGGTGAATTGTAATGGTGTGCAGCAAGTAATTCTGTGTAATTGGCAAGTGTTAAACTGTAAGTCGGTGGAAATAAAGAACATTTTTGAGTGGTGAAATTGGACCTTTCATTTCACGAACCCACAAAGTCACACTGGTGTCAGGAAGCGGGAAGATAACATCACCGAGCATTACAACCATGGACGCGGCATTGGAGAAAATTTTGGAGATGATGGAAATGAAGGCGGAACTGAAAGAAATGAAGACGGCCAACGACAACATCGCCGGGAAGATGGAAGAAATGAAGGCCGAACTAATCTCGGAAATGAAGGCGGCGAACGAGGCTCTCGCCGCAAAGTTTGAGGAACGTTTGGCCGGCGTGAGGGATGACGTCGTGAACCTGGGCAAACGGAAGGGTCAAGTAGACGACCGCCTTAATGATTTAGAGGAAAAGGCCGACAACATCGCAAAACCCCTCACCCGCCTGACGGAGGAAAACCGGCCTTATGTGTGGACGGAGGACGCCGAAGACGCTTTCCAGCACCCGAAGAGGACCCTGTGCAGTGCTTCAATTTTGGGTTTCCCACAACCGGGTGGCGCCTTCATTGTGGACACCGACGCCAGCGACCATTGCATTGGAGGTGTCCTATCGCAGATCCAGGACGGCCACGAGCGCACAAGAGTGGAAGAGGAGGAGCGTGCCGCAGCAGTCCGAGTAGTTGTGGCAGTGCCTGCTGAAGGCTGGGATAGCGCAGGCCTGAGGAGGGAGCAGCTGGCGGACGCAGACTTGGGGCCACTCTTGAGGGAAGTGGACGCAGGGACGAGACCAACCTGGGAGGACATCGCACCGAGGAGCGCCACCTACAAGTCGTACTGGGCCCAATGGGACTCGTTGAAGATCAGAGAGGGCGTGCTGTTCCGGGTATGGGAGTCACCCGATGGGAAGGCGCAGAGAGGACAGTTGGTACTTCCCCGGAGCAAGGTCCCGGAAGTCTTGGAGGAAGTGCACGCCGGTACTTCAGGAGGACACCTGGGAGCGAACCGAATGATTCACAAACTACGGCAGCGCTACTTCTGGCTGAGACTCCGAGCAGATGCTGGTGGTACACCTGGACCGCCTCGCACGCTACGATGGGGCTGTTCGGGGCGAACAGCTTTGAGGAGGGAGCAGTGTAACGGGAGCGCTGGAACACCCTGTGAAAGCAGCTGGCAGCGGAAGGCAGGGGAGGTTCGGTTAGCCACACCTTCCCCTCGTTTGTCTTATAGTGGTGACAAGGCGGCGGTTGGGAGGAAAAACATGACTGTGCCGTATGTTTCCTTACACCTGGTTCTCGATCTTTCTGTTACTAGAACAATCCTGTAAACACCAGAAGGCGGGATATTCCGATATAAAGAGGGTTACAGACAGACGGAGTGAGTTAGTCAGTTGTTGGTTTGGTTAGTGAGTGTGAGCGAGGAGACAGTCGCAGTTCTTGGTGTAAGAGTTAGTCAGTGACGTGTTAATGAACGAGAAGATTGTGCAACGGAAGACTGTACGTAACTGGTATGTGCATCGGAGTTTATGTAATCGCGAGTACAAGTGAAATTGTAACGGACGAACTGGTGAATTGTAATGGTGTGCAGCAAGTAATTCTGTGTAATTGGCAAGTGTTAAACTGTAAGTCGGTGGAAATAAAGAACATTTTTGAGTGGTGAAATTGGACCTTTCATTTCACGAACCCACAAAGTCACAGTATTTTCTTTCAATCATTTTAAAACAAAGTGAAAAAGATGAAGGTACAAAGCTTTTATTAAAGGGATGTCATTAATTGACCAGCACCTGTAATTGAACTATGAAATAAATGATTTGATGCCTGGCAAAAGAACACACATTTCAAAGCATCATATGAATGACAGTTCAAGAATCCTATGTCTTTTCCAATCAGTTTCACAACACTCAAATCAAGAAAGCAAAATTAAGATTTACAATCACATGTCTTATCATTTGATAGACTACACAATGTTTTTCAGGTAAATTGATGGAAATAATCATTTCTTCCACACTAGGGGTGTATAGGCTAAGGTTTGAATGAACAGAGCCAGACTGAAAAATTACACCCGCTAGTGTGGAAGAAATGATTATTTCCATCAATTTACCTGAAAAACGTAGTGGTTTAACTATGAAGCCTGGGACGTAAGTACTTACAGCATAGTAAGTTGCCATAAAAGGTGCATGTCTCATAGCATGTTTCCCTAGTGGTCTACTGGAAAAATATGAGTCAGTTGGAGAATTTAATGTCATGTCGGCATGTTGGCCATAGTAGCTCAGATGGTGAGAGCAACCGCACGGAGAGCGGTCAAATCCTGACTATGGCATTGAATTTTTCAGTTTGGCTCTACTCATTCCGACTACAGAATATTTGTGTATGTACAGTCACCTGCAATAATACCATTCAAACAGCAGTGCCCCTACAATCCTGGTGCTGTGTGGACACATCTCTGTAACCTACGCAGTTGTGTGTAGCAGCTGTTGGTGTAGTGGTATCCTATGACTTAATTATGATGTATTCAAATAATACT
Source organism: Mantis religiosa (assembly GCA_030765055.1). Lineage (NCBI taxonomy): Eukaryota > Metazoa > Arthropoda > Insecta > Mantodea > Mantidae > Mantis > Mantis religiosa. The sequence goes on along the minus strand of CM060949.1, from coordinate 117,937,218 downwards.
GAAAGTGAAATGCAGCAATAATGTGAGATATACAGGGTAAACATGGCTCTTGTGATTCTGCCAGAGCAATATCTACCATACTCACACAATGGATAGCAGCATGGCAGGAAGGAGAAGACAGTCAGGCTTATTACAAAGAACAAGCAACCGAAGAAACATATGCCTGAGCAGGATGCTGCCATTTTTTTCAGTCACTAAAGGATCAGAACAGGGCGACCAATCCATAAATAGACGTAGGCAACTTCGGACCAGAACAGGACGTCAAGAATGGGCTGAGAGGAGAAGGGGACAGCCGCAACAGATCATCACACGGAGCTCATCTGATAGCGAAGATAGCTAGAGACAACATTTGTTGAAATTCAATTGATAGATAGCAGATTGGTAGAAAGTGCTGGCAGTAAACAGTTTTTCATCCACATGTATTGTTAATTTAACTAGTCAGAGTGTTTTATAATAGAGTAGAACTGCCAGCTTAGGATATAGATTAAAGATATATGTAAAGCAGCTGGGAAACCGGCTGCTATAGGTTAGATAGCTTAGTAGGTTAGGAGTAGTTAGTTTAGATATAGGTAATCTGCGAAATGTAATAATGTTCCAATCTAAAGAAATGTAATAACAATAAAGAGATGTAACTGTGGAACGTATGTCCTGGTATAGACTCAAGGCACCAGGGCATAGTTCATGCAGAAAAAAAAAAAAAAAAAAGTCACTAAAGGATAATGTTGCACAGCTGGAGTTTCCATTTCTGATACAACAGCTTCCCACAGGCTAAGAACAGCAGGCATAAGCAGTCATCATGCAGTTGCAAAGAAACATCTTTCTACTCACCAAAGAAAGCTGTGTGTGGGATTTGGTTTGGAAGAGCTTCCAATCTTTCTGCATATCTAGGACAATACTATATGGCTCAACAAGGTAGTTTTCTGTATCGATCATAATCGGCAACTGACCTGTTGGATGTTAAACAATTTCACGACAGATTGGAGTATATCAGCTGAATCAGTAAGGCTGGACCTGGAGACATACTCATATGAATTCAATCTAGTGTATGGCAATACTGAGAGACATTCTACTAAGTGTGAGGCTGTTATATCGCTTGGATGAAATTCCTAGGATTCGCCTGGTACAGGATACACAGTGGCAAGCATGCATCTCAGTATACTTTCTTTGCAGAATACCCTGATATACAGGTCCTGAGTTGGCACCCAAAGCCTCTAGATCTCAATACTATAGAAAACATCACGGATAATGCACGTATAATAGCTCAATCACAGACACACTAGAAATGGATTATTGGAGGACTGCAGAAACCAGTGGGAACATCTAAGACACGAGCCAGACTACTTATGACATCTCATTGAGTCTAGCTGGGCATAAGTCTTAGTAAAGTTTGCCAGTAAAGATAAAAAGTATCCAACCAGTTGTGTGTTTGAATGTTGTTGGAAATTTGAGTGGCAAAATTTCTAAACCCGATATTTCTTATGTCATCTATGATTAAATAACTGCTACACTATCTTCTCCAACTCTAAAATATCTTAAAAATTGGGTCCTGTATGAATTTTCTTGTTGGCTAAATGAGTACAAAAGAATCTACATAATAATTATGGTGAAAAAGTTTTCTTATCAAAAACTAATTGTGATAAGATTTGGGGGGGGGGGGGGGGGGAAATCACTTTTTTTTCAAGAGTTTATACATTTAAATTGTTTTAATATAACGTTATGTATGTTTCATATTCAGAAAGTAAAGCAATTGTGTGCTTTTGTAAAAAACTGAAGCAATGGACAGTGAAGCAATCCAAGTATTATAAATAAACTACAACACTTAGCAATACACTTCACTTATTCACTTATCTTTTTGGTAAATTGCCTAAATCCTCTAGCACCAGTTTTGTGATGTCTTCATCACATCTTCAGCCAGCAGACTGAATAGCCTTTTGGTTAGTTTCGGAAGGCTGAAGATGTGATGAAGACATCATAAAATCGGTACCGGAGGATATAGACAAATTACCAAAAAGATAAGTGAATAAGTGTGTTGCTAAATGTTGTAGTTTATTCATAACAATTGTATGCTGATTATATTTAATTTCAAACCCATATTTGTTTAAAGGATAAATTATTGCAAACTGTCACATCCATGACAGGTAAAATGTCACACATCATGAAATGATTGCTGAAACTTTCAGTTAAAGGCATTAAGTGCTTATCTGCTTAACTATACAGATTAATATCATAGTACTTCTGAATGAAAATTCCAATAAAAATCTTAGAAATATTGAATTGCTTAGAAGGCTGCTCTATGTTATGTCCAAAATTGTAATACATATGACAATTTTATTACTGAATATCTCAAACTATCAAATACAACAATTTAAAACTTGGCCTGTATGATGAGACAGATAAGTAATATATTACTCAAGTTAATGCATTTGTAAATTTGTATACTTGTATTTTGATATAAAGACTTTGCTTCCTTTCTAAAGTGCAAAATCATATCTGTGACAAACTCCCGACTGCAATTCAACATTTCTGCAGATTGAGTAACACACTTTACAAAATTTGTATTGCATTCTTATATAGAATCCATACAAAATAAAAGAATATGCCTCTGAATGTGAAACAAACTTACTGATAGAATCAATAGGCTGTATTTCAAATTCATTATGTAATCCCTATTTCTTAAAGCAAAATCCCCCCCCCCCCCAAACAATTAATTGATGGCTCTGGATTTATTTTGTGACTGATAAACCATGATCTGCTACAACAGATTCACAATCTGCTTATATTTAATATTCCTAAAATGTTCTTCATTATAGTTTCCATATGACATTTAATTTTACACTCTATCAAAACCAAAAAACTAAACTGTTAAAAGCCAGATTTATTATAATTAGAAATTATGTCTTTTAGTAAATTCTTTATATTATATTTATTCATAATACATTTATAATTTATTTATATTTATTTTCTATATTTAAGTTCATATAAAATGAGGTCAATCCAAATTAAAGAATGTCACAAAATCATCCAACAACTTCAAAAACTACAGTAGATGCCTGCACATTGTAGATTTGCTGGAAATGAATCAGCTTATTTTTATTGCCAAAAAAGGTGCAATTTTAATTCAGAACGAAAATAAAAACTTATCCTTTACATCCATAAAAAAGATTAATTAAAAATAAGTATAAAAACAAACAAAACCAATCAATATCTAACAAAGCCAAAGAAAAAATTGAACACTTTAATTAAAAACCCAGAAAGTATTCCAGAAATTCCACATAAAGCTGCAGTATCAAAATTTAGATTACTTACGGAACATGATTATTTGGCCAAACACTTACACAGAATTGGAATTTATGCAAGTCCCTTTGTCCTCTGTGCAACAAAGAAGAGGAAATAACTGAAGAACATCTAACCTGTGAAGACCTACCTGCTGGACCCAACAGTAATATTGGAGAGCAAGAGAGCTTAGTTTCATTGCCAAAGCCTAGCATTTGAAAACAACAATATATTTTGAGGAACTTAAGTTATGCTATGTTTTTTAAACATTTTTTAAATTTGTATTTATTAAGATTATAGTCATATTTTACTAAGCAGAAACATCTTTAATAGATTTATTTAGCAGCAGTAACAATAACAACAGAAATAACTCAGCTGATGATGTAAATGATATGTTTGCAAAACTATTCTTGTTATTATATACATCAAAGATAAATGAAGTTTAGTTGCTAGCTGTTATTATAGTTTATTGAATTCTATATTTGCTTCACTGGTAATTACTTTGAAACTAAATTTATTCGCTAAATTGTTGTGTATCAGATGGTAATAGACTGCATTGTCATTGAAGGTGCCATCCAGTACATAATGGTGATCTTCCCAACCTATGCATGAAGAAACATGAAATGTTAGCAAACTGCATAATGTGACGCGTGTCTTTGTAATTATGTAAAATGAGTGGTAAACAAACTGAAAATAGCATGAATTACAAAATTATATGAGCTTATGCAAACAGTGAGATATGACAATCACTGTCATAGGAATGTGTACTTACTTTTCTTACATGCTTTGGTGCAAATAGTGGTCGCTAATTAACATAAGCTTATATAAGAAAACAGTAAATCTAACCTGACCTCCTGGGAATTGAAATCTAAGCCTATAGTCCACTATGCCATATTCTAATATGAAATACCTAAGAGAAACAGAAGAACAAGAAACAGTTTATAACATAGCCATTCTCACAGTTTCAGTTCCTGCAAATCAAATCTCATAAAATGTACAAATGGAGTACTTATAGATGACCATTAATTCCACTACTATTAACCATCACCATAGCACTTACCCAGAACTATAGGCACAGATGAAACAAAGTTTTATTTGCTCAGTGGACCTATTATTAACAAATATAAAAGTCTGGGGGAGGCTTTTCACAAACTAATAGAATGGACAGATGAAAATGACATGATGTTAAATGCTACCAAGACAGTGAAAATTACTTTTAGAAAAGGAGAAAGAGTAGCAGTTGCAAACAAGATATACTAGAAAGAAACAAAGCTTGAAATTCAAATATTTAGGAATTCTAAACGAGCGCCAATACATCTACCACGCACATAAAAGATGAGGCCATAATAGTCGCACTTTTAACGGAAGGAACCTCAACACAAAATGCTGTTCACTAGACACAGCATTAAAAAAATCTCTAAATTCACCATCTTGCCCATCATAGAATACAGATTGCAAATATTCTAGGAACATCTGGCACTAAAAATCTGGAACACATAGAAAGCATAAAATCATGAAGAAGACATTTAACATTTCAAAGTACACACTCTCATAAAAGCTTTACATGCTCACAAGGGGAAGTTTCTTCATTGAACATCTACATCCATAATTATACTTACTAGCAACAGAAGCATATTACGATAGCTGCAATCTAACAGAGAATAAGTATGACTTTGACTTCTATGTGACAGAGGAAATGAAATGTGTAGTGCTAACGCCCAGCTTTATTACATACAGCACCACAGGCGGTGACACTATTATACAGGAGATGAAGATTGAGCACCGGTGTAATGAAATGGCGAGGGAAACCAGAGATCTCAAAGAAAACTTACCCCAGCACTATGTTGTCCACCACAAATCTTATTTTGCGGTCGCCTGAGATCAAACCTGAGACGCCTTGGTGAGAGCCAAGTGGTCTAATCACTAAGCCATGGCGGAGCCTTGTGACAGGAATGACAAATATAGAATGGGTATGAGCAAACTATCCTCAAATACTCAATAATTCACATGGCTATTTACAGGTTCCACCACTTTATATGCAACTTCAAGATATTCCACCATCCAGGAACATAGTGTAAACACGAATTATGCAGAGGCATATGTGACTGCCACCATGTCCTACGGTGTTGTTAAAGGGGAGAAACATTGAAGGGTTTCTACAAAAGAAACTCGGAACTTTAAACTACCCACATTGTGCACTATCCCTATTATTATTAGTTTCTATGCTTGGAATGGCATTGAAAGAAAACAGTGTTGGTTTGTTAACACTGCAACATGATTTTCCTATGAAACAAATACTTGTTAAAAAGGTAATTTTAGGGTACTACCGCCATGGAAGTGCGGAAATGTTTCAAAAACATTTATAAAAATACTGTTATGAGTTTTACGTGATACGATTATTGAGTTTGTTCGTCATATTTGAATAAATGTACAATTTATTTTAGGTTAAGTATGGCTAGAGCTGTATCCTCTCTTCAATTCAGGTTCCAGCTATGCAATTGATATGAAGCTATCAATACATAGGCAATTTACATACTATCTGGCTAGTGCCGTTCATTTAAGAATTTTTGTGAGTCGATAAAAACACATTTTCTTGTGTTGCTTCAGGTAATTTATTTTACAATACCCTACGACACATCTTTCTTCAATTCATTTTCCCCAAGTCATTCACTTAACCTCAAAGTCCCATTCGACACCAAATGACAAAAAGCTACTCAGATACTGTGGGATATTTTACCTCTCCATCTTCCCAAATGGATTTATCTTCTAATGTTCCTGCGGCCATTATTTATATTTTCCAAAAAATATTCATATGCTCACTATTTTAACACTGAAATACTACTCGAAAACAGAACAAATCTCTGTTCATGTGATAAACGTTAGCATTGGCCACAGAATGTTGGCATTGGCATTATTCTGTGGCATTAGCAATACGAGGCGATCGCAGCATCATATGGTGGAAGGGCACGGAACTAAACATAAAAAATTGGCCCCCGAATACTTATGTTGTCATTGTGTTTTGTCAACAGTTGTGCACCTATTGTTTCTTACCTTGATTAGCTTAGCATAGGATATCTAATAATAGTATGTTCTAATATCACATTGTTACTGATAAGGCAAATAGTTAAATTACATTAGCTATTCAAACTACTTTAAAAGTTACTACTAGAATTTACTAGGGCGGTCAATCTGTTCAGCAAGAATCACTTCTGAAACGGTGATTTACTTAAGTGACAAAGGGGCAATGTCAAAAAGGCAATCAGGAATGTCCTATCTCATTGTCACTGTCGCTATTATTGTATTAAATTTATTAATATCTGTACTCGTATCACTAATCCATCTTCTCCTGTTTACCATACTCAATTCTTAACTCTTCTCAGCTGGAAAAAGCTCTAGCATTAAACAGATTTTTTTATTAATTACTTAGTTTGTTTTTACGTAACTTCTATAACAGGAAGTGTATGATCATATAACTAATTTTCTGAAGGGTTATTGTCGTGATAAATCGATGATTTAAATTTATCAGAATGTTAAGCCTTACAGAATGGTGTGCATATAATTTTGGAAGCTGTAAATGCAATTATAGTTTATAGTTTGATAATGCATCTGAATAAAGTGTACATACACACTCGCAGTTTATGTGCGAAGAGTTCTCGTAAATAGCTCGGCAGTTTCGAGTTTTTCACGATACTTCTCATGAGTTGTCACTTAGTAAATCACAAAAGATTGCCTGTCACTATCAATTGCCAAAGAATAATGAGAAAATATTGTGACTTTGTGGGTTCGTAAAACTAAAAGTCCAGTATGCAGACATTCGAAATGACCTTTATTTCCGTAGAAAGGCTCCTGTAAAATTCTGATCTCATCAGAATGATGTAACACACACCAATACAGTCTCTCGTGGCTTTTGCACACATAAATAAACAAAAGAATTCGCTTTCAAATCACTACACGTTTATCAGTTCTCAACTCGGAACTCGGTAACGTTTAAATGTGCACACACACACGCGCGCGCGCGCGCGATAAACAGCCTGCTGACTCTAGCTGCCGTCTGCACTGCACAATTGTAACTCAATGACTCGGCTCCTGCCAAACTGACTTCATTCGGCAGTCCGTAGAGTTGTTTATACATGTTCTGCGGTTTCGCGAAGTTTGGCGAAGGCACCCAAACTATCACGCCCTTTCGAGCTGGCAGGCGAAGGAGAGGGAAAGGTCTAGACACTTCTTTGGCTCTTTCTCTCCCCGCCCCGTCTCTGCTAGGCGTGGCTTGGCACTATCTGTCTCTTTCACTCCCCGCTACCCCTCTCTCGGCGCTCGTCTACGATGCCTCGAGGCACTGCTCCCTCCTCAAGGCTAGTCGTCCCGAACAGCACTATCGTAACGGGCCAGACGATCCAGGTGCACCACCAACATCTTTCCATGGAGCATCTTCCGGATGCGGTAGACCACGTCGTTAATTTCCTTTATCATCCGGTATGGTGCTTGCCAAGGCTGTTGTGGTTTCGGTTAGCGTCCCTTGTTCCAGGTAGGCCAGTAAAACCAGACGAGGCCACCTTGCAGGAATTCTTGGCTGTTGGCTTGCCTGTCGTCTCGGGTCTTCATGCGGTCGATCGTCATCTGGATGTTCTGACGAGCCATCTCATGCATGTCGTGGAGATGATCCACCAGGTTCTCCACATACTCGGTTCCTGACTGTTTTGCTTCCGGGGAGCTACCAAAAGCTAGGTCACAGGGGAGGCGTAACTCTCGGCCGAACATTAAGCTTGCCGGCGTCATCCCAGTGCTGTCGTGTGTTGACGAGCGGTAGACCAGCAAGAACAGTGGCACATTGACGTCCCAGTTTCGCTGATGGCTGGCCACGACCTTCCTCAGGTGTTCTTCTAAGGTCTTGATGTACCTCTCCAACACGACGTCCGACTGCGTATGTAGGGGTGTTGTGCAAGTCTTGTTCACCCCAAGTCTTTCCAGTGCCTCCTTCATCAGGTTAGACTCAAAATTGGTGCCCTGATCTCCCTGATGGTCTAACGGCACCCCAAAATGGCAGAACAGTTGCTCCACGAGGAAGTCTGTGATGGTCTTCACCTCTTGGTTCGGGATAACATACACCTCCGCCCACTTAATGAAGAGTCCACGACCACCAGTAGGTACTTGTTGCCTCGATCGGACACTGGGAATGGTCCAGCTATGTCGACAGCAATGCGTTCGAAAGGCGCTCCGACATTGTACTGCTACATGTGAACCCGGCTCCTAGTTTGGGGGCTGCGACTTGGCGCATACACGTGACATTGACGGCACCATCTCTCAGCGTATGCTCGGAGCCTCAGCCGTAATAGCACTGACGGAGTTTTTCGATTGTTCGGTTTGCTCCCAGGTGTCCTCCTGAAGTACCGTCATGCACTTTCTCCAAGACCTCCAGTGCTTTATTTCGGGGAAGAGCCAACTGTTGTCTGTGCGTCTTTTCATCGGGCGATCCCCATACCCGGAACAGCACGTCCTCTCTGATCTTCATCGAGTCCCATTGGGCCCAGCACGACTTATCTGTGGCGCTCCTTGGTACGATGTCCTCCCAGGTTGGTCTTGTCCCTGCCTCCACTTCTCTCAAGAGTCTGCATCCGCCAGCTGCTCCCTCCTCAGCACTGAACTATCCCAACCGTTCGCAGGCACTGCTATGACCACACTGACAGCTGCGGCAGGCTCCTGCTCTCCACTCTTGTGTATTCGCCACACCCTTCTGGGCAGGGTCTTCGGGAAATGGCGTCTGCCTGCCGTGGCTCTTCCCTCTACGATGTTCGGAGGTGAACTAGTACTCCTGCAAACTCTGAACCCAACGGGCTGTCTGGCCTGCCATGTTCCTAAAGCTCAATAGCCAGGTGAGGGCGGAGTGGTTAGTCCTCAGGTGGAATGGCTGAACATACAAGTACTTGTGTAAGTGCGCCAAGGCCTTTAATACCGCCAGTAACTCTCATCGGGTGACGCAAAAGTTCTTTTCTGCCTTGGCTGAAGACGCGCTGGTATCGTCTCAGAGTTGTCGCACCTTCTCGAGCTGTTCTGTGTTCGGTGATCAGCCGCCCTCTCCAGTAAGCCTTCCAGCCGGGGTCCCAGGTGTTGCGTTGGCACCAGCTCCTGTGTCTTGTCGATTGCTGTCACGATGACCACGGGCTCGCACGTCCCCATCTCCGTTCCGTCCTGGACGTCGTGATCGATGTCCGCTGGGTTAAGTAGCCTCACTGGCACCTCTCGGCACGGCAACAATGTTCTTCCTTCGCTGTCCTTCCAGTCGCGCCATCACCACCACCTCCTTTCTCGCGGCGACCCACGTCTTCCTTCAAGACGACCCTGCAGTTTCCAAGGCGTTATTCGGGTTGCCGGAGTATGACCTCTTCTCCATTGAGCCGCAGGGCCTTCCTGCCGTCATCGACCGTCGCCTCGTGGCTCCTGATGGCATCCAGTCCCAATATCACCTCCTCAGCCACCTCCGCGACGAACACCCATTGACGCACGGCACTCCGTCCCAAGGTCAACTACAGCAGGACCTCCCTCTCCACGTGCAAGGTGCCGCCTGATGCCGTCACTAGCTGGTATGATCGGCTTGGTTTCCTCGACGGCAAACGCTTGGCCACGTCAGGTCTGATGATGGTCACGGCTGCCCCAGTGTCTACGAGTACGCGGCACGGCTTCCCTCTGACCCAACCGTCCGCGATAAGGCTGTCATCCATACGTTGGTTGACGGCGCGCAGTGGCACTCGAGGAGATGGTGTAGACAGCGCCGACGTGCTCCTTGCCACGCCGGGCCTTACTCGTTTTTCCGGCTGCTCTTCCTGTTGTCGGTCATCTTCGCGGTCATCGTCGTAGCCAAGTTACTATTTGTAACTTCCGTCTTCGTTGTTAATTCGATCTTCGTTTCTTCCATTTTCTCGGTGATGTTGTCGTCATCCCGCTTCCTGACACCAATTGTAACTTTGTGGGTTCGTAGAATTAAAAGTCCAATTTGCATAAATTCTAAATGTTCTTTATTTCCGTAGAAATACACTGATCAATTCGCTCGTAACAACATTACGTCACATACACACCACAACAAACAACGTTCTGATCAGCTCTCTTTACAACAACACTCTTTTACACAACTGTCTTTTCAAAAACAACAACACTCTCAGCTGTTATCTGCTTACTCACTCTGTTTACAACTGACTCATCACTAGCCATGGCTTCTTTTTATACACCCATTCATGAATTCTAGACTGTTCTGTCAATTATTAGATGTTTCTGGAAAATAAGGCATCTAATGACGTAATTCGAATATTCTATCACCTTCGAGAGACGTGAAACCATAACTGGGCTGGCAAGTATTTCAACTCTGTGATAAACTATCCGTCTCTTATTTTTCGGCGCCTTGTAAACGCTAGCCGCCTATCAGTTCCTTTGTGTGCCAAGCCGCCTTATTGCGATTGGGTTCGCGACAATATATTGCACAAACTGGCCACCATATTAAAGTTTTTTATTCTGTGCATTCTGTGGTTTAGCCCTGTGGGTGCACTTGGTTTAGCTTATGCGTTTAGCCAACACCAGATATAATGCACGAACTGGCCAACTGGCTACCATATGAAAGTTTTTTATTCTGTGCCTATGTTCTATGCATTCTGTAGTTTAGCCTTGTGTGTTCTCTGTGGTTTAGCTTGTAGTTTAGCAACAGGTGTTGGATGTTGGTTTAGCGTTTAGTACGGTTGGCTGGCGTGTTGTTTATATAGCACTGTGATATAGCATTTGTTCTATGTGTTTCTGTGGTTGTTGAGACTTTCTTTTCTGTATATTGAAGAATCACTGTTTTTTTCTTTTATTTGGTATACGAAGGATAGAAGATATCATTTATTATATGAAGGACAAACCTAGGTAAGAAAGAAATTTATGAAAGCATTTACTTTCCAGCTTATCTTTTGAAGTACCTATAATTGCAAGTGGTTAGCTGTCAAACATTTCTTAGGTTAGGTCTAACTTCTTCATGAGTTTTTATTGGTTATAGCACTACATTTAAGTGTAATGTTCTGGTTAATAGCCTTACATTTGTGTAGAATGTTGGTAATGTTACATGTTCCATTGGGAGAAAATGAAGTGCAAGGAACAATCCATGGTTACGGGTGTGACTTGCACAGAATTTAACTGCATTCAAATAATCAATATATATTTATTTAAATTTCAAGAGTTGGGATTAATGCACTCAGGCTGTAGTATCATATGTGAAAAGAAAGCAAATCATGTTCTTAAAAATTATGGAAAAATTATGGAAAAAAATTAAACATTGGGTACGGGTATGATAAGAAAAAGACATGAAAATTAGCCACCTTTCACTAATTGTCATATTTCTTTGAAACTATTTACTTTTCAACCTCAAAGCAGTGTATGTGCCCGAGGCATCCATATATCAGTAACTAGAAGAGTAATATTCAATATTTAATCTAACAAATATATATTTAGAAATCAATTTTCAAAATTGTGGTTACGGGTGTGACATGTGCAATTAATGTATCATTGATATACTTCCAAATAGTTTTATTACATTTATTTGAGTACCATATGTTGTGTGCTGTTCACAAGTCTTGGTTGAGGTAATTTGCACACATGTTGACATTGTAACTCCCACAATATTTTGTCAGAATATATCCATACTTTTCCAGATCTCTTTAAGTATTTTAATTGCAATTAACCATTTTCCATTTATATGACCAATGCTCTGTATTTCTCCCGTTTTCCATTATCACTTGTTAATAGAATATCAGCAATCACTACATTTAATGGTTCCTTTACACGAATCTAGTTCAACATTGATGGATTTTCTACTTCAATAATCTGATCATCAGAGCCTGCCATCTGAGACACACTTAAAATACAGAATATACCGAGAAACTGGCTTGAAGAAATGTACACTGTGTGTTCCTCTAATGACTTTAACTGACTCCCATCTTTTGTCTAACATGGTAATGCAGATGAGTACAAAAATTACATTAATATTTTTTGTCTTTTGACGAGCACATTCAGCAAACTCTCTAGCATTTCTAGCAACAGTTTTTCTTGTACACACAGCAGTCTACACAACTCTTTTAACAACTCCACCTATTCAATAAGTGCCCCTTTGCAATGTGAAGATGCAAAAAGTGACCATTCTCCATCAGTCCCAAAGTCCTCATGCATTAAAGTCAGGTTCAATAATGTATACCTATTCCTGGACTGGGCTGCACATCCATCTGAAAAGATTTTCACATATTTGATTTTAGGCTGAATTGCACTTAGCTTGTTGAAGATTTGCTTAATAAAAGTAAATGATGATAGTAAATGAGTGATGACCTGAAGCCATGCAACACTTGTGAAGGGAGTCACCTGCTCATGTATACAATGAAGCGTCCAAAGTTTATCTTGAACTTCTGCACAGTAAAATAAGACCTGAAGCTTTCCTGGCAACAAATACGCTCTTTCTTCTCGGGCCGCCAGCCAGGTGAAAAGATGTTTAGATATCGTTTCGGGAGTGTGCATCTCCCATTATCAGGATATTTATAAAATGTTATAAATAAATGTCTTTTTATAACTTGCTTATATTTTCACAAGAAATATTCTTAGTAAAAACAATGTTTTAGCAGTGAAATAGTACAAAGTTATTGCAAAATAAACTATTTTAATTGAAGGAATATTAAACTATACACGTTTATCTACAAAATGAGTTACAGCATATTGCTGAAATCCAATATTTTATTTTAACATTAAATGTCCTATTTTCTATGGATTTGCCCGCAGTAAAAAAAGTTGCAGATAAAAATAGAGTTCCCTTGTAGAATAAAGGCCAAAGGCCTGCTTATAAGGCTGTTACCAACTATGCTTATTTGAAATATGCAATCACAGCAAATAAAAACATTTAAGAGGTCTCAAGTTCGAATCTCGGTCAGGGTGAGTTACCTGGATAAGGTTTTTCCAGGGTTTTCCTTATCCTTACAGACGAATGTCAGATAGCTCTAAGCTCCATGGACCCTGGACACATTTGAGCATCATTTCACCCATTTCATTCACCGTCCGATATGACTTAATGTTGAAGGATGTAAAATTATGAAAAAAAATAAAAACATATCAACACATCCCAATCATGACAAAAGGAACAAAACTTGTGTGGGAGCTTCTCTTGTTAATCTAGCTTTTATAGAAAAAGTGAAAAATTATGCACTTCAAAAAGCCTGTGCATTTGACTCAGATGTTTAGCTATGACCTTGTGGTTGAAAGCTCCTCTCAGTTATGTTTTACACCCTGCTTCAAAAGTAACATTTCTTTTCTAGGGCATTCGGTACTGTACTTGTGTGTGTGCATGTGTGTGTGTGTGCGCGCGTGGGCGTGTGTGTGCATGCGTGCATATCAAATTTCAGAACACATGAAAGCTTAGGTAAATAGTTTTAACCTAGGAACACTTTGAAGTACGTTAAAACAAGTAATAGATAAGATTAGTTTACAAAGGCTCAAAACAGTTGGGAAAATTATGGCCCTTCATCACTGATCAGCATTTTCAAAAATCATATAACACCTTTTCTTAAAACAGATTCAGAACTTTTGTAATAAATATAATACTTCAGAAAATTAGTTTGTTTTTCAAAAACCGAAATCTAAAAAACATGCAGTTAGCAAAGTGTAACAGACAGGGAGGAGATAGTGGTAGCAATTCTTCTTGATCTCTCCAAATCTTTTGTCTATGTTGATATTGACAATCTGTTAGGGAAATTAGAAAACAGTGGAATAAGAGATACTCCATCAGAATAGTACATACAATAGGGAGTAATATATAACATAGAAGGGAATATGAGAAAAATGAAGTCCCAGTTTAAAGATACCTATAACACATGGAGTACCTCAGAGGTCAAAATTGGGATCATATCTATTTACTCTTTGTATAAACTGGTTCAAAAATCTGATGCATGCATCTACACATCTTTCTCTACTATAGAGAATCTTTCTCTACTTCTCTACTATACTTCACAGAACATTTTATAAAAACTGCTTATCTTTCTATTTACTTCATGTTAATTGAGATAGATGTTTACAGAAATGGTCTTATTACATATTCTCTTATGGCTACATTGGGAGTAGCAGAATACATCAGGCTTAAACAGCATTCAGATCTTTTAAGAACAGGTTGCACGAGGTGCATTCAAGTTAGAACACTTCCTATTGTTTTCAGGACTGGGACCAGATGGGAACTTCTGTTTTTTTTTTTGTTTAAATACACATGGACTCTTTGTGAATGTGTGACAGAGATAAAATGACAATGTTTTCATTGGAAGAACAGCGTGTAATCATTCGTTTTCTCTATTTTCGTGGTGTGACACCTATTGAAATTCATCACCAGGTGTTGAGGCATGTGGTGATAGTTCCATGGATGTGTCTAATGTGCATTCCTGGGTGCGACAGTTCAATAAAGGCAGAACATCGTGTGACAGCAAACCAAGACAGTCACGGCCTCGCACCAGCCGGTCTGACGACATGATCCAGCGAGTGGAGAACTTTGTTGGAGGATCACCGATTCAGTATTGCAGACATCATATCCAAAATTGGCATTTCTGTGGGATCTGTGCACACAATCCTGCATGAAGATCTGAAAATGCGAAAAGTGTGTTCCAGGTGGGTGCAACAAATACTGATAGATGATCACAAGGCTGCACATGTGGCAATTTGTCAGGCGATGTTGATGCATGATGACAGCATGACTAGAACTTTCTTTCAATCGATTGTGACAATGGATGAGAACGTGGATGCCCTTTTTCAACCCTGAAATGAAGTGCTAGTCAGCTCAATGGAAGCACACAGGCTCACCGCCACCAAAAAAATTTTGAGTGAGCCCCAGTACTAACAAAATGATGGTGGCCATCTTCTGGTACAGCTGTGGTGTAATCATTACTCATTGCATTCCAAAGGGCACTGCGGTAACAGCTGCATCCTGCCAAAATGTTTTGAAGCATAAACTCCTCCCAGCATTGCATGAAAAATGGGCAGAAAAGGTTGGAGGTGTGCTCTTTCATCAAGAAAATGCACCAGAGCATTGGGCGAATGCGACACAGGAGTTTCTTCGTGACAACAACTTTGAAGCGATTGCTCATGCTCCCTACTCACCTGACTTGGCTCCTAGTGTCTTTTGGCTGTTTCTCACGATTAAAGACACTCTCCGTGGTCGCAGATTCACTAGTTGTGCTGCAATTGCCGTAGCAATTTTCCAGTGTTCAAAACACACTCCTAAATAAGCATTCGCAGCAGCCATGGAATCATGGCATCGACATTGTGAAAAATGTGTACGGTTAGAGCGAGATTACGTTGAGAAGTTACACTAGTTTCACATTTTTCTGGTGATTACTTTGTGAGACAAACAAAATAGGTGTTATAACTTGAACACACCTCGTATGTACTATTTTAACATCCCATTTTCTTTGCATGTCCAGGATGTAGAAAAACAAAAATACCTACCATTTGAGAAAAGTACAAGTTTGTAAAATTCAAACCAGTAATGAGGAATATCTTGGTACTTGTACCTGCAAGGGATTATGGGAGTATGGTGGGCTTAGCAATAGCCAGATCTTTTAAAGCTGGTCACTATGCAATGGTTTTCTCTTTGCATGGCCAAATATGTGACACTAAAGATTCTATTCACATGTATTCAGGGAAGTCATCAGTCTCCAATATATTAAATACAACAGATCCAGAAAGGTTTTTCATTTATAAAGTCCGTTTACTCAACGCATGTGCAGTTCCGAGTCAAAGGAACCTGAGCCGCCCGCACACTAATGACCGTCATAAATCTATCTCCACACTTCAGAAATGGAACACTGTCATTGAGGGCCAATAGCAAACCTGATTTTCTCGAAGTGACAGACGCATGTCTAGTCCACGTGGAGTCTCAGTTGCCAAAGTTCCAACTTCTAGTTGATCTGTTTCATTACGTGCAGAAATTCGTTGTGTGTCACAATGTGGAGACCGTAGGAGGAAAATGCAGTGGTAAATGCAGATGAAGTAGAGATAAATAATCAAAGTGAAGACAGTATGAATAACTGGGCCGAATTATATTACTGGAAAAACCTAAAAAATAACAAAGTTATAACGGGAACTGTTTCTAAGCAAATTCAAGCGCTTGTTTTGAACACATATAAATATGTGCTGACAAATAATCTTGGTAAGGGGTCATGCAATGAACCTGATAAGTTCTGGATATTCACAGAAGTACAGTGAGAAATATTGTGACGAAAGGAATACCAAAGACGCCGATCAAGTGTGAAAACAAAAGGAAACGTTTCTCTAAAGTAGAAAATTTCATGTGCTATTTAATTCGTCGAGAAATTTATAGATTCTATGCAAAAGGGAGAGTGCCCACCTTAGAGGAATTGGTTGCACATTTGCAAGAAATTTGTGATTTTCCTTATGGGCGCTTCACTTTGCGCGGTCTCCTAAAGGAGCTGAGTTTCAAATACTGCACTTTGAATAAGATAAGGGTTATTATGGAATCCGGTAGACTTGTATATATATATATATATATATATATTTGTCAAAACTAAGGAAGTTTTGCAGTAATGGACATAAGATTATTTATTTAGACGAAAACTCGTACGATACCCACGACGTACCGAGAAAGGTGGCAACCTTGCAGAACGGTCTGGAGAAGGAGGGTCGGGGGTTGTAAAACGATTATAAGGGTTCGTCAAAGCCAGAAGCCGACGTGCACATGCTTTAACTAAACAGACTTTATATGCTATTACTTCTTCTATGCCTGACACTTCTTCTTCTTCTTCTTCTTCTTCTTCTTCTTCTTCTTCTTCTTCTTCTTCTTCTTCTTCTTCTTCTTCTTCTTCTTCTTCTTCTTCTTCTTCTTCTTCTTCTTCTTCTTCTTCTTCTTCTTCTTCTTCTTCTTCTTCTTCTTCTTCTTCTTCTTCTTCTTCTTCTTCTTCTTCTTCTTCTTCTTCTTCTTCTTCTTCTTCTTCTTCTTCTTCTTCTTCTTCTTCTTCTTCTTCTTCTTCTTCTTCTTCTTCTTCTTCTTCTTCTTCTTCTTCTTCTTCTTTCTTCTTCTTCTTCTTCTTCTTCTTCTTCTTCTTCTTCTTCTTCTTCTTCTTCTTCTTCTTCTTCTTCTTCTTCTTCTTCTTCTTCTTCTTCTTCTTCTTCTTCTTCCTCTTCCTCTTCCTCTTCCTCTTCCTCTTCCTCTTCCTCTTATTCTTCTTCTTCTTCTTCTTCTTCTGTGGAGTCATTGTTATTTTCATCCTCGTCATTGCTTTCTATTACATTGTCTTCAATTATCAATTCTTTCTTCTATTAGCGCATCGTTTTTCTAGTACTCCTGTTCTATTTTATCCACATGATGGTATACCTTTCTCCATTTCATTTGCCAATTTACTCAAATCATTGGCAGCACATTTCATATTTTGTTGGAAAGGGTACATTACTACAAGCAGCCCATTGTTTAACATCTGCCGATTTTAATTCTAAATTCTGATTTTAATTCCGGATTCAGATCCAGATGGTGTGGAGGAATCCTTAAGGTTGCATGGTTATATTCTGACAATATTTGGTCAATCAAAAAGTTTTACTGGGTTGGCTTGTTGGCTAGTTTTAAGTCATCAATTTTGTTTTGGTGCTAGTTTCATCAAAGGGGATCATGTGATTTTGTAACAAAGAAAGTATATCTCTTCTTAAAGAAGTTGAAGTTTTACTATTATAGTAAGAAGCATTATCTATCATTAGCACCAAATAAAGAGGTAAATTTGGATTTTACATTGTGCATAGCTATTTAGCATAATTTTCAGTATTCATATCTGGATGAAGGTCTCCAGTTTTCTGTTATGATTTATAACTCTTGCACTTTCTTAATCCCTCTGAAATGCTTAGGAGAGTAGTGATCCTTATGCATTGTCTCTTCCTTAAGGTATACATATACATTGGCAATCACCTCACAAGTTTGTCTATGAAGACTCTTTCCTTTTAACTTTGAAATTACAGCAGGTGTTATCACACTATTGTATTGTGACACCGTCACAATACTTTACAGTCTGCTGTACTCGGGGAGAGATGTTTCACACGGCATATTGCATCAGGAAACAAGAGCAAAGAGCAATATGTTTGCTGAATACCAGAGTAGGAAAGAGATGATAGGAAAGTGTGGTATGCCTGGGCTTACTGTCTGTTCTATGGGTGAAGGTCACTGTTTGAAAACCTTTGCGTGACTTATAACTATGTAACATGGTTCACAACACCAGGTATGGTACAGATTATAAGGGTCACAAAGTTAAACATGATCGCTAATTATCGATTGTAATTCTGAAAGACTAGGAGAAAGAAAGTAAAACAAAACATTGTGCCATCATTTCAAACCTACCCTTTGCATCACCACGAGCAGCTAACCCACTCAGCCAGCAACACATATTCTATGTTGCTCTTTGGGAAAGCATTTGTTCTCACCTTGCTAGTATTATGTGCATTAAAGCTGTCATTTATTTAAGCTTTTCGCAGCTTCTTGGTCCTCATTCAGGGTTGTAAGTATTAATGCTGGGTGCTTATAGTACCGAATAGAAGGTCAGAGCTATAACAAACAGCTTTTGTGCTAAAAGGATCAGTGTTTTCACATTAGAGTATTGTCACCGATGGCATTGTTGTGTTGCCACAACAAAAGGAAGCTGGCTGCATGGCCAGGAGAGCTGGGCGCTTGCCAAGAGAAAGAAAGAGAGAGAGAGAGAAACTCCGGAATTTTCCATCTTTCTCTTGCCACCGCTATTGTTCTCGGAAGGTCTCTGACTTTTGATTCTACATAACCTCGCAGTCGTATAAACTGAGGGTTGCATAGATCAAAATAGAGGCAGCTGGCTAACCTGTTTTTTATAGA